>JAMPIV010019840.1:0-525000 GCA_024509875.1 Oreohelix idahoensis
AAAGTTAGTTTCTTGATGATTA
Source organism: Oreohelix idahoensis (assembly GCA_024509875.1). Classification (NCBI taxonomy): domain Eukaryota; kingdom Metazoa; phylum Mollusca; class Gastropoda; order Stylommatophora; family Oreohelicidae; genus Oreohelix; species Oreohelix idahoensis. The sequence goes on from JAMPIV010019840.1 coordinate 23, forward strand.
GACTTATATGGTAATATTAGTTTGGTAATCAGTGTTTTAGATAGATCTGTACATAATAAGTCTTGACAATAGCCCTTTAAAATTGTTTGAAGAGCTTGTTTAAGATACTGTTTTTTGATATTTATTAATTAAGTACAATTTTTAATACCTCTTACATGTAATAGGGGTAGTAATGTCAACTACAGCGCAATAAATGGATGACTTGTTTATGGATGTATAAATAACTTATTGTATGTATTGATTAACGAATAACCTAGTTTATCAACATAATAGCTAATAAAATTGTGTATAAAATTCAAAAAAATTTATTTTTCTCTCGTTTCGTATTTTTTTAATGTATTCGCCCTTCAGCTATCAATACTGGTGGAAATGTATATTACGTACTCGAGTGTAGTCTACTGCTTTTTCATGAACTGGTTGAATTGTAGCTTATCTCCCATTAATCCTTTGTCTGATCGTTGATAACCTTTCTGTGTTTTTTACTTGAACGGGAATCAGCATAGAAGTACATTGCACTCGTGGGAAGTAACATGCAAGTCGTTTCTGTTCCCTTCACCTACACACTTTACATCTGTTACCTTGCCCTTTCATAAGTCCGATAGTTCTCATAATCCGTATTTGACCTGTTTTATGGTGTCACATTGATCGAAAATACAGTTCAATAAAGTTATACTGACATCACGAGCTTTCTTTGAACTTTTTTTGTAATTTGAGCATGTTGTAGGTTATGTCCCATTGACCAGGCATTCTTTTTATATTATCATTGGATGAACATTAGATATAAATTAAATCTTTGGTATCATGCCATACGTCGCATCCTTTCTTCTGTCGCACAAAACCAGATGATTGTCTTTTTCTAATTTGAGTGTGTTTTTCTTCATCTACAGGAAGAAAGCTTCCTATTTTCAGCTACTGTTCAAATGCAACCATCAGAATTCAGCTTGAAATAAAGGTAAGGCTAGGAAAAACTACAACAGCAGAAATATGGCCTTCAAGAAATCTTTGACACACCCTGAAAGTTCCCCAACACAAACCTGTAATATCAATGGACATATATTCAATTGTGCACCATGAACTTTGTGCAGCCCTCAGCTTCCTCATTCAGTAGTTCTATGCCATTGTCTGGTTTCATAGCACATTAATTTTTTGTCATGAAAAGAACCAATGACCATTAGCCCCATCCATGGACTTTTGAGAAATGTCCTAAAATTAATGATAGCATGCATCATCAAAGCATCTGCTTATCAAGAGCTCTAGCATGTCCAAGAAACTTTGAAGTTAATATGTTTTTTATCACATTCACATCCCAGAAACGAACATGAAATCCATTGCTTGCCTGCATTGATTTTTCATACTTTCATCAAACAGAAACAATGTAACTGTTTCTTTGCTAACTGCTCCAAGAAGTGAGGTGAAAATATGGAGCCAGTCCAAAAAGGCCGGTAGAATATTTTTCCTTTCAGAATAGACCAAACAGTCTGCAAAGAACTACAGAAACATTTTGTTGAACAATTTTATTAATTCCTGTTTTAGTATAAAACTATGGTGACTTTGCCACGAACAAAGAGTCCAAATAACTTAGCTCTGAGAGTTTCTTCCTTGGTCTTAAATGATGTCACATCTGTAGGTTCTCCTATAGGGTTAGACATTTTGAACTGCCAAGAGTATTTTTTTAATAGTTTGATATTTCTTGAAAAACTAACAGCTCCTTTGATGTGTTTCTTTCTGTTTTAAAAAAAAAAAAAAGGAACACACAAATAACTTATGAGTATCCTAAGCGAATGTTATATTTAAACCAAAGTCAAAGTTCGAACCGCATGAATAATAAAGTCCAACAATATTTAACCAAACCACGAAAATATAATATAGTATAATTGGGAGGGTGAAGAATAGATGATTATTCTTATAGGATAATGTGAAAACCAATAAATATCCCAACTGTAAACAGCAGTCTTTACCCCCCTCCATTTACTATCTTCAGTGGTTATTCATGTTATCTGGAATTGAAAACATGTAGGCCTATCCTAATTATAGGCCCCTAACCCTTCAGAAGTTGAACAAGATATGTCTCTTTAGGATGTCATTAAGAAAAAAAGCATTCAAAATATATTTATTTTCAAAGAATGAACAGTGGGACATGGGTCTGATAACAGGGTATAGGATATGGAATCGCCATCAATTTCTATTCCTGACAATCTTAAACTGTGTCAAAGATGTTCCCGTAAACAGTTGTAAACTAAGAAATTTCATTCAAACACTAGGCCTATAATTTTGGCCATGGTTAAAAATAAAACTGTAGCCTAAATATATTGTAAATTAAAGACGCAAATACAGTAGCCCTATCTATAAATTGGACTTTTTAAAATATGTTTTATAAATGAGATAAATAAATTTATTACTTACCTCATTCGAAATGAACGATTTAAAACAACTTGAATGTGCAGAGACAAGTTGTTGTTGTTTTTTTCCAGTAACATATGACTTTACTGCACTTTCTCCCATGCTGGTCAAACATATTTCTTTTTTACACATGGTGCAACTTGCGTAATTTGCAGTTTTTCCAGGCGCTATCCATGTTTTATAACTTGGCATTTCTAGCCATTTATGCTGAAAGTTACAACCAGGCATGTTTCTAAATAATAAATTGAAGAGTGAAGGATGCTGTCAAAATGTCAAAGTCTCGACTTTAAAAGGTGGCGATGTTTCATTTGAATGAACAGACGCAGAGACGCTAGGCCTAGCGCTAAATATAAATGTGTGCGTTCACGTCATAAATGCAAACCTCCGAAAACGCAAACTCCCGAAAACGTCTGGAAATGGATTTAGTGCGCAAAGCGAAGTAAAAATTATACGGTAATTGAAGTTTAACGAAAAATACCATCAATAACATAAAAATGGACGAAAAGCGTAAGACTTCCGATTTGTACCTTTTTTCCAGGTCCGACGCGGAAAATTCAAGGCTTTTAGCCATTTTTCCAGGCTTTTCAAGGCCTGGAATTTTTTTTTTCGTTTTCCAGGTTTTTTAAGGTTTTTCAAGGTCGCTACGAACCCTGGTTGTTGATGAATTTCCATTCCAATAATGTCCTTTCTATTCCTTTCTGTAGAATAATGGCTACGCCTTCATTGTGCTGTCCATCCTCTATTCCAGAGTAAAGTACTGTTTCTCCTGTTGCTGTTTTAACTTTTCCTGCCCCTGTCCATCTGCTCTCGCTTATCCCTAGAATGTGTAACCTATAGTTTGTCATTTTTGTTGTGACCTGTTTTAGTTTACCTGTCTCATTCATTGTCCTGACATTCCAAAATCTTATTCTTGTATCATGTTTTGCAGTCAGGATGTCCGTTCTCATGTCAGTGGCTTCCTTTCGGCTTTCACCACTGACAGTCATACGAGCCTCAGACTCTGGATGTCCGTCCCGCAGCAAGTTTGTTTATTCGTTGTTGTTTCCGTAACTTCAATTTTTTTTACATGGACAGGGGTGTCAGCCCTATGCTAAAACCACCAACCTTGAGGACCAGGGTGTCTACTTTCATCTGACCCCTGCCCGCGCAAACCTGTCCAGCTTGGTATAACCTTCCAGGAGTAAAACTCCCACTGGCATAGCTCTGGGGGTAATCAGGGTACGCAAGCCGCCATACCTCGACAAGGTATTGACACCGGTGATGTCAGATTTGAAGTATTGAGGGACAGTATTTTACATTTCATTTAATGACCCATGTGGTTTTAAACCATCTTTACTACCATCAGTACTCTGCCGTTTACAACACTGTCCAGAATTTTTAATTTAATGACTTGTGTACTTTAAAAAAAAAATCATTAGGCCTACTACCATCAGTACTCTGCCATTGGCAACACTATCAGCCCAGAAGGTTGGCTATACCCACATAGATTAATGTGCGTTGATGCAGCAGTCCTATGTGCGAATGAAAGGTGGATGGCTGGTATTCCTAGCGTAGAAGAAAGCATGCTAGAGTGAGTGGGAAATTTATAGTATTTTTTATTACAATACTTATGAGGCTGCTCTATGTGCAGCAAGGTAGAGCTTCGTCTCCTGACCTAGGCACTTGTCTGAAACTTCAGTCAACAGGATCTGGTACTTGGCCGTCTACTGAAGTGCTTATTAGAGTGGTGTCCCAACCTAGTAATGACAGTGCAGGGTATATAGTCAAATTCTGGAAGTCATCGTGACGGCATTGATACATCATAAAGGTGACCAACAATCCTGTACGGTAACATTAATACTTACAGTGGTATCCCTCAGTGGATGCATACACATTTCTCCTCAGTACCTGGGTAGATCTACATATCACACCAATGCCACACTCAAGTCTGATAATATATGTGGAGCTGTTTCAGCTTGTAACTTTGTACCAGTAAATGGAACAATAGGACACTGGTCGTCACATTACGTGGAATTCCAACCAGCACGCAACCGAGCTCCTAACATTTATCAGAAGGAACACTAGACACACACACACACACACACACACACACATATTAATTTAGTTAGTTAAGAGTGGGCCTACTCCAGAACTTAGTTAAGTATTATATCATCACTATTTGTTTATGTGCTTTGTATTATTCATTTTACCTGTTCTACTTTACTTAATTGTTGTACAATAAAGGGAAGCATTTAGTGTCGTATACTTACTGCTCTCGTGGTCAAGTTCTTCACATGCTGTCGTTGTTGTACGTCTATTAACAATTCTTCCTATATAGTTAGGGGGGGGGGGGGGGGGGCTATCTTTAATAATCTTTATCAAGATACAGAGAAGAGAGACTTTCGCTAGGGAACCTGGGTACATTCTCAGAATTTCTTTGAGTTAAGCACTCGAACTGTGGGTGCTCAAAATCCCTACTCTTCTTCACTATCTTAAGTAGGTCCTCATTCAATGAGCCATTTTCTTTGAGAGCCTAATTCTTTATCACCAAACTTCATCTTTTACACTCAACCTCACCAGAGCTGCGACAACACATAATTCATTTTTCTTCTCAGATTGCAAAAAAATATGGAACAGAAGATCCCATTCCTGGATCAAAAAATAAAACAGGACATCAGTACAGATTTTAAAGTGAGTTTTCTTTTCAATTCTTGATAACAAATTTATATACAGCCTAAGGCAGTTAAACTGAGAAATCTGTTAAAATATTGTCCATTTTATTACTTATTGCTAGGTTCTTTTCTTTTTTTTCTTTTACAATGAAGCATATGTCAATGTAATGTATAATCTTCATCAGGAACAGTGGCTGAGAAAAGAAATAAATTTAAATACATAAAAATGTATCATGTAGTTGTCCAACTGAGGCAATATTTTAATTATGTAAGACTCAAATGATTTGTTTCAAACTTGAATATGTTCAATATTTTGTTTTCAGGGACACACAGTGAAGACAGAAAGTGAAGGTGAGGAAGATGGTCATGTTCCTGCAGGGAGAGAGAGTACGAGGACCAGTTCCACATCTGTATATCCTGCTGGGGACAATTTACTCAGTAATGCTTTACAACTTTTTAACATAAATGTAACCTGTGCTCAATATGTTACAACTATCAATGAATATGTAACATAATAAGTGTTATTTGTACACATCCACCATAAACATCATTATTTTTTATGGTTTCTACCCTAAATACACAGGTGTGTATTTTATTATTTTTATTTCAATAATTTTTTTGGGTCTCTTTAGTCCACACAGAAAATCCCTTTCTGCAAAATTTACTTGTTTGGGGCAGTGGCATACCAAGGGTTTAAAGCCCCTGGTCACTGCCAGATAAAATATATGTTCATTTTGTAGACCAATCAAAAGAAAGTTTAAACGACTATATAAAGCACTGTCGTGACTTTTAAATTTTTCTGAGAGCACCAGGATGAATTTTTTGGAAAATATGAAATTTAAGAATTAGTTAAACACAAAAAAAAAGAAATAAACCACTCTTTGTAATAAGCTTTTTATTAACAGCATAAACAGTACACTCACCCGTGTGTTACCGGGGCCCGAAAGGGGAGCAAAGAATAGTAACACTGTCCCCTGCCAAGCATGTCGTAGAAGGCGACTAAGGAGGGTTGGGCATGGGGCCGGTTACCCCATCCTGTTAAAAAAAATTTAAACCACAAAAAACTTCAACAAATATGGACAAGTCAAATAAAGAAAATAAAACACAGCCATCCAAGACAGGGGAAGGTCCTCTCGCGGGGAGGCGTATGATGCAACACAGAGAAAGCCGAAAGGAGTCTGTGTTGCTGACTAACCTTCTTTCTTCTAGGAGAACTTCCAGATTTGGCACCTGGAATGTTCGGACATTGAACGAACAAGGGAAAGTGGCACAAGTAGCAGCAGAAATGAGGGAATACAAAATCGAGGTTCTGGGAATGTGTGAAACAAAGTGGAAGGGGGTAGACAGGAAGAAACTCATCACAGGTGAATTGGTGCTGTCCTCAGGACACGAAGACGAAAGTTCACACCACAGTGAAGGGGTAGCTCTTATGTTATCTAAAGAAGCACAGAAAGCACTCATTGAATGGGAAGCTGTGGGACCCAGAATAATAACAGCTATTTTCAAAACAGCTAAAAAGAAAATTCATGTCAATGTCATCCAATGTTATGCACCAACTAATGACAAAGAAGAGTCTGTGAAAGAAGCATTTTATACTAAACTACAGGAAATTATGGATAAAGTAAAAAGAAGAGACATCACAATTTTGATGGGTGACATGAATGCAAAGATAGGTACAGTCAATACCGGATTTGAAGAAGTCATGGGAAAACATGGGCTAGGAGTAATGAATGAAAATGGAGAACTATTCGCAAACTTCTGTGCTTCAAATCAACTGGCTATAGGAGGAAGCATGTTTCCACATAAGAGAATACACAAGGCAACATGGATATCACCAGACCATAGAACAGAAAATCAGATCGATCATATATGCATAAAGAAGAAGTTTAGATCATCATTGCAGGATGTAAAGGTATATAGAGGAGCAGATGTGGCATCAGATCACCATCTTCTGATAGCCAAAGTAAAAATGAAACTCAAGAGATATGCAACAATGCAAAATTATAGACAACAGTTTAATGTAGGACAGCTAAGAAATCAAGAAACAAGAGACAAATTTGCGGTCACAGTATCCAACAAATTCCAAGTGCTCCAACAGTTGGAAGATGTAGAGAATACAGAAGACTATTGGCAGCAGGTCAAAACGGTATGGAAGGAGACATGTGAAGAAATACTGGGGAAAAGGGAAAGACAACAAAAAGCATGGATAACAACAGAAACCATCAATAAGATAAAAGATAGAAAAAACAAGAAAGCAGAGTTAAACACAAGCAAAACCAGAAGTTCCAAGCCAAGGCTCAAGAAGTGTACACAGAAGCAAACAAAGAAGTAAAAAGAAGTATCAAAAGAGACAAGAGGAAGTATATTGAGGAGTTGGCAAGAGAGGCAGAAGATGCTGCAGCCAAAGGAAATATGAGAGAACTGTATAGCAGCACAAAGAAGCTAACAGGGAAATACAAGCAAACAAGTTGCCTCATAAAAGATAAGAATGGGAAACTGCTCAGCAATATACAAGAGCAAATGAAGAGGTGGACAGAATATTTTGGGGACCTTCTCAATAGACCAGCTCCACAAAACCCGCCGGACATCCAGCCAGCAGAAGAAGAGCTACAAATTAACGGTGAAAGACCAACGAAGGAAGAAATAAAGAAAGCCATAAAGCTTCTAAGAGATGGAAAAGCGTCTGGACCTGATGGCATTCCAGCAGAGGCCATCAAAGCAGATATCGACACGGCTACAGAGATGTTATATAAATTACTTGGTAAAGTCTGGGAAAAAGAAGAGATACCAGCAGAATGGAAGGAAGGATATCTGGTTAAGTTGCCTAAGAAGGGAAATCTACAAGAGTGCACAAATTATAGAGGAATAATGTTACTATCAATGCCAGGAAAGGTATTGAACAGGATTATCCTTGAGAGATTAAAGGAGTCCATAGACAAGAAATTGAGAGATGAACAAGCAGGTTTTCGACAAAACAGATCATGTACAGACCAGATAGCCACTTTGAGAATAATAGTTGAACAAAGTCTGGAATGGAATTCACCACTATACATCGGATTTGTGGACTACGAAAAAGCATTTGACAGTGTGGACAGAGAATCACTTTGGAAATTGATGAGGCATTATGGAGTTCCCCTGAAGATCATTAATTTAATAAAGAAAACCTATGAAGACATGACGTGCAGAGTTCTTCATGAAGGACAGCTTACAGAACCATTTGGGATAAGAACAGGAGTGCGACAGGGATGCCTCTTGTCTCCATTTCTTTTCTTGCTGGCAATAGATTGGGTTATGAGATCATCGACAACACACAACAGAAATGGAATCCAGTGGACTCTGACTAAGCAGTTGGATGATCTGGATTTTGCTGATGATTTGGCTCTCCTGTCCCATAACCGTAATCAGATGCAGGACAAATTGGAAACACTCGATGAGAGGTCACAGCAATTGGGTCTGAAAATACACAGGGAAAAGACAAAAATAATGCGAATAAATGCAGGTAATGAAAACAGGGTTGAACTTGAAGAAACACCAATACAAGATGTAGAATCATACACATATCTTGGCAGTAATATAGATAAAGTTGGAGGGACAGACAGCGATATCAAAATAAGAATACAAAAGGCAAGAGGAGCTTTCATTGCATTGGGAAATATATGGAGATCAAGAGAAATAGGATCCAACACGAAAATAAGAATCTTCAACTCAAATGTGAAGTCAGTCCTATTGTATGGCTCAGAGACATGGAGAACAACAAAGACAACAACCAAAAAGCTACAGACTTTCATAAATGGGTGCTTGCGTAGAATAGAGGGATTAAAATGGTATGACAAGGTTACCAATGTGGAACTGATGACAAGAACTGGACAAGTGCCAGTGGAACAAGAGATGAGAAGAAGACGATGGCGATGGATAGGACACACACTGAGGAAGCCTGTTGATAGCATTACTGGAAACAGAGGTGAAAATGATGAGGAGAACATGGAAAGAACTTGAGATGATGGCACGTGACAAGAGGACTTGGCATGTGTTTGTTGAAGGCCTATGCTCCTTTGGGAGTGGAGGGTTATGAATGAATGAATAAACAGTACACTAGGTGATTCGTCTTATGAGGACAAAAGACACAGAAAATAGCCAACGTTGCGGCCACAAGGCCTTCATCAGTGAAAGGAAAGTAAAGGCTAGATATAAAAATAAAACCTGGTTACTTCCCTAAAGGCAGCTGGGTCCTAACATGCCATCAAACAGACGTGCGTACCTGTAAAAGGAAAGTTTTCCTTTCCCTGACGAAGACCTTGTGGCTATTTTCTTTGTCTTTTGTCCTCCTAAGATGAATCACCCTTTTCTATTATTTTTTTCGTAACCATCCATTGTATTCCGCGTCTTACCACGGTTCCCCATATCTTCCTTGACTTAATAAACAGTACACTACATATGTCCATTTTTTTTCTTTTTAACTACATATCAATCATTAGTACCTTAGTTCCTGCAAATTGATCAATTATTTTACCAAAATGAATGTTCTCAAGATTTTCTCTTTCAGTACTAAGAAGTTCCAGATTACTCAGATGTTCCTGTCCCATAGATACTCATAAATACAAAAGAATTAGCTTTAGTGTACTAAACAAATGCTCACAACTGGCTACTGAAGTAGAAATCATTCCAGAATATGCAGTTCTATGTGTAACTTTTGGAATACATAATTTCCATAAGACACAACAAACTAAAGTAAACTCGCAGCAGTTGTTGGAACAAAGTCAGTTCGTGGCTGGAGTAGCATCCTGCAATTGCTTATCTCAGAAAGCAGGATCTTTCCATCAGTGTCTGTGACATAAAAGCATGCCAGGTCAGTGAACTTCTGACAGATCTCTTAAGCATTATCTGTCTTGATAAAAGTCTCAGTGTTGAGAATGAATTCAAATTCCATGTTTGTATGCTTCAGTTGACTGAAAGGTATTGACATTTCCTGCTGAAGTCTGTCTAGAATGCATCTTATCACTCGCACAATCTTATCTTCTGCTGGAAGTTTTTTGGTAGTTCAATGGGCATCAATCTTCAGCTTTGATCTGTTGTACTTCTTTACACACCACAAAGTGTCCTTTATCTTGGAACTTTGTGGTGCTCAAAAGGTCATTGCTTAGCACGTCATTATGTGTAAGAATTATTATGGCGTGAGATGATCGTGCTTATTCATTGTCAGTGGTGATCTGTGTGGATCCTCAGAGTGAAAAGTAGATGTCTAATAAATTTTGTGCTGCCCTATTTTTTGCATTGGTCTTTGCATTCAAAACTACTTCTTTGCAAACAACGTAACTCATTTTGTTAAGTTCTCTCTTAAGAGACTTCAAACCTTTAATGTTCCTTGATGGATCTTCTCAAGTAGATCTGCCAGTTCATCAAATCTTTCATAAAGGACTAACAGCTTCTGCTCTTGAACTCCAAATGGAGTTGCTTTCGTGCAACATGGGTGTTGGACTTTCGTGTGTGGTTACTGGTTGTGTTGCTTGAATTCTGATCGTGCTAATATTCGTACGCGAATGGGGTGAACCTCACCTTTGGTTTGTCGTAATGCCTGAACTTGGCATCAAGATGTAAACAACTGTTCATCTTATTAACTCAGCAACTTGATATAAAATACATAATTCATAAGATTGAATGGTGTAACGTGATTCAATCGAATAATGCCTCCGGTTCGAGTCCTTCACAATTTAATATGAATTACACACATACATAAACAGTTCAATTCACACATGAGGTACATGCATCAATCAGTCAATAGCGTAGACTGCTGTTTTACGTGTCAATGTCCGTTTAAGGATACAATGCAGTAATTGTCGTCAGAACATCACAGCTATATGCACGCGCAGATAGAATGGCTACCTGCCGACAGTGAGACTGTGAGTCTAATTACTTCGTATAAAGTAGACGATTATCTTTCTCCTTCCAAGGATTTAGTTAATCACTAACCTCCATAAGTTTCCTCTCATGTAGAGTTCTAGGACTGACCCTGGTCCATCATAAATGCACATATAAATGGCTATATCATGCCATTGAATTGGAAGGTTAACAAAACGCAGCTATTCAGCTTGGCGGTCAAGTAACAAAGGGTAGCGTCTCCTAGTTACCGACTGTGACCCAAACAACGCTAGACACGTCATAATCGATCGTGTATGGAGCGTTCAATAATTGAAACATCTATCGCAATATATTAAATGTCTTAACCTTTACAATTGCACGTCTGATAACCTTTAGCAGACGGCGTTAATATCATATACCGTAACAATTCCCTGTACACCGGGGAAAAAAAAATCGATAGATTTTTTTTCAAGATCTATCTGACTTAACAATTTTTCAAAAAATTTAACACAATTGTGACATATGGCCGACGATGTTCTGAGTAGAACCGTGTCGCGGTCATGTCAACTAACTATTTGTCATAGTCATCTAATATTAATCACATTATATATCAATATTATACATATTATTATATCAACTAAATAAAATGTCCAATGTTAATAGTGAATGATAGAATTAAATTAAAGTAAGGTCTGTCGTATTAGTATGTCATATAGGAATTAATTTGACTAATTAAAATTAAATTAATTAATTAAATTAAGAGTTAAATTATTAAGATTCTAATGTAACGCGATGTTATGAGAGAAGAAAAGACAAAATAAGTGAGAAGAAATAGAAAGAAATTCGAATATAAGTTTAACTTAATTGGGTGTGTTAAGTGTTAGTGAATAATAACTATCCAATTTAACTAACTAAATAACGTATAGGTACATTAAAAAAAATATTAATCTAATACTTGTGTGAGATTTATTTTCTCTTTTCATAATTTCTTCTTTTTATATTTCATTCCCTTTTTTTTGTTCTTTCATTTCATTTTTTTCTCACATTTCATTTTATTGATAATAATTCAATTAAGAAGTTAAGTTAACTAATTAATTAGTATAGGATATGATGATCCATCCGTAGTCTTGATCCTGATGAATTCTTTTAGGCAAAAATGTTCAAACGTTTACGTTGGAAAGAAATGTCATTTATCCCAGCATCCAAGAATTAAGTATACACAGGAACATCAGTTCGGTTTGTCGTCAGACATTGTTCCATGATTGTTCAACGAATATTCATATATTGTGTATGGACGTTAGACGAAGTGTCAATGTCAATATGTATACCTTGATTGTCTTTAGTTCAATTCTGTGATGCATATAGTGTTTATAAATATTAAATTGAAGGCAAGGTTAGTTCCCTTATAGTTGATACTTCGTTCTATCCAATGTAGTGACGATTGACGTGTTTTAGGAATGTCAATGTTGATTATTCGTCGTCAATAGGATTACGTGACAACGCATCCGCCACAATATTTTCAGTGCCAGGAATATGTTCAATGGAGAATTCAAATGGCTGTAGGATGATCGCATATCTGGCGAGTTTTGGGCTCTTGTGGTTAGATCGACGCAAAGATGCTACAGCACGTTGGTCAGTTTGTATGGTGAATGGAGCACCAAGCAAGAACTTTTCAAGTTTAGTTATTGCCCATATAACTGATAAAAGTTCCTTGTCCACTGTGGAATACTTTGTTTCTGCCGGCTTTAGCTTTCTTGAAATATATAAGGTAGGATGTAGAACGCCATCATGGTTCTGGAGCAGGCATGCACCAATGCCGTAGTTACTAGCATCTGTTTGTAAGAAAAATCTTTTGGAAGCATCGGGAAGTCTTAAAATTGGTTCATGCGAGAACAAATTTATAATTTTGTTGAAAGTTTCATTGCATATACCAGTCCATGTCACCTTCACCGGCATGTCTTTTTTTAACAATGAAGACAATACAGCCGTGATGGATGACAAGTTTGGTATGAATCTACTGTAATATTGAACAAGTCCTAACAAACTCCTGACCTGTTTCTTCGTCTGAGGAACTGCTATGTTTAGAATTTTGGAGACCGTACTAGGTAACGTTCGGATATATCCCGATCCAATGATATGTCCCAAAAAGGTTATCTCATTACACGCGATCTGCACCTTTGTAGGTTTAGCAGTTAGATGATAATTCCTTAGAGTGTCGAAAACATATCTAAGTCCCGAAACATGTTCCTCAAACGACGAACTAAACAAGCATATGTCGTCAATATATGTAATAACGTCTGGTCTACCTGATAAAATTTGTCGCATCAGGCGAATGAAGGTAGCTGGCGCATTAACAAGCCCAAAAGGCATCACATTCCACTGGTATAGACCTTGTGGAGTGGAAAATGCGGTGTAGTACTTAGCCTTTTCGGTCAGTGGTATCTGCCAATAACCTTTAGTTAAGTCTATCTTACTAAATATAGTTGCGTTGGATAGACGTGGCAGTAAGTCGTCGATAAGTGGATGTGGTTCGCTCAACTATAGTCTTAGCATTTAATTTTCTATAGTCAACACATAGTCTGATGTTATTGTCCTTCTTCCGGACAATCACTAATGGAGAAGAGAATGGCGAATTACTAGTTTCAATGATTCCCAGAGACAACATCTGTTCAAGTTCCTTAGTAGTTTTAGCAAGGAAATGTAAAGGAACCGAATAGGGATGTACACGAATAGGTGTATCATCATTGAGAGTAATGTCATGACTGATAGCCGATGTGCGACCCGGGACGTCGGTCAACACATCTGGATAAGATTGTAATAGATTAGCAATCTGTAGACGCTGTTGCGGTGTAACCGTTGAAGAGATGGTTACATCCCGCCAAGATTCAGTAGGTTGAACTACTGGTACCGGTAACGGTAACTGTACCTCAGGAAAAGAAGATTCTTCTTCCTGGATGACGGATAAGTTGGAATAATAACAAGTAGATACTGTGTTGTCATCTAGTTCATGAAAAATTGACTGTAAGTGTTCAGGACGTGTATGAAATTGCTTGAGCATGTTAATATGAAATATCTTTTTGTGTCCCTTGATATCTAAGACGTAATCAACGTCGGAAATTTTATCAATGACTTTGTAAGGACCATTCCAAGATATCAATAATTTATTGTTATTGTGAGGAAGTAACACATAAGCCTCATCGCCTGGGAATAATTGGCGTAATCGTCGAGACCTATTTTGTAGAGATCGAGCCTTAGCTTTTGCAGCCTCAGAAGAAGCTGTTGCCAACTGGCAAGACTCAATAATGTTCTTCCGAAGATTAATCACATACTCGTAAGATGACTGAGTGTCCTGAGTCATCTCCTCGTCAATTAATAAGTCTTTTATTAGTCCCATAGGACCTCTTGGGGGAGCACCAAAAACTAATTCAAAGGGAGAGAAGCCAGTTTGTTCATGCGGTACCTCCCGATAAGCAAATAGAACAGCTGGGAGTGCTCTGTCCCAGTCATGAGGGTGCTTAACAGTAACCTTATGTAGTAGTTGTTTAAGTGTACGGTTAAGTCTTTCAACCGCACCATTACTCATAGGATGATAAATACTACTTAAATTCCTATCAATGTTCCAAGTATTCATGACTTCCTTCATGGTGTCAGATATGAACTGTGACCCATGGTCTGATAAAAGTTTTCTAGGAAACCCTATTCTAGAAAAGATGTAGTGCATCAGCTACATCTGTGGTAGTGGTGGTCTTTAATGGGATAGCTTCTGGCCATCGTGTGCACAAATCAATGCACGTAAGGACGAATCTATGTCCTCTGGCCGATGGTAGCAATGGACCAATAATATCTATGGCCATCTTGTCAAACGGTCTTACTGAGATATCGCAAGCCTGAATAGGCGCCGTGTGAAAAGCTCCACGTGCTTTCACTTCTTGGCATGTAGTACAGGAACGTACATACTGCGAAATATCTCTTGACACTCCTGCCAAAAGAATGAAGACAGTACTCGAGATCGTGTTCGAGTATATCCCATATGTCCAGCACAATGTGAGTCATGTGCATGTTGAAGAATGTACCGTCTAAAAGTATACGGGACCATAACTTGTTGTTTCATTTGTGATTTGTCATTAAAACATCTAATCAATATGTCATTTTTAATAACAAACCAATGTTTGTTATTATTACCTGAGGATAGATTGTCAACTTTATCAACCAGCTTAAAAAATTTTTTTAAAGATTTATCCTCTTTTTGTTTGGTTGCAAATGTTTCCCTGTCAATAGGTGAATTGACTACAAACTCCTCTTGGTTGTCTGCATCCATCTTATTATCACTAAATTTCTCAATGAGTTGAGTCTGCGCTCTAGTCGTCACGGCGTTTCCAGTGCATAGGTTATGTTTCTCCCATTCTATGATCTCATCTGGAGTACAATCTTTACTACCGTGTATACGACCAACCATCAGATCAGCTATAGGCTTTTTTTAGCATACATACTTTTACATTCCCTGTGAAAAAGGGTGTTCTAATATGAACAATAGCTGTGGGGTAAAACTCAATAGTTCCACCAAATGTCATGCAGCGTACATATTCTCCTGTCGCACAGCTAGGATGTACCAGCGACTGACGTATACCAATCGTCGTGGATCCTGAATCCCTCAGCACTGAGACGACGGATCCATTAACTAATCCCCTGTTAAAAATTAATGAGCCTGTCCCATCGTTGACTGCAAGACTTACCTGTGGTATAATATGTCCGCAGTTAAGCACTGTTTCTCTCGCCTTCTGAAAAATAAGATTGCATTGTTGGCAACTATTTGCCACATTATAATTAATAGCAAAACATGCAGCAGAAGACTGTGTTGTATTATTGTCAAGTGGGACCTGAGCTATAGGGGTAGTATTATTTGTAACTGCCGCCCCTGTATTATGGTTGTAATGAGATGATCCCCGAGAATGAGATCGATTCCGAGTATAATTGTTAGAATTATCTCGTCGTCCTCTATAGTAACTATTATCTCGATGTCTCGAGCCATGATTATTACCATTCCAGTTATTATTATTATTGGGGGTATGTGATCGATTATAATTAGTGTTATGTTGACTATTGTGGTAGTTTGTTTGAGGTGAATAATTTCTATCTCGTGATCTACCTCTGTTGAACTCATTTTTATTGTTGAAATCATTATTATGTCCCTTCTGAAAGTTAACATTGTGATTTCTTTGGAACCTACTTCTGTCTACACTGTGATGTCTTTGTTTGTTATTATGATTGTAGGCCATATTAGATGCCACAGGTAGAGGTTCTCTTAATGAGGAGTTAGAAATGGTTGCATTCGGATGTGCCGAACAGTAGTTTAAAGAAATTTTTTCTAACTCGTCGATAGTACCTGGTTTACGCTCCTGCAAATATGCAAAAAAATGGCTGGCTAACCGAAGATAATACCTTATCCCGTAGTAGTAAATCAACTAATTTGTCGTATGATTTGTTGACTTCTGCCAGTTCAACCCATCTATTAAATGTATTGCGTATGTTCGCAATGAATCCTGCAAAATCTTTTGGAGATTCAGGTAAAATTCCCTTAAATTTCAACCTACAGTGTTCCTCGTCCAGGTGAAACCTTCGTAAAAGCAAGGACTTAATAGCACCGTAGTTATTTGCTATTGATGGGTCAGCATTTTGAGAAGCTGTCAATGGTTCTCCAACCAAGAATTCATTTAACTTGAGTACCCATGACTCTTCGGGCAAATGATTCGTTTTGCAAGTCCGTTCAAAACGTGACAGGAACGATGAAAGGTCGTCCACGTTTAAGTTGAAAATGGGTAATTTAAAGTTGTAGAAATGTTTAGTTTGGCTGGATGACGATCCATTTTGTGCGTTATTATTCTGGTTTGCATCAGCACTTTGTGCTTGTAATCTTGCTGTCTCCAATTTAATACGCGCCAATTCCATTTCTTGTTGTAAAATAATTTCCTCTCGTTTCAATTTATTATCTTCTTCCTGTCTGGCGATTGCTCTTTGCTCTTCTCTTTCACGTTGAGCAATCTCTCTTAATCTATTTTCCTTGGCAATTTGCTTCATCTCACGTTCTGCTTCCTCTTTCTTTAATGCAGCCTTTTGTTCCTCTTCCTCTTTCTTTAATGCAGCCTTTTGTTCCTCTTCCTCTTTCTTTAATGCAGCCTTTTTCTCTGCTTCTTTTCTTTCACGTTCCTCCATTTCTGCTTTATGTTTTTCCAGTTCTGCCTCAGCAAACTGACGAAGTTCTTGAGATTTATAACCATATTCCTTACCAATTTTAACGAAATGGTCTATAGTAAGCATTTTGACTTTTATATGGTAAGTAATTATTGATAATTACTGATTAAAATAGTCAATAGTAGCTTCAGAGTAATTATTATACTTACTCAACTTAGGAATATTCAATATAAATAATCACAATAGTACTGAACTCGTATGTCTAAGTTCAACTAATAGACAATATTTTGTAACAATATTGTATCTAAGTACTAACTATATCATAAATAGTTATGATATCTGTTAACTATAATGTAATTACATCACACAATTAATCTTAATATCCAATAATGTTGGGTATGATTCCTAGTAATTATATTGTTCAATGTACTAAGTCACTCTCTTAGTACCAGAAAAGTATATTAAATAATATACAATGGGTCTATTACCTCAAAGGTAGACTATAAGATTATTTTATTTGGTCAATATATATATTATATTATTATGCCCTAGGCATCTCTTATAAATTGCAGTGCTAATTTCTTGGACTATCACTGCATAATTATGCAATGTCCCATATTAACCTTAAATGTCAGAAAAAATTAATTAAATTAAATTACAAGTGTATTATTGAATATAATGTTATAGTATTAATGTAGTATATAATATATATCATGAGTACAAACAAAACAATGATGCAACTAAAGGGTACAAACAATGTCAAGACGCAAACAAGACATTTTCACAATTAAAAATGAATTGCTAACACAAATCGTCAAACGATAGCAGATCTGGACAGGTAGTCCAATGGCAAACCTCAATGGGGCTTCCAAAAGTGCAATCGTTTAACTGCCCTAAGAAACGACCGAAATCAATTCAGGCATCGTGAGAGCCACAGAATCTAATTTCGGTTCATCCTCCCTACCGCCCACTAATTAACAACACATTAAGACAACAAAAAGTACATTAAACATAGGTAAAAACATGCCGATGTAGGCAGAGGGCATGGACTCAGTTAGCACTGTCACGTTAACGACAATAGTTATTGAGCTAAACTTATCTTTATTTGCTGCTTCACTTGATGCTCGTTGTCGTCTACGGCTAGGCCTGTGCCTTTGACTGTCTGCTCCTGTAGTCCATATCGTGTGTTTGCTTCAATGGCTCATGTTTCCCCTGGTTAGGCTTAGAGAACGACTTTGGTTTCTCCGACAGTTCACCTACACGACTTTCGGTGATGTCACGTTGTTAGGCATTATAATGAGTACTGCGTCATCTTCGACTGGATCATGTGATCGAAAATTGATCGTAAATATTATGATTAATCTGTGCGTAAGGAACAGAAGTTTGTTTCTTTTTTCTGTCGTTCCCCGCATTCGGCCGCCACTTTTGTTGAAGGACTTTCGTGTGTGGTTACTGGTTGTGTTGCTTGAATTCTGATCGTGCTAATATTCGTACACGAATGGGGTGAACCTCACCTTTGGTTTGTCGTAATGCCTGAACTTGGCATCAAGATGTAAACAACTGTTCATCTTATTAACTCAGCAACTTGATATAAAATACATAATTCATAATATTGAATGGTGTAACGTGATTCAATCGAATAATGCCTCTGGTTCGAGTCCTTCACAATTTAATATGGATTACACACATACATAAACAGTTCAATTCACACATGAGGTACATGCATCAATCAATCAATAGCGTAGACTGCTGTTTTACGTGTCAATGTCCGTTTAAGGATACAATGCAGTAATTGTCGTCAGAACATCACAGCTATATGCACGCGCAGATAGAATGGCTACCTGCCGACAGTGAGACTGTGAGTCTAATTACTTCGTATAAAGTAGACGATTATCTTTCTCCTTCCAAGGATTTAGTTAATCACTAACCTCCATAAGTTTCCTCTCATGTAGAGTTCTAGGACTGATCCTGGTCCATCATAAATGCACATATAAATGGCTATATCATGCCATTGAATTGGAAGGTTAACAAAACGCAGCTATTCAGCTTGGCGGTCAAGTAACAAAGGGTAGCGTCTCCTAGTTACCGACTGTGACCCAAACAACGCTAGACACGTCATAATCGATCGTGTATGGAGCGTTCAATAATTGAAACATCTATCGCAATATATTAAATGTCTTAACCTTTACAATTGCACGTCTGATAACCTTTAGCAGACGGGGTTAATATCATATACCGTAACAATGGGCTTTGGGGAAAAATATATGTAGCATATAGGTTTTCTGTCTAGAGAGGATGTGCAGCTGCTCACTAACACTAGTTGTGATTATATAGCTGAAGAATAGGAATACTTTGGATTTGAAGTAAAAAATGACATTGAGAGAATCTGCTGAGAAAGAAAAGAAACAAATTATGTTAGTTGGACACATGCGTTCGCAGAGAAACAACCTGACTTTTTGGCACCTCCCTCCTTCTGTGCTGGGGTGACCACCAACCCCTGCCCTCTCTGTTCTATTCACTGGTGTGGGGATTTGATCCGTTTGTCTTGGATTAAAATCTGAACAGAAAACATGAATTTGCGAGATCATGTGAATTATGTAGACAATTAAATCTAAAACTACAGATACTTTACATCTTAATTATAAGTTATTAGGGATTTCATTTTTGTAATTAACTAAACAGAAGTGCTGCATGCTGAGCCCTCCTTGCTATATTTTTTGTTGTTCATTTTAGACTTTAGAATAAAGGTTTCTTGACATTGTCTCTCTTGAGGAATTCTACATGTCATGTCCTCTTATATTTGACATATATTTGAATGAACTAATGATGTGACTGTCAACAAATTCTACATGTCATGTCCTCTTATATTTGACATATATTTTGAATGAACTAATGATGTGACTGTCAACAAATTCTACATGTCATGTCCTCTTATATTTGACATATTTTTAATGAACTAATGATGTGACTGTCAACAAATTCTACATGTCATGTCCTCTTATATTTGACATATTTTAAATGAACTAATGATGTGACTGTCAACAAGTTCTACATGTCATGTCCTCTTATATTTGACATATTTTTAATGACTTAATGATGTGACTGTCAACAAGTTCTACATGTGATGTCGTCTTATATTTGAGATATATTGTGAATGAACTAATGATGTGACTGTCAACAAAAGACATTTATATCTCTCTTATCAAGTCTTGAGCCACCTCCTAGGACCAGAGGTTTTCAACAAACTTTTGTCAAGTCTTTCCTTGTCCTGTGTCATCAGCTCTAGTTCTTTCTATGTCTTCTTTATGTCTGTCTCCAGTTCTCTTCTCCATGTGTGTCCTTGACCTTCCTCTAGACTTCTAGGAATGTTGACACCAGGTTTTCTCAGTGTGTTTTTTGTCAGTCTC
This sequence comes from Oreohelix idahoensis, assembly GCA_024509875.1. NCBI lineage: Eukaryota > Metazoa > Mollusca > Gastropoda > Stylommatophora > Oreohelicidae > Oreohelix > Oreohelix idahoensis. Next base: position 20,526 of record JAMPIV010019840.1, read on the forward strand.
CAGCATCTTCTCATCTCTGGTTCCACGAATGCTTGTCTGGTAGTTGTCATCAGTTCTCAGTGTGTTTCCTGTCAGTCTCCAGCATCTTCTCATCTCTGGTTCCATTGATGCTTGTCTGGTAGTTGTCATCAGTTCTCAGTGTGTTTCCTGTCAGTCTCCAGCATCTTCTCATCTCTGGTTCCATGAATGCTTGTCTGGTAGTTGTCATCAGTTCTCAGTGTGTTTCCTGTCAGTCTCCAGCATCTTCTCATCTCTGGTTCCAATGATGCTTGTCTGGTAGTTGTCATCAGTTCTCAGTGTGTTTCCTGTCAGTCTCCAGCATCTTCTCATCTCTGGTTCCATGAATGCTTGTCTGGTAGTTGTCATCAGTTCTCAGTGTGTTTCCTGTCAGTCTCCAGCATCTTCTCATCTCTGGTTCCATTGATGCTTGTCTGGTAGTTGTCATCAGTTCTCAGTGTGTTTCCTGTCAGTCTCCAGCATCTTCTCATCTCTGGTTCCATAAATGCTTGTCTGGTAGTTGTCATTAGTTCTCAGTGTGTTTCCTGTCAGTCTCCAGCATCTTCTCATCTCTGGTTCCATTGATGCTTGTCTGGTAGTTGTCATCAGTTCTCAGTGTGTTTCCTGTCAGTCTCCAGCATCTTCTCATCTCTGGTTCCATGAATGCTTGTCTGGTAGTTGTCATCAGTTCTCAGTGTGTTTCCTGTCAGTCTCCAGCATCTTCTCATCTCTGGTTCCATTGATGCTTGTCTGGTAGATGTCACCAGTTCCACATTAGTGATCTTGTCATAGCACTTCAATCTTTCTATTCTATGTCGGTATCCATTTGATTGTTGTTGTTCTCCGTGTTTCAAGTCATACAATAGGACTGACTTGATGTGTTTCAAGTCATACAATAGGACTGACTTGACGTGTTTCAAGTCATACAATAGGACTGACTTGATGTGTTTCAAGTCATACAATAGGACTGACGTGACAGTAAAAGGTTCTTATTTTTGTAATGGATTTACTATTTTTTCTGTATGTATGTATGATTCTACATCTTGTTGTGCTGTTTCTTCAGGAGCAATATTTTTATCATTTCCTGAATTTATTCTTATTATATTTGTTTTCTCCCTGTGTATTTTCAGACCCACTTGTTGTCACTTCTCATTAAGTATTTTCATTCTGTCATACATGTGATTACAGTTTTTGGACAGGAGAGCTAGTTCATCTGTAAAATCTAGATCATGAAGCTGTTTAATCAGAGTTTAATAGGTTTCTATTGGTTGAAGTTGATGTTTTCACAACCCAATCTGTGGCATATATTATTGAAATGGTAACAACAGGCATCCCTGTTGCACCTGAGTTCTTTAGCTTTCATTTGTGAAAAAAAGTCTTCATGCATTTTCTTCATTAAGTTAATAATCTTCAGTGGGACTCCATATTGCCTCATCATTTTCCAAAGTGGTTCTCTGTCTACACTGCCAAATACCTTTTCATAGTCCAAAAATCTAACGTAAAGAGTTACTTTCCATTTCAGACTTTGTTCCACTTTTATTCTCAATCTGATATTCTGATCTGTATAAATACATAAACCAATAAAATGGTATTGTATCAGTTCTACAAATTAACTGTTCACAGGAAACGGGAACTGCTTTGTCTAGAACCTATTTGTTCTCTACCCATAGACTTCAAGTTCTTGAGGATGAACCTGTTAAATATTTGTCCTGGAACTAATAGTAAGTTTATTCACATTTAATTTTTTTTTTTTTTTTTTCCCTTAACCAGCGGCACTTGGGCTGACATGTCATTGCGAGGCTGGGGAACCTGAGGACTTTCCTTCCAACCCGGTCAGGAGCTTTGCTCCTTCCCATTCCCAGAGGGTTTATCACAGGAGCCGTTCAGGTTATTCAGTCAAATTTCCAGTCGTAAACATTCCTTCAAACGCTGATGCCCGGGTTTGAACCATGAACACCTGGTCGCAAGTACAACGCCGTAGCCATTACACCAGCGCGGCTCCCAATTCACATTTAATAGATGCACTTGTAAATCTTTTGTAAATCTCCCTTCTAATGCAGTTTGACCAAAGATCCTTTATTTTTTTCCATTCTGATGGTATTTATTCTCTCTCACAGACAGTTCCACAAAACAGACTCAACTCAGCAGACTGGATCCACGAAGTCCCCCTGACTTCCAGCCAGCAATCGAGGAGCTACAAGTCAACTGTGAAAAACCAAATGAGGAAGAAATAAAAAAAGACATAACACTTCTAACAGAAGGAAAAGAAGCTGGTTCTGATGACATTCCAGTAGAGGCTATCAAAGCAGAAATGGACACCTCTGCACAGATGTTATACACATTACTGGGTAAATATTTTGTGGTTACAAATTGTCTACAGCAAGTGATAACTGGTCCCAAGCCCAACCCTCCTTAGTCAGCTCTTATGCCATGCCTGGAAAATAAGAGTGTTAGTAGTCCCTTAGTAACCCACTAGTGTGATAAGTAATAGCTTATGGCACATGAAATATTTTAATAGAAGTCTGTCAGTTTAACTTACTTGGGTAAATCTAAGTTTTTACCAAGAACTGTCTGTAAGTACCCGACATTGATCGGATTTTGCTAGTAACTGTTAAGGAAACTTTCACATTCACAACCCTCCACTCCCAAAAGAGCACAGGCCTTCAACAAAGACATGCCAAGTCCTCCTGTCACGTGCCATCGTCTCAAGTTCTCTCCACATTCTTCTCATCACTCTCACCTCTGTCTCCAGCTCTCCTCTCCATGTGCCCCCTGGTCCACCTCAGCCTCTATTGCCCTGGGGGTTCCAGAACAAGGACTGCCTTGTAATGCTATCAACAGGTTTCCTCAGTGTGTGTCCAATCCATTGCCATCGTCTTCTTCTCATCTCTTGTTCCACTGGCACCTGTCTAGTTCTTGTCCTCAGTTCCACAGTGGTAACCTTGTCATACCATTTTAATTCCTCTATTCTACGCAAGCACCCATTTATGAAAGTCTGCAGCTTTTTGGTTGTTGTCTTTGTTGTTCTCCATGTCTCAGAGCCACACAAAAGGACTGATCTCTCATTTGAGCTGAAGACTTTTATTTTTGCGTTGGATCTGACCTCTCTTGATCTCTATACACTTCCCAATGCAACAAAAGCTCCCCCTGCCTTTTGCACCCTTATTTTGATATCGCTGTCCATCCCTCCAACCCTGTCTATACCACTGCCAAGACATGTGTACGACTCCACATCCTGTACTGGTGTTTCCCCAAGCCCAACCCTGTTATCACCACCTGCATCTATTCTCACTATTTTTGTCCCTTCCCTATGTACCTTCAGACCTAACTGCTGTGACCTCTCATCCGTCCTGCATCTGATGATGGTTATGGGACAGAAGAGCCAAGTCATCAGCAAAATCCAGATCATCCAACTGCTTAGAGTCCACTGGAATCCATTTCTGTTGTGTGTTGTCAATGATCTAATAACCCAGTCTATTGCCATCAAGAAAAGAAATGGAGACAAGAGGCATCCCTGTCGCACTCCTGTTCTTATCCCAAACTGTTCTGTAAGCTGTCCTTCATGAAGAACTCTGCATGTCATTTCTCCATATGTCTTCCTTATTAAACAAATGTCGTATATTTTCGATAGGGTAATTAAGATCACTTTTGGTTCCTCCTGAATAGGACTGAATAGGACTAGAACAGGTGAAGGCTCAGTGGGAGATAAGGTAAAGAAATAGAATTTCACAAGTGAAATGGTGAAAGGTAAAATCTGTCCCTGGATTTGATAGATAATCAAACCAGCCTATCGATTACGACTGAGAGTTTGGATCAGACAGTTTCCTATAAATATACATTTATATATATTTCTTCTTCTTCTTCGATCCTTAACCGCCGACCGTCAAAGCAGTCAGTGGCCATCACGCCTAGTGGCGTCTTGTAGGGCAACAACAAATTGATTCCACTTTGCTCGGTCGGTGGCCATCCTTCGTACAGTGCCCCAACTCTGGTTCATTCTTTGCATCTCAGCCTCCACAGTCCTCCGCCAAGTTGTTTTTGGTCGGCCTCTCTTTCGCTTTCCTTCAGGGGTCCAAAGCATAGCTGTTCTTGTGATGGCATCGGGGTCTCTTCTGAGGACATGACCAACCCAGCTCCAGCGTCTGCCAGCTATGATGGTATGCATGTCCTCTTGCTTGCTACGAGTAAGCAGATCTTGGTTGGTGATGGTATTCGGCCAAAAGATTCGGTGAATTATATATATGTTATATATATATTTAACCACTCACATATACACACACACAGATAAGTGACGACGATTAGACGCACATACGTGAAAACTATATCTATGAAATAACGCATTGGCAAAGCTGCAGCTACCTTTGCCCACCTCACATCGCGTGTTTGGGGAAACTCTAAACTCACAATGAAGACCAAAGCTACGGTATATAATGCCTGCGTCACCAGCACACTCCTATATGGCAGCGAGACCTGGACGACCTATGCTAAGCAAGAAAGAAGGCTCAATACCTTCCATTTGCGGTGTCTACGCCGCATCCTCGGCATCTCGTGGAAAGATAAAGTGACAAATGTCGAGGTGTTGTCACGTGCTGGCCTTCAAAATATGTATACGCTGCTTAGACAGCACAGACTTTGCTGGCTTGGCCATGTTCGCCGCATGGAGATGGTCGCATCCCAAAAGATATCTTCTACGGACAATTAGCAGATGGCAAGAGAACAGTTGGGCGACCACAGCTGAGGTTCAAAGATGTGTGCAAGAGAGATATGAGGGCACTGGACATGGATCCAGCAACATGGGCGGATGAAGCTGCCGATCGCACTAAGTGGCGATGCTATTTACGGCACCACCTCAGATTGGGCGAAGAGAGGCTCACACAAGAAGCAGAGGTGAGGAGAAAACGTCGAAAGGAGCACCAGGAAAATAAGCAGCTGAGGGCTGCCACCTCAGGGGCGCATTCCCATAGTCAATTATGACTGAAGGGGCTATTATTACTATTCTAAGAGGAAAACAGCATTAGCAAAACTTGCCTACAAGAGAAAATACAGTTATTACATGGGTTAAATCATAAACGAATTATTCATCCTTGTTATTCTCTTGCTCTGACAGCTGTGATCACAGACAACATTCGCACTCTTACCTAATCGTTGTTTCTTTCATAACATCTGGAACAAATTGTTCAGTCACTCACAGACCCTCCAAGTTTTGAGGTTACTGGCGAGTCAAACCCCAGTTTCTCCAAAAGACTAATTAATCAAATTTTGGGAAACGTTTGTCTCACTGTTGTAAATAGGAGGCTGATGAAGGTCACTTCAATTTTTGTCCAGTTAGGAAAGTACATATGATATCTAATGTTCACAGAAAACAATAGCTTGGAACTTCACTCGTTAAGTTGAATGTCAGGTACATAAAGCGGTTTAGGATAAATCTCCTTCACCATACAATGGTCGTTATAGCAAATGTTATTTAAGTCGCCAACATAGGCAAAGTATATATGAACTTGAGAAAGAAATCTGGATATTAGTAAGTCCAGTTACTATTTATTCTTAATATTACTTTTAGGCTAGTACTCTGTCGTTTTTCTGGGTGTAAAACATGAGGCCAGACAGGTCAATTGCAAAACCCGGTAATTATATTCAGAATGTTCTTTAAGTAAAGTTCTTCTCAGTTACATAGGTACTGAAAAACCGCTGGTAAGATTTAGGGTTTATGACCCCAGGATACTGTATAGGGAAGAAAAGAACACATAAATACTCAACCCTAATAGTATATCTAATCCTACGCGTAAATAATATTCACTTTGTCATCAACTTAAATTAGAAACCCTAAGCTTAGCGCTAGTCTCATTGTTAAAACTTCTGTGAAATAAATTCTAGTCATTTAAAAGAATCAATCATCATGAATTAGAAATACATAAGTATCTCGTCAATATTCAATGATGAATCAGTGCAATTAATAGTTAGTTAAAATGTTCTCTGACTGGTTACTAGCAATTTAATTAAATTTATTAATAGCTGTATGAGTTTAGCTAGAAATATAATTTATCTGCTCTCCACTGTAACGCAGTAACTTTAGAGAATATAACTGAATTTCATTTAATCTCTCTACACAGAAATTAGCTAGGAAATAAAATAAGTGATCACCACTTAAATCACTCAATCACTACTAGACATATATTATTTTTACCTCAACACAGAACTACTAAGAACTATATACTCCAACGAAACTAAGAACTCTACTAGATATAAGTGAATTCTAGAACGCAGCTAGCAGTCTAGAGAACTGCGAGGCACTGGAATGAATTTGAGTTTGATTTCTAGAGTATATATCTCTCTCTGCAATCAAAGAAAGATATTACTTCTCTTTCCCGCCACAGACTCATCGGCCCAGATGTTGGCACCTTCCTAAAATCTACATAAGTTCTTACTCATTTTGCAAATCAAATGAATTACTTCGCACTTATGCCGACCCAGGTCTTTATTAACTCTTAGTATACGAGCGGCCTCTTAGAGAGGCCGATGATCGATCCCCGTCAATAGCGAAAATTTATAGGTGAATGCATGTTTAAAACCACTAAACAATTTAGTTATGTGCATGATATAGGGGTTTCATTTCTTCACATTTTGATATATAACACTTATGTTATCTTTATAAATAAATTGTTTATTGCAAAATCTGTAAAGGTAGTCATGAAATTAGCTCGTATACTAAGAGTTAAGATCTAGATGAAATAGAATCTACATATATTATCACCTCACCCTGGCCCTCTGCAGAAGTGGTCGTAAAAGAATTGTAGCGAGAGTCTTTAGATCTCGCGATTCGTTGTGTTAATTACTTATCACGGACAGATTCAGGGAAAAGGTAATAAAGATTTCTCACTACAGTTTCACGCTATCTACTCAAATTCATTCAAATCTGGTCTCGGTCTGATCTCTACAATGATTGATCTCTGGCACTGGTGTAAAATTACAGCTCACGTAGATAGTTAAGTCTACTGGTGATCTACATCAAAGAGATGCAATAAATGCTAACAGCCATAAACTGCTTGCTAAATTAGAAAAAAAGACAAAGGTACAAATTTCTGACAATCCTGCGTATGCAAAAAAATAGGTAAAAGAGCGGAAAAAAAGGTAACAGAGCGGAAGAAAAAGGAAAAGACCAGTGTAGAATAAAGAATAGATATCTGAAATTTATTAATCATATCTCTGCGACAACCAATCATCCCCAGGGGAACTCCATAATGCCTCATCAATCTCCAAAGTGATTCTCTGTCCACACCATCAAATGCCCCCTCGCAGTCCACAAATCCAATGTACAGTGGTGAACTCCATTCCAGACCCTGTTCAACTATTATTCTCAAAGTGGCCATCTGGTCTGTACATGATCTGTTTTGTCAAAAACCTGCTTGTTCTCTCTCAGTATCTTGTCTATGGACTCTTAATCTCTCAAGGATAATCCTGTTCAATACTTTTCCTGGCACTGATAGTAACACTGTTCCTCTATAATTTGTGCACTCCTGCAAATCTCCCCTCCTAGGCACCCCAACCAGACATCCCTCACTCCACCCTGCCGGCATTTCTTCCCCCTCCCAGACCCCACCAAGCAACTTATATAACATCTTTGTAGCCGTGTTGATATCTGCTTTGATGGTCTCTGCTGGAATGCCATCAGATCCAGACATTTTTCCATCTCTTAGATGGCTTTATAGCTTTCTTTATCTCTTCCCTCGTTGGTCTTTCACCGTTAATTTGTAGCTCTTCCCCCGCTGGCTGGATGTCTAGGGGTTTTTGTAGAGCTGGTCTATTGAGAAGGTCCATAAAATATTCTGTTCACATCTTCATTTGCTCTCGTATATTGCTGAACAGTTTTCCATTCTTGTCTCCCATGAGGAAACCTGTTTGCTTGCACCTCCTCGTCAGCCCCCCCTGTGCTTTCTCAAATTTTCCTTGGCTGCAGCATCCCATGCCTTCCCTGCCAACTGCCCAAGACACCTCCTCTTGTCTCCCTTGACACTTCTTTTTACTTCCCTGTTTGCCCCTGTGTACGAGCCCCGGCCCTGGAACCCCCAGCCTCGATTGTGTCCAAATCTGCTCTTCTGTTCTTTCTGTCTTTTATCTTATCGCTGGCCTCTGTTGCCACCCATGCCTTCTGCTGCCGTTCCCTTTTTTCCCAGCATCTCATATGTCTCATTCCATACAGTTTTGACCTGCTGCCAACAGTCTTCTGCACTCCCTACCTACCGCAGCCGCTGGAGCACTTGGAATTTGTTGGATACTGTGACCGCAAATTTGTCTCTTGTTTCTTGATCTCCCAGATGTCCCACATTAAATTGCTGTCTATAATTTTGCATTGTTGCATATCTCTTGAGTTTCATTTTTACCCTGGCTATCAGAAGGTGGTGATCCGATGCCACATCCGCTCCTTCACATACCTTCACATTCTGCAATGATGATCTAAACTTCTTGTCTATGCATACATGATCAATCTGATCCTCTGTTCCATGGTCTGGCGACATCCATGTTGCCCTGTGCACTTTCCCATGCGGAAATACGCCCCCTCCTATAGCCAGTCGATCCAAAGCACAGAAGTTTGAGAATAGTTCCCCATTTTCATTCATTATTCCCAGCCCATGACTTCTTCAAATCCGGTGTTGACCGTACCTATCTTTGCATTCATGTCACCCATCAATATTGTGATGTCTCTTCTCTTTACTTTATCCATAATTTCCATTAGTCTAGTATAAAATGCCTCCCTCACAGACTCCTCGCTGTCATCAGTTGATGCACAGCATTGGATGACATTTACATGTATTTTCTTTTTAGCTGTTTTGAAAGTAGCTGTTACTATTCTGGGTCCAACAGCCTCCCATTCAATGAGTGCTTTCTGTGCTTCTTTAGATAACACAAGAGCTACACACCCCCCCCCCCCCCCCCCCCCCCCCCCCCACCCCCCCACTGGGGTGTGAACTCATGTCCTGAGGACAACAACAATTCACCTGTGATGAGTTTCTTCCTGTCTACCCCCCTCCACTTTGTTTCACACAGTCCTAGAACCTTGATTCTATATTCCGCCACCTGTGCCACCCTCACTTGTTCGCCCAATGTCCGAACATTCCAGGTGCCAAATCTGGAAGTTCTCCAAGAAGAAAGAAGGTTAGTCAGCAGCACAGACTCCTTTCTGCTTTCTCTGTGTTGCATCATATGCCTCCCATCATACGAGAGGACCTTCCCCTGTCTTGGATGGCTGTGTTTTATTTTCCTTTTTTGACTTGTCCATATTTGTTGAAGTTTTTTGTGGTTTCAATTTTTTACAGGATGGGGTAAGCAGCCCCATGCCCAACCCTCCTTAATCACTTTCTACGACATGTATTGCAGGGAACAGTGTTACTATTCTTTGCTCCCCTTTTGGGCCCTGGTAACACACGGGTGAAATACTTCTAATACTAAGGAAACTTAGGAAAAGTAAAAATGAAACTTTAATATTTTGATATTCGTGAAAATGAATTTTTATTTCAGTTAATGACTGCTGCTAAAATAGACTATCCTCGCGCCTTGTTTACTGTAATTGTAAATGCAGGCGGCACAGTATACTGTTATTCTGTTATTCCTTATGGTTCCACCAGAAGAGTGATTTCATTTAGCTTCTGAGTTTTTGCAAGAAGCTAATTAATAAGGCATATTTCTCGTTTAATCTGGTGCACGAAGAAAGAATAGTCCACAATTCCCTTGTTTAAATGCGTTTACTATTTATCTTTGCAGCATGTCCTCATTCAAACAGATACATCGTTTCATGAACTAAGACAGTTATTATTTTCTTCCTTGATTGTTTATATTCTATTTGCTGCACTGTAATATTCCTCTAGATGATTTATTTATGTTCTAGTTGTTATTCAGTTTGTTTTATTGTTCTGAAGGTCTGTTTATACTTGTATGTGTTTAATAATGGTTGCAGGTTTATTTATGCCAGTCTTTATGTTCTTGGCAAGTCTGCTACTGTAAAGCTATTGGAAAGGCAAGAAAATGATTCTATAAAGTTTCATTATTTTTTTTAAGTTTTCATCATTTTGTCATGGCACACTTTGTTTACCCAAGACACAATTTCTGTCTGTTATATTAGCACGCGTAACAAAATTAAAATACTCCTAATATATAAGACCGAGTAAATGTGTTGAGCTGGATTCCTCACAAAAGACTCTTATTTCTAATGATGGAACCACAAAAACAATTTTATTCTGTTTCCGAGTTTTAGCAAGAAGCAAATTAATAAACCACATTTTCCTTTTCCGATATGATGCACCAACAAATAATAGTCCAACTCATCCTTTTTTAGTGTGTTTAATACTGTTTTTTGTAGCACATTCTTTTCAAGCATATATACATTGTTGCTTGTAAAAAATAAAGAAACATGTTTATTACTTTCTGTGATACATACTTCTTATGTAAAAAACATATTGATTGTGTGGAGCTATTTTTAAAAACAAAAGTTTATATTTTCGGTAAGACCCAACCCATTCAACCTTGACACACGGATGATGTTGGTTATATTAGGACACATGTCCAAATAAAGTTTATTCAGCTATATTTTTTTTTTCAAACATTCTTGTACTTTATAATAGCCATAACTGCTTATCAAAATGTCATGAAAGAATTGGTCAGAATGTATGTAATAATTAAAATATATCATGTTCTTAATCAAAATCCAGGTTATGATGAATGTAAGCAGGAGTATAATGGAGGCTTCCAGAGTAATGATGCTAATGCTGAGGTGAGATGTTGCATGCACCATTGTTTAGACAAACTATATTAGACAGTTAATTAACATTATATGTTGTATGTACCATTGTTTAGACAAACTATATTAGACAGTTAATTAACATTATATGTTGTATGTACCATTGTTTAGACAAACTATATCAGATAGTTCACCCGTGTGTTACCGGGGCTCAAAAGGGGAGCAAAGAATAGTAACACTGTTCCCTGCCATGCATGTTGTAGAAAGCGATTAAGGAGGGTTGGGCATGGGGCTGGTTACCCCATCCTGTAAAAAATTTAATCCACAAAAAACTTCAACAAACATGGACAAGTCAATTAAGGAAAATAAAACACAGCCATCTAAGACAGGGGAAGGTCCTCTCGCAGGAAAGCGTATGATGCAACACAGAGAAAGCCGAAAGGAGTCTGTGTTGCTGACTAACCTTCTTTCTTCTAGAACTTCTAGATTTGACACCTGGAATGTTCGGACATTAAACGAACAAGGGAAAGTGGCACTTATGTTATCAAAGTGGAAGGGGGTAGACAAGAAGAAACTCTCATCACAGGTGGAAATGGTTGCTAAAGAAGCACAGAAAGCACTTATTGAATGGGAAGCTGTTGGACCCAGAATAATAACAGCTACTTTTAAAACATCTAAAAAGAAAATAAATGTAAATGTCATCCAATGTTATGCACTAACTAATGACAAAGAAGAGTCTGTGGAAGAAACATTATATAGTAGACTACAGGAAATTATGAAAAAAAGAGACATCACAATTTTGATGGGTGACATGAATGCAAAGATAGGTACAGTCAACACCAGATTTGAAGAAATCATGGGCTAGGAATAATGAATGATCAGCCTTATAAAAGTGCCTTGTACAACATCCTGAGGGAGCAATATTCCCACTCTTTCTTTGTCTCATCAGAGACCCCAGACTCTACAAGAGGCCTTATTAGACATGCTTGTTTGTTCTTTTGTCTCATCAGAGACACCAGACTCTACAAGAGGCCTTATTAGACATGCTTGTTTGTTCTTTCAGTGTTTTATATATTTACTTATTTTGTACACAAACAATTCAAATGTTTTTTTTGTGTTTGAAAAGTCACTGTGACCATATAGGGTCTTATTTCATGCAGTAAATAATTGTATATTTGTCTATGTGTGTTTATAAGTATGTATATGAGCATTTGTCTGTGCATGTATACATATATATAGAAAAATGTATCTCTACATTTTAATATTGTGTATTACAAGTGTGATAAACACAAAGAGAAATCAAGTCCAACACAAAAATCTCATTCTTCAACTCCAGTGTCAAGGCCGCTCAAGTTTATAGCATGCTGAAATGCCCAGAGCAAAAGAGTTTTTGGGAGATTCAAAAACACACACAGTAGAGAACTGGATACAATAGTCAAAGATATGAGTCATTCATGAAGACACCTTGACCTGATAGTATATGACAAGAGGAGTTGGCAGACATCGTGGAGACACCTTGATCTGATAGTATATGACAAGAGGAGTTGGCAGACATGGAGACACCTTGATCTGATAGTATATGACAAGAGGAGTTGGCAGACATCATGGAGACACCTTGACCTGATAGTATATGACAAGAGGAGTTGGCAGACATCATGGAGACACCTTGACCTGATAGTATATGACAAGAGGAGTTGGCAGACATCATGGAGACACCTTGACCTGATAGTTTATGACAAGAGGAGTTGGCAGACATCATGGAGACACCTTGACCTGATAGTATATGACAAGAGGAGTTGGCATACATCATGGAGACACCTTGACCTGATAGTATATGACAAGAGGAGTTGGCAGACATCATGGAGACACCTTGACCTGATAGTATATGACAAGAGGAGTTGGCAGACATCATGGAGACACCTTGACCTGATAGTATATGACAAGAGGAGTTGGCAGACATCATGGAGACACCTTGACCTGATAGTATATGACAAGAGGAGTTGGCAGACATCATGGAGACACCTTGACCTGATAGTATATGACAAGAGGAGTTGGCAGACATTTGCTGAAGGCCTAAGTTCTTGAGGGAGCTATAAGTGATAATGATGATGTGTCATAAATGCCAGGATTGATCCAAATTAGTTTCAGGCTGATTGTGATAACAGCAGTACTAAAACTGAGATACAGTATACTGACTTCTTGGACATGGCAGAAAGTCAACAACAGTTATGCTTATTTGGAGATGAGAAAGGTGTGTATAATAGCAATTTATTATTTTTAATTCCTATTTTGGCTGCACAAGTTGACATGATTTCAATATCTGTACAGTCTGACATTTGGTTTGGTTTAAGGACTATCTTTATTACACATGGTCAACGCCATCAGTGCTCCGATCTCCTCCCTTAGATCACACACGGAGGATCTCAGAACAGTGCACAAACTCTGTAGCACTGGCAAGAATCCCAATGTTTGTACATAATGTATAGGAATCACACATTCTATAAATATTTTTGTGGTGGGTAGGTTTTCTAATTTTTAAATGTTGCCAGGGCAGCGGCTTTTATGATTTCCAACTGCCGTGGGATTTATATAACACAATCATAAGCCAAGGGGGTCTGTGCACCACAAAGCAGGATGTGGATAAAATTTGTATTTCACCCTTAGAAATCTGATTCTCAGTTAAGATACTTACTTAGTCATTCCCCTTCTACTGTGAGGTGTAGAGGTAAGATACAAATAATTAATATTGAATGATAAGGACATTAATATTGAATGATAAAGGCATTAAACTATCAGGAAATATCAAAGAATTGTATTTTGGACTTCTGAAGCATTTAGGTTTTGAGGCGTCATTGCCCTCTCGCAGGGAAAGCGTGCGCCATGATCATTCTTCTCCAGTTAAAAAATGTTTTTTTAAATGCTAATAACCAGTTGTTTTTAAAAAAAATATAGCGTTTAGATGTTGCTAATTATTGTTTAGATGTTGTTAATTATTGCCAACAAATTTTTTAAAATGAAATATGGACAGTATCTTAAAAAAAAAAATTTCATTTTCACATTTTTTCCTCCCCTGTGACAAATTGGCCTCTGGACACATTTTAAAAAATTATACAAGAACAAACAGATTTTCAAATCCTCTGAAAAAAATTGGGTTGTATTTGTGTAGTATGCAGATTAATATGTACATATTTAAAGCTTGTACCTTTTATATTTTTTGAGATATGATGATGTGTAAATTGATGTTCATGCAAAATACTACATTTTTCGGTAATGATTTGCAATATTTGCTCTCAAATATATTGATAATTATTCATGATATAGCCCTATAGTTTTCTTTATGTGATCAGTGTATTGCAGACTGTATGCTGTTTGTCAGAGAAGGTTCTAAGATTATATTAAGAAAACCGGAGCACTCTGAAGTTGGTGTGATGTAACTTTTTCAACTTTGCGAAAGTACATACTTTTTTTAAAATGCTGTAACATTTTTTATTTTTTGTCCGATTTTAAAAAATAAAGTACCGAATTTCATTGTTTTCCAAGAGCTTCCAAACTGCATTGTTTTCTCTGGTGTTTCTGTGCAAACAAAAATCACTTTGTGGTACCTAAGAAGATATAATTTTTATTTAGAAAAGGCAAATTAATTACTAGGCAGAGCGAGGTTGGAAAGGGCCCAAACTGAGCCTCACTTGCGTGTCACAGAATTTTTCGACCACAGCGAAGCGGCCGTTTGTGGTACCTAGTCTAATGGCTTATACTTCCCTCCAAAATTCCAGGATGCTGTTCCCAAGCAGGGGGGGGGGGGGGGGGGGGGGGGGGGGGGGGGGGGGGGGGGGGGGGGGGGGGGGGTTGTGTCTTGGGTGGCATTGTTGCAAATTCTATTTTGGTCCCAGGAGTATCAAGTATCCTCATTTCAACTGGCCCTGTATCCACAAAAATGTATGTGGCTTAACGCAGGGTTCCTGCCCCTTCCCTGATTTACATCTAGTTCGAGACACAAACAATGGGTCAACTTCCGGACTATCATTGCACAGTGTTTCACCTTCCAAGTGGAAAGGAATTTCGCTGGCTAAGGAATAATTTATTGTCGTGGACTGTGAGAAACCTGAGCTAGTAAAATACTGTGAAATATAAGACTAGAGAGAGAGAGAGACTTTTCGGTTTCTTCTCTAATGATAGGAGAAATTTGTAGAGGGATAAAATAATAGACAGAAGAAAAAGTCGTTACACGACAGTGTTCTACTTCTTTATTTCTTACGAGTGCCTGAAAAAATATTTTTATGTTTGTCTAATATTTATTTACTGTTTACAGGCCTTGGGTTTCCCTTCCTTATTTGTTATAAATGTTTATACTAAAACTCCCCAACTTGGAGGACCAGGGTATCAGCTTTTGTCTGACCCCTATCCACACAAACCATTCCAGCTTTGTTGAATCTACCAGGAGTAAAACTCCCACTGGTGTAGCTCTGGGAGTTATCTGGGTGCACAAGCTGCCATACCGCTACACGGATTAGGTACCATTGATTTATCTTTGCTCATTATTTTTATTGTTACAGATGTTTATTCTTGTCACCTGTGCAACACTCATTTCTTCAAACTTGATGTCCTCGGTAAGCATATGAAAGCAGTACACAGCGATGGAGGCTGGGAGTTTGATAATAAATGCAGTGATCTTCAGAATGTCTTACCACAGGACAGTGGAAATAATATGAATGAAGCAGCGAGTAAGATTGGAGATGCCACTTTTAATGGTGTCGCAAAAGAAGATAGCAACAACCTGAGTCTCAATGATAATGAAGCATCAGTGAACCTCATCAGCAGTCAGGAAAGGACTTTTACAGAGTTTGACAACCTACACAGTGGTGAATCAGGTTTAAAAAATCAAGTCTGTAACATAAATTGCAGTATTCCATTTTCTGCCAGTGAGTTAAATGTTCAGCTTTGTGTAAGTGACAGAGCTGTTGCTACTTGCAGTGATGTAATCATTCAGTCTCACATGAAACTAAAGGAAAGTATGTCCTACAAGTGTGATATGTGTGGTGTATTTTTTACTGTGAAAGATTGCATACAACATAACAGAATATATATACAAGAGAAGCCTTACAAGTGTGAAGTCTGTGATGCAGAATTTAATGAAAATTGTAGCCTAAAATTACATGAAAAAATACATACAGGATATAAACCTTACACATGTGATGTTTGTGGAGCAGCATTTACTCGGACAAGCAAGCTACAAGGTCATAAAAGACTGCCTACAGTAAATAAACCTTACAATTGGGATGTTTGTGGTGCAGAATTTACTCGGGCACATCATCTACGCAGTCATAAAGGAATACATACGGGAAATAAATGTTACAAGTGTGATGTCTGTGGAGCAGCATTTACTGAGAGAAGTAGTCTACAAAGTCATAAAAGAATACATACAGGAAATAAACCTTACAAGTGTGATGATTGTGGTTCAGCATTTACTCGGAAAGATGAGCTACAAAGGCATATAAGAATACATACAGGAGAGAAGCCTTACAAGTGTGATATTTGTGGTGCAGCATTTAATGTGAGCAGTCATCTACAAAGTCATAAAAGAGTACATACAGGAGAGAAGCCTTACAAGTGTGATGTTTGTGGTGCAGCATTTAATATTAGCAGTCATCTACAAAGGCATATAAGAATACATACAGGAGAGAAGCCTTACAAGTGTGATATTTGGGGTGCAGCATTTAATGTGAGCAGTCATCTACAAAGTCATAAAAGAGTACATACAGGAGAGAAGCCTTACAAGTGTGATGTTTGTGGTGCAGCATTTAATATTAGCAGTCATCTACAAAGGCATATAAGAATACATACAGGAGAGAAGCCTTACAAGTGTGATGATTGTGGTGCAGCATTTAATGTGAGCAGTCATCTACAAAGTCATGAAAGAATACATACAGGAGAGAAGCCTTACAAGTGTGATATTTGTGGTGCAGCATTTAATTTTTGCAGTCATCTACAAAGGCATATAAGAATACATACAAGAGAGAAGCCTTACAAGTGTGATGTTTGTGGTGCAGCATTTAATGTGAGCAGTCATCTACAAAGTCATAAAAGAATACATACAGGAGAGAAGCCTTACAAGTGTTATGTTTGTGGTGCAGCATTTAATTTTAGCAGTCATCTACAAAGGCATATAAGAATACATACAGGAGAGAAGCCTTACAAGTGTGATGATTGTGGTGCAGCATTTACTGAGAGTAGTACACTTCAAAAGCATAAAAAAATACATACAGGAAATAAACCTTACAAGTGTGATGATTGTGGAGCAGCATTTACTGAGAGTGGTAGTCTACAAAGTCATAAACGAATACATACAGGAGAGAAGCCTTATAAGTGTAATATTTGTGGTGCAGCATTTACTGTGAGCAGTGGTCTACAAAGACATAAAAGAATACATACAGGAGAGAAGCCTTACAAGTGTGATGTTTGTGGTGCAGCATTTAATGCGAGCAGTAATCTACAAAGTCATAAAAGAATACATACAGGAGAGAAGCCTTACAAGTGTGATGTTTGTGGTGCAGCATTTAATGTGGGCAGTCATCTACAAAGTCATAAAAGAATACATACAAAAGAGAAGCCTTACAAGTGTGATGATTGTGGTTCAGCATTTACTCGGAAAGATGAGCTACAAAAGCATATAAGAATACATACAGGAGAGAAGCCTTACAAGTGTGATGATTGTGGTGCAGCATTTACTGATAGTGGTAGACTACAAAAGCATAAAAGAATACGTACAGGAAATAAACCTTACAAGTGTGATGATTGTGGAGCAGCATTTACTGAGAATGGTAGTCTACAACGTCATAAAAGAATACATACAGGAGAGAAGCCTTACAAGTGTCATATTTGTGGTGCAGCATTTACTGTGAGCAGTTGTCTACAAAAACATAAAAGAATACATACAGGAGAAAAGCCTTACAAGTGTGATGTTTGTGGTTCAGCATTTAATGCGAGCAGTAATCTACAAAGTCATAAAAGAATACATACAGGAGAGAAGCCTTACAAGTGTGATTTTTGTGGTGCAGCATTTAATGTGAGTGGTAGTCTACAAAGTCATAAAAGAATACATACAGGAGAGAAGCCTTACAAGTGTGATGTCTGTGGAGCAGCATTTACTGATAGAAGTAGTCTACAAAGTCATAAAAGAATACATACAGGAAATAAACCTTACAAGTGTGATGTTTGTGGTGCAGCATTTACTAAGAAAAGTAGTCTACAAAGGCATAAAAGTACACATACAGGAAATAAACCTTACAAGTGTGATGCTTGTGGAGCAGCATTTACTGAGTGTGGTAGTCTACAAAAACATAAAAGAATACATGCAGGAGAGAAGCCTTACAAGTGTGATGTTTGTGTTGCAGCATTTACTGAGTGTGGTAGTCTACAAAAACATAAAAGAATACATACAGGAGAGAAGCATTACAAGTGTGATGTTTGTGGTGCAGCATTTACTGAAAGTAATAAACTACAAAGGCATAAAAAAATACATACAGGGAATAAACCTTACAAGTGTGATGATTGTGGAGCAGCATTTACTGACAGAAGTAGCCTACAAAGGCATTACAGAATACATACAGGAGAGAAGCCTTACAAGTGTGATTTTTGTGGTGCAGCATTTAATGTGAGCGGTAGTCTACAAAGACATAAAAGAATACATACAGGAGAGAAGCCTTACAAGTGTGATGTTTGTGGTGCAGCATTTACTGATAGTGGTAAACTACAAGGGCATAAAAGAATACATACAGGAAATAAACCTTACAAGTGTGATGATTGTGGTGCAGCATATTCTCGGAGTAGTAGTCTACAAATACATAAAAGAATACATACAGGAGAGAAGCCTTACAAGTGTGATGTTTGTGGTGCAGCATTTACTGATAGTGGTAAACTACAAAGGCATAAAAGAATACATACAGGAAATAAACCTTACAAGTGTGATGCAGCATTTACTGTGAGCAGTCATCTACAAAGTCATAAAAGAATACATACAGGAAATAAAACTTACAAGTGTGATGATTGTGGTGCAGCATTTACTCGGAAAGATCACTTACAAAGTCACGTAAGAAAACATTCAGGAAATAAACCTTACAAGTGTGATGTTTGTGGTGCAGCATTTACTGAGAGAGGTAGTCTACAAAGGCATAAACAAATACATACAGGAAATAAACCTTACAAGTGTGATGTTTGTGGTGCAGCATTTACTGAGAGAGGTAGTCTACAAAGGCATAAACGAATACATACAGGAAATAAACCTTACAAGTGGGATGTTTGTGGTGCAGCATTTACTCAGAAAGGTCACCTACAAAGTTATGTAAGAAAACATACAGGAAATAAACCTTACAAGTGATGTTTGTGGTGCAGCATTTACTGAGAGAGGTAGTCTACAAAGGCATAAAAGAATACATACAGGAAATAAACCTTACAAGTGTGATGTTTATGGTGCAGCATTTACTCAGAGTACTGGAACAGACAGACACCTTCACATACCTAGGATGCATAGTAACACCAGATAGCAGAGCAAGCAGAGACATCAACAACAAAATGAACAAAGCAAGAACAGCCTTTTTTAGTCTAAACAACATCTGGAAGTCCTCTCAGTACAGCTGTTGCGTACTTTTCGTGTACCTTAACTGTAGCAAAAGTGGACATGAGTCTGGCTGCAGTTAAGTTGGTACGCACCAGCGTATGTATTAAGAAGATAATAGTATATTTAATTTATCGCGCACGATAGCGCACAATTTTGGGGAAAGATATTTTCTTGCGCGCTTGTTGCCAAACAAGGGGAGATGATGTAGGTGCTTGAACAAGCAAGCTGGCTTCGATATCAGACCTGTGGTCTGCGGATTTTGAAACCCTTGTGATGGGTAAACATATTTCTTCCTCGACCCGGCCTTCTGGATAGAAGTTATTGCCGGTTGTCGATTACATAAGTTGTTTCTTGTTGAGGCCAAATATATAGGACATGGATTGTAATATATACCTTAGATGCGATGAAGCATAATGAGGATCTCCGTCCTTGAGAACAGGTCATCCGTTATTGGATTCACCTTCTGATTTTAACTGCCTCATGATTGCTATTTATATCATGCATGAAAATACCCAACTATAAGTTAATGAAAGGACTTTGTCTGGAAATGTTTAATTGGATTACTGGAAGGAAAATACTGTACCTGCATCATGTGATTATGAATCGTCAAAACCATCTCGAAAGTCTTGTCCAGTCCAAAGTCGTTGTTTAATAAACATGGTAGTAATTTTTAATCCTGGAGTTGCCGTATGCTTCAGTTGGCACAAGCCTTTGATTTGATGTGCCACTGTTCTTATTACGTTTCGACCTGATCACCCTGTTCAAATTATGTTCGCGTAACCAGTTTAGCACGATCAAGATAGACGTTATGACAGACACCTTCAAGACACAACTACACACACCAAAACGACGACTACAACAGCACAAGCACAAAATTAAGATTATATCAGAGCTGTGTGCTTTCTGTGCTTCTCTATGGTGCGGAATAATACAATGTTCAGTTTGGGACTGTGTACAGTTTATCCATACTGTTAATGTCCTTGTGTAGCAAAGATGATATATTACATTTTTTTTTGCAGTTTTTTAGACTCATATATCTTCTGTTGTAATTATAGTACAATGTTCATTTTTATACAGCAACTTGGAGCAACATTCCAACTATGACTAAAAGCCACTTTAAAACTGGAGTTTCAAACAATGACAAAATTGACTAAGGTTTTTCCCTCTTTTAACTTTAGCATCATAATGTGCTCCAAGACAAAGCTCCATCCCTTGATGTTATTATTTTCAGTTTCTAGCCACAATACAGCCTACACCCCCGTTAGCTCTTTCGGTTTTCTGGACTCCACTGTAGAGCAGCGTACCGCCATAATATTCCATGTTCCATATGTCTTAATCCGTAGTCTGTACCAGTTCGCCACCTTTAAGATTAATCTGGCTTTGTTTCTTGTATAATGGGTACTTGTAATCTGGTTTCTTAACATATAAATGCTAATCATGGGCAAAGGCTACAACTCAGAAAAGCCAGCTCAAACCCTCAGAAATAAGATATGTGAAGAAGGTGGTTCGCAACCAGATGATACGGCAAGGCCTCAAAACCCAGCCACTGCAGATCCAAGTAGAACAGTCTCAATTACGATGGTTTAGCCACGTCTGCGTAACAGGAGATGATCAGCTGCCACGGTAAGAATAGGAAACAAAGAGCCAGGGATCTTGACCTTCAGGATGACCTTGACTTTGCTAGGACAATATTAGACATTCTCTGAAGGACCAAGGACGACTGGAACTAGGCCAGTAACATAGTATGGCGCTGTCTTTTCCAAAGCTCTACACCTCACGACAGAAGAGAAAGGACTAAGTAATCTTTCAACAGTAAATTTGCAGCAACGATTTAATTACCCCATATCGAATGTCGCAAAGTCAGGTACCCAATTACAGCTGGGTATTAGAGCATCCCGATACTGTGAATCAAATCGGCATTGCTGTGAGAGCCAGCGCTGTAACCTCCTGTCAATATGACATCAACCTACATTAAGTTACTAAATAAAACTGCTTTTGTTTACTAATTCATCACCGTTAAGTTTTATAATGGACTGTTATAGGATGATGATGATGTCAGTGTAATACAGATATCAAGCAAATGTTGTAATGATGATGATGATATCAGTGTAATACAATTATCAAGCGTATAAGTATATTGTATTGATGATGATGATTATGATCAATGTGTGTGTGTGGGCAAATGATAAAGTAAGAGAGGTTGTTTGCGTGCACAGTAAATTCTGTAGGCCTGTGTGTGTGTATGTTAAGTGCGGATGAAAACTGGTCAGTCTGGTTTTACGAGAGTTTGCCTCATGCAAGACTGTGGGTCAAAACACGGGAGAATAGTTGAAGGTGTGAAGTGGTTAGTTTTGGACTGGAAGGTTACGGGTGGAGCGGAGAAGATGGCTAGATGTTATGGCTGAATCTAGGTGCAAGCTACTCCTACCCACACAGATCCTATTTTTATATAATTTTTTATTTGAAACTGCCCTGGTCAATTGGCACATAACCTACAACACTGCCAACTGTACAAAAAAGATCAAAGCAAAGATCAGGACTCTTATTGAACCTGCTATTCTTTGATGCAATGTGACACCTTCAAAACAACAGATCACAACAACACGACTTACTGAGCACCACTTCATTGATAAATATGAAAGGGCAAGGTACAAACCAGACTGTAAAGTGTGTAAGGCTGCAGGGAACAGAAGCCAGACTTGCATGTACTGCCCAGATTGCAATGTACCTCTATGCCTGATACCCTGCTTCAAGTTATACCACACAGTCAAGGATTATCAACGATCCAGACAAAGACTCTTGCAAAGACCTACAGCTACAACTTCAACCCCAGTTAATGAAAAAAGCAGCTCAGGCTACAACTAGAGGTACGTAACTTCTCAAACATTTACAAACACACATTGTCATGCCACAGATGCAGAATACATTCAAAAAAGACAAACACGAAAAATACAGGTTTCTTTTGCATTTTATTCACAATTTTATTAGCCTTTCATGTTGATATACGTGGTTAATCGTTAAATCAATACGTCAATCAAGCTTATTTTATTCATTGCCATCCATGTCACTAACATTTTATTCCGCTGACGTTGAACAAATTTGCTAAAAACTGGGAAAAGATGTCTGTTTTTCAATCTTTTATGAATTTTCAAAAAAAAAAAGTTCTTTTTAAAGAAATCTGCAAACACCCTTGGTAATGGGAGACGGTAATGATCCGGATTGGTGGTCAGCAAAGCGATAATTATATCTGAGAAAATTAGATGAGGAAAATATTAGAGTTTCCCATCCTTGAAAATCACGTGCTGGACCTGGAAAAAGCCTGGAAAATGCTTGAAGAAATTTGCTATGAACCCTGTGACATACTTCTTGCATTGTGTCAGGACTTCTTCTTCTTTGATCCTTAGCCGATGACCATCAAAGCAGTCAGTGGTGTCTTGTAGGGCAACAACAAATTGATTCCACTTTGCTCAATTGGTGGCTATCCTTCGTACAGTGCCCCAACTCTGGTTCATTCTTTGCATCTCAGCCTCCACAGTCCTCCGCCAGGTTGTTTTTGGTCGGCTTCTCTGTCGTTTTCTTTCAATGGTCCAAAGCATAGCTGTTCTTGTGATGGCATTGGGGTCTCTTCTGAGGATATGGCCAACCCAGCTCCACGTCTGCCATCTATGATGGTGTGCATGTCCTCTTCCTTGCTCCGTGTCGTGAAATATTCTAATCCACATATATAAATTATCAGGTAAATATAAAGCCTAACAAATACATTTAATAACGAAAAGAAAAATGGTAAAAGAACAGTGCTGTCACAATGACTGTACTCGAAATCCCCTTTGTTTTATGCTTTGTCTGCAAATTGTAACGCTTTCACGTTGATAGTAAAAGCCTACTATATTATTACCCGCTTTCTTCAATGAAACATGTACTAAACTTGAGATACGCAAGCTGAAACAATGACCTAAATTTAATATTTCATTCATCCCATACATAAAAACTTAGGATTTTTTAAATTTTTTAAAAAGTGTTCTTCTCTAGAAAATTTATTTTTCTTTTTTTTTTGATTTTTAATTTAGATGGGTTTTTAAAAAAAAAAAAAAAAAAACATTTCGGCAGGAAAAAACGTAATTAAAAAAAAAACCCTTATTTTTTGGCCTCTTTGATTATAAAAAAAAAAAGGAAAGTCCAATAAAAAGAAAAAAAAAAAAAAAAAAAGGATAATAAAAAAAAAAAAAAAAAAAAAAAAAAAAAAGAAGAAATTAAAAAAAAAAAAAAAAAAAAAAAAAAAAAAAAAAAAAAAATAGTCCAAAACGCAAAAACTTGCTATCTTTTAAATTTTGTATATGTTAAAATTTCATATTTTTTTGATTTTAAAAAAAAAATAAAAAAAAAAATTTTCTTACAGGTGATTGCTGCAACTCAGTCTAGGAAAAAAAATGTTATAAAAAAAATAAAACGATGGTTTGCGAGAAGCAGACAAGAAAAAAAATCAAAATGCGAGCTCAGTGGTAAATTTTTTAAACCGAAAATTCATTATGGTTGTAGAAATGAGGCCCCCAGGATTTAACATTTTGAACTGACTGGCCTGGA
The DNA here is from genome assembly GCA_024509875.1 of Oreohelix idahoensis. Classification (NCBI taxonomy): domain Eukaryota; kingdom Metazoa; phylum Mollusca; class Gastropoda; order Stylommatophora; family Oreohelicidae; genus Oreohelix; species Oreohelix idahoensis. The sequence continues at coordinate 44,447 of JAMPIV010019840.1, forward strand.
ATGGATACAAAAAAAGGCATAAACAAAGCACGAAGTCGGAGTAAAAATGCATAATCCTTGGGTTTTAGGGAAACTTAAAAAGGTAAAAATTTGTGTATAAAATAGAAAAAAACTGACATAAAAAAATGTCGTAAAAAAAAAAAAAAGAAAAAAAAAAAAGAGGGTAAATAAAAAATGAAATCATTTATCCCACAATAGTTCGAAAAAAAGTTCAAATAAGCCTACACAAATTAAAAACTAAAAAATTAAAGCTAAAAAACAAAAAAAAGTCTAAAAAAAAAAAAAAAAAAAAAAAAAAAAAAAAAAGCAAAAAACAAAAAAAGGAATGTAACTCGAAAAAAAAAAATTAAAAAAAAAATTTGTCCAGTAGCTTCGTTATGAAAATTTCTTGTCAACGTATTTGTTGTTTAAATCCATGAAATTGTGGCCACTTGAAACATAAAATAAAAAAAAAAAAAAAAAAAAAAAAAAAAATTGTTAAAAAAAAAAAAAAAAAAATTAGTGTTTTCGCATGCTGTAACCAAGAAAAACAGTCAAAAAAAAGAATAGAGGGGGAAACATCAAATGCGTTTGAAGTAATGAAAAAGTAAAACAATAACATAAAAAAAATTATAATTACGTTCCAATTAACGAACGAAATCAAAAAAAAAAAAAAAAAAAAAAAAAAGATGGGAACTAAAGCAGGATTTAGGAGAGGGGGAGAGGCAGGAAAGCCGACGCATATGCAAAATTAAACACGCGTCTCGCTATTAATGCCACCCCAACAAGCGTTTTAACGCGTTTCAACTCATTAGTAACTAATTCACGCGTTGTACCAGATCCACATGCACTAACTTTTTCGGACGGACAGTGATAAAAACACTAACCTTCCCAGAGTTAGGTTTTTAAATCCTGAAAAACTCTTATTAGAAAAGATGACAATAGATGGGTTTACGTTTGAAAACATTACAGTACCCAGACAGCACATCTTCGAAACAGGAGGTAGAAGAAATTGCATATTTTGAACGCAGCCACTTAGCTCTTTTAAATTTGTATATTTGGGTTCCTTAGGGCTTGCTGACAAAGAATATGTAAAACGTTACGCAAATAGTCTAGGAATTAACATGCCTGACAGCATGAAATCATTTCTGCTCATAAAATTTTTTTATAACGTGTTTGAAAAAATTTTACGTTACAGAAATAGCCTACCATGTAAACTCCAAATTGATTGGAGCGCAACAAATATAAGACTAAACACGATTGGTCGGACTATAAATACTATCTTTGGTTGTTAGGGGAGACGTAGGAAGGTAAAATTTTTTCCAAACACTTGTCGAAACGTGGCCTCATTGGCTAGACTCGCTGATATACTCACTTAGGAGCGTTAGTTCGAGACCACTAGTGCAAATAATCTTGATAAAGCAACAGTGCGTTGAAGCCAGCTCATATTTTTGCTAAATAAAAGCCTGGAACATAAGCTGATGGGAATTTGTGCCAGTAATTGTGCCAGAATTCATTGCTAATCAACGTATCTGTGTTTATTTCCATGAAATTGTGGTAAGCTTGAACCATTCAGTATCTTTTAATGAAAATTGAATGTAAATTGTTAATTTATGCCTGATATATGTGTAGTTCAGTAGCAAACATGATGTAAAGCCTATAATGCTCCAGCCTGAACAGAAGGTGTCGGAGGAAAGTAAAACTGCATGGAATGGCCAAACAGTACACTGACACCTAGATTATTGATTAGACAGAAATAATGCTGGAAGTGCAGAGGCGTAGTAGCCATTAAGGAGGTAAATACTGGTATAAAGTATTTCAGATGAAGCTGACAGTTGGCCTAACGCTCTGAACTCAATGTTTGTGATGTATTGTGCTCAGTGTAGAACTAGAGTATCAATTAGTTATGAAGTAGAAGGTACATCCTTCTTGTTTTCAGGGACCGTGGTCTTGACGGTATTGAGCAGCACCTGGTCAGAGCTTTGCTGAATCCAGAGTCGGACAGCATACTCCTTGGTCCATTTAGCTATCAGTGAGGTGTCTCCAGAGCCCAGGGGAGAAATCGAGCAGAGGAGTCTTTTCCTGCCGCCATCACGCAAGATAAGCTGATGTGGCCAGCTGAGCTCAAAATTATGTACCCCCATCTTAAAATGACCGTGTAAAAATAACATTAAGAGGGGAATTAAATTGTTTTAATATCAGGAACTGAGAACATCTCCAATACTAGTTCCAATAAAGACAAACTATTGAAGTCATGATGACAAATACCAACAGAGCTTGAAACAAAACAAAAACCAGTATTACCTCATATTACTACTACACAACTGACACACATAGGATATTTTTAATAATATATGTCACTACAATATTCATATTGATAAAGTCTGTACATATAACTTGTAATTAAAATTGATTGTGATTCCTGGTTCCCTTTGTATTTGAATCAGGACACATATTCATTCATGACAGCAATGAATACATATTGTTATTTGAAAAGTTATCAGTGACTCCTTTAAGATGTCCTTGTAGAGTGTTATATGTATGTGAGTGTCACAGTGTTGTCAAGTGTGGTGGAATAAATTAAATTGTTTATCTGTCTGTTGTTGTTATGACTTACACTTCATCATACACATACCCTAGACATACAACGTAGTCATCACACTATTCCAGAATAATTTTGACTGAGGTATACATATGTGGCAGCAAGTAAGGTTATATATAATACACTACTCTTATTAGATATATATATACCTTCACAGCTGATCTCAGTCAGTACACTAAGTCCCCTATAAATATTTATAACATCCCACTTCACCACATATATTGGGGTCTCGCTCTTGGGATTTTGAATCTTTCCCTATTAAAAATATTGGGGGTAATTCACTTCAGGGAATATAAGAATTAAAAGGTATCCTTGGGTGGAATTAAATAAGGTTGAGCTCACCGTGCCTGTGTTGTCCATTAGATATATAGTTAGAGATTGAATTGTTGGTTAGACATTGTATAAATTTACCTGATAGACAATGGCGGACCTGGCCAAATTTCGATCTGCTGCTGTTCAGACTGCAAAAGAGTTAGGATTAGATGGGCAAGTTATGGTTGCCTATGTCACTACGGAATGTGACAAATTTATTGAACGCGAAGAAAGAAGGTTTGAAGCCGAAAGAAAGTTAGAGGCTGAAAGGGAAATTAAGAAGTTACAATTTGAGGCTGACTAAGAGGTTGCAGATTGAGGCTGACAAAGAGGCTAAAGCATTGGAAGCCGAGGAAAGAAGACAGGCTGCAGAAAGGGAAGAGAAGAAGAGAAGAAATTAGCTGCAGAAAGGGAAGAGAAGAAATTAGCTGCAGAAAGGGAAGCAGAAGATAAAAGATTACAAAGGGAACATGAGTTACGACTAAAGGAGTTTGAGTTTCAAGGCCATGCTCCTGAAAATGGTGCCAGTCCCTTTGCCTCTGATGCCACTGCTAGCCAGGGAGCCTCAACCTCAGCTATGAATTTTCATTTAGATCATTTTGTTGAGAAAGACGATGATATAGAGAGCTATCTAAATAGGTATGAACTATTAGCTACCACGTATGGGTTAGAGAGAGAAAGGTGGAACTTAAAGTTATCTCAGGGACTTCGTGGGGCAGCTTATGAAGTTTTTGCAAAAATGAGCAGAGGTGATCAGGAAAATTATGACATGCTAAAGCAGGCTCTTTTGTTAAGATATGAAAAGAATGCAGAATTTTATAGGAAAAAATTTAGGAATGCTAAACTACTGTCAGGTGAAACCTATCAACAGTTCTCTGCACGAATAGAGACATACTTGGAGAAATGGACTTCTCTGGGGAAAACCCAAGATCTTAAGGAAATGGTCCTTATAGAGCAATTAAGAGAGTCCATGGCTCCAGACCTGAGAAAGTTTCTCATGGAACAAGGTGCAGAGAGGCTGGGTGAGTTGCTAAATGTTGCTGAAAGGTATCAATCAGCTCAAGCAGAGGTAACAGGTAATAAAAAGAAACAAGTGGATAACTTTAGGGCACCACAGAACTTTAATAAATTTGATCCTAGGGATCAAAACAAAGGTAAGCACCAATTTGATAGGCCACGGTATTAAAATAAAAATAAATTCCCACAATTCGATGAAAGGAAATATGATGAAAGAAAATCTTTCAACCAAGGAAAAAGGTGGTGTAAGAATTGTCAGATGGACAATCATGACACTGACCGTTGCAGAAGGAAACCTGTGTATATGGCAACCCTTCAGGTCAGGTCGACCTCAAGACAGGAGGAGGATATTATGTTGGATACCACTCCAGAAGAGATGAGGAAGGCACAGGCTTGGGATAAAACACTCAAGCCTTGTTTCAGAAAATTGTCAACTTGTCATACAACTCCAGGCAAGGGAGATTTTTACATGAAAAACAAGTTGATGTATAGGAAGACTGGAGCTAGATCCAAAGGTCAGGGACAAGACTGTACTTCTTAAAAAGATATAGGGGGGCAGACTTAATAAGGAGCCTACATGTGAAACCAGATGGGGACCATGAGAAGATAGGTACCATCATTCAAAAGGTGGCTCACAATTATTATTGGCCCAAAGCAAGATGGGACATTGAGAAGTTTGTAGAAAGGTGTAGCATAGCACATGAGGGAACACCCACAAGTGGGAACATGGATCAGGACCTGGACACGCCACGGGGCAAAATTAGGCCTGATAATAAAAAGAAAAATAGATTTGATAAAGTGGACCAAATGGAATGGGAAGCTCCTTTTCACGGACAAGCTTTTCACTTAACTGTTTTACAATGGCCCCACTATGCGGAGAGTGCAAAAAGATGTCTTACCCCCAGGGATAAGCCGAACATCCCTCAATCGGACTTAACATTAATACAAACTGGAGGAAGAGGATGTAGAGAGGAAATCTCTCATCAAGAATTTTAAGTGGGGAGAAAGCCCCAAAAGAAAAATGGGGTAGCGGTCGTTTTGTGAATGATAATTCTGGGAGGAAAAATCATCACTATAAAGCTTCGAGTGGAAGAGACCATACCGGTGCATGGACAAATAGGTCCACAAAATTAAAGGTCCATATGTAGCTTTGTTAAGAACGTGGACTGATGAAAAGGCAGAGGAAAACATTACATCTTCATACCAATATGTGAATGAGCTGACCACTCGTTTAAAAACTGGCTGGAAACTTGCCAATGAAAATTTGAAACAAGCCAGGAAGAAACATGCTGCCTTTTATAACAGGAAGGCGAAAGACAGAAATTTGGCTGTGGGAGAGAAAGTACTGCTTCTTTTGCCCGGGAGTCAGAATAAGTTACAAATTGGATGGCAGGGTCCATATACAGTTTTAGAGAAGGTATCTAGAACAAATTATAAGATAGATAAGAAGGGGAAAGAAAAAATCTATCATGTGAATCTCCTGAAGAAATATTTGGAAAGAGAACATCAGGAAGAGACACACTTGTTGACCTTGTCCATCGCCATGGAGATGAAAAAGGAACCACTTTCATCATTTGAATATCCATTACACCCCTGTGAGACAGCAGCACAGGTGAAAATCAGTACACATTTAACGAAAAGTCAGAAAGAGAGAGTGCAACAGGTTCTAAATAATCATGCAGAGGTGTTAACAGACCGACCAGGGCATACAAACCTATTGGAATATGATATGAAACTGATAGACCCCACACCTGTCTGTATGAAACCATATTCGATTCCGTTGCTAAGGAGAAAGCTTTGAAGGAAGAGATAGACTATCTATTGAAGGAGGGAATTATTTCACACAGTGAATCCTCATATAGTTCCGGTGTTGTACTCTTAAGGAAGCCCTCTGGAGAACATAGACTCTGTATAGATTACAGGAGACTGAATGCTATTACAGAAGGACAGGTGGATCCATTGCCGGATACAAATCAGCTGTTTGCCAGACTAAATAAAGCTAAATATTTCTCAAAAGTGGATCTGAGTAAAGGATACTATCAGATTCCAGTAAGCCTGAGGTTAGACCATACCTAGCTTTTAGTACCTCAGAAGGACACTATGAGTTTAATAGATTGCCATTTGGATTGAAGAATGCGCCTAGTGTCTTCTCTAGAATGATGAGAAAATTGTTGGATGTAAACATTTCGGAGGAACGTAACGAATCCCTGAGTTGCCTCTTTGATTGAGGATATTCCGAATGTTTCATACAGGATAATAAGAAGATTATGGGATCCACTACGAAAACTCTGCTATCACCAGGTATATGTTATCTCCTCATAACGTACATTTTGAGGGAAATATAATGTTCTCTGGACATGTCATTGCGCAGACTCAGAGAAGAAAAATGGTGAATACGGGTTGCGAAGCAGCATTAAGACAAGCACTCACACTTGCGGCTGTTCAGTAACATAACCGAAATATATTATTGGTTGTAGAAGTCTGAGGCAGATTTCATGAGTAGTGCCTACTCTGAATGGACCCAACTACATAAAACCATGATAGCACCACAGCAGAGTAAAGTCAAGTTGACTTACATTTATCTATGTGTATATAGAATAAAGGACTGACATATAATGTCTGTTTTAAGAGGGGAGGTGTCGTGAAATATTCTAATCCACATATATAAATTATCAGGTAAATATAAAGCCTAACAAATAAATTCTAATAACGAAAAGAGCAATGGTAAAAGAACAGTGCTGTCACAAAGAATGTACTCGAAATCCCCTTTGTTTTATGCTTCGTCTGCAAATTGTAACGCTTTCACGTTGATAGTAAAAGCCTACTATATTATTACCCGCTTTCTTCAATGAAACGTGTGCTGTATTTCTTGGAAAAACCTTGAGATACCAAGCTGATCAATGACCTAATTTAAATATTTCATTCATTCCATTTTATACACGGCGTAACTAAAAGACAGATAAAGCAGGATAGAGAGAAGGGAGAGGCAGAAAGCCGAACGCATGCAAAATTAAACACGCGTTTCGCTATTAATGCCACCCCAACAAGCGTAACGCGATACACAATTACTACTATCACGCGTGTAAGGCCACATGCACTAACTTTTTCGGACGGACAGTGATAAAAACACTAACCTTCCCAGAGTTAGGTTTTTAAATCCTGAAAAACTCTTATTAGAAAAGATGACAATAGATGGGTTTACGTTTGAAAACATTACAGTACCCAGACAGCACATCTTCGAAACAGGAGGTAGAAAAAATTGCATATTTTGAACGCAGCCACTTAGCTCTTTTAAATTTGTATATTTGGGTTCCTTAGGGCTTGCTGACAAAGAATATGTAAAACGTTACGCAAATAGTCTAGGAATTAACAAGTTATAACCAAAATAAAATAGTGGGGATGCCTGACAGCATGAAATCATTTCTGCTCATAAAATTTTTTTATAACGTGTTTGAAAAAACCTTGCGTACGGAAATAGCCTACCATGTAAACTCCAAATTGATTGGAGCGCAACAAATATAAGACTAAACACGATTGGTCGGACTATAAATACTATCTTTGGTTGTTAGGGGAGACGTAGGAAGGTAAAATTTTTTTCAAACACTTGTCGAAACGTGGCTCCATTGGCCAGACTCGCTGATATAATCACTTAGGAGCGTTAGTTCGAGACCACTAGTTCAAATAAGCTTGATAAAGCAACAGTGCGTTGAAGCCAGCTCATATTTTTGCTAAATAAAAGCCTGGAACATAAGCAGATGGGAATTTGTGCCAGTATTTGTGCCAGAATTCATTGCTAGTCAACGTATCTGTGTTTATACTATGAATTGTGGTAAGCTTGAAACATTCAGTATCTTTTAATGAAAATTGAATGTGAATTGTTAATTTATGCCTGTATATATGTGTAGTTCAGTAGCAAACATGATGTAAAGCCTATAATGCTCCAGCCTGAACAGAAGGTGTCGGAGGAAAGTAAAACTGCATGGAATGGCCAAACAGTACACTGACACCTAGATTATTGATTAGACAGAAATAATGCTGGAAGTGCAGAGGCGTAGTAGCCATTAAGGAGGTAAATACTGGTATAAAGTATTTCAGATGAAGCTGACAGTTGGCCTAACGCTCTGAACTCAATGTTTGTGATGTATTGTGCTCAGTGTAGAACTAGAGTGTCAATTAGTTATGAAGTAGAAGGTACATCCTTCTTGTTTTCAGGGACCGTGGTCTTGATGGTATTGAGCAGCACCTGGTCAGAGCTTTGCTGAATCCAGAGTCGGACAGCATACTCCTTGGTCCATTTAGCTATCAGTGAGGTGTCTCCAGAGTCCAGGGGAGAAATCGAGCAGAGGAGTCTTTTCCTGCCGCCATCACGCAAGATAAGCTGATGTGGCCAGCTGAGCTCAAAATTATGTCCCCTCATCTTGAAATGACTTTGTAAAAATAACATTCAGAGGGGAATTAAATTGTTTTAATATCAGGAACTGAGAACATCTCCAATACTAGTTCCAATAAAGACAAACTATTGAAGTCATGATGACAAATACAAACAGAGCTTGAACAAAACAAAACCAGTATTACCTCATATTACTACTACACAACTGACACACATAGGATATTTTTAATAATATATGTCACTACAATATTCATATTGATACATTCTGTACATAACTTGTAAGTAAAATTGATTGTGATTCCTGGTTCCCTTTGTATTTGAATCAGGACACATATTCATTCATAACAGCAATGAATACATATTGTTATTTGGAAAGTTATCAGTGACTCCTTTAAGATATCCTTTAGAGTGTTATATGTATGTGAGTGTCACAGTGTTGTCAAGTGTGGTGGAATAAATTAAATTGTTTATCTGTCTGTTGTTGTTATGACTTACACTTCATCATACACATACCCTAGACATACAACGTAGTCATCACACTATTCCAGAATAATTTTGACTGAGATATACATATATGTGGCAGCAAGTAAGGTTATCTATAATACACTACTCTTATTAGATATAGATACCTTCACAGCTGATCTCAGTCAGTACACTAAGTCCCCTATAAATATTTATAACATCCCACTTCACCACACTCCGAGTAAGCAGATCTTGGTTGGTGATGGTATTCGGCACAAAGATTCGGTGAATTTTTCTTAGGCATGTTGTGTGAAAAGAGAACAATTTTGACATTTCCTTCTCTAACTCTCCAGCATTCCACACCATCGAGAAGCACAGAAATAACACAGCTCTGATATAAATATAATCTTAATTTTGTGCTTGTGCTGTATTGAGAGTACTTCCAGATGTTGTTTAGGCTAAAGAAGGCTGTTCTTGCTTTATGCATTCTGATGTTGATGTCTTTGCCTGCCTCGCCGTCTGGTGTTACTACACATCCTAGGTATGTGAAGGTGTCTGCCTGTACCAGTTGCTGATTTCTTACTGATATGGGCTCAGGGTTGCTCACATTGAGCGTCATGACCTCTGCCTTCTTTAAATTGATGTTCAAGCCCACCTGCTGGCTATACTTATTAAGTCTATCCGTTTTTTCCTGGATGTGTTGATGTGAATGTGCTAGTAGTGCAATGTCATCTGCATATTCCAGATCTTTCAATGTAGAGAATATAGTCCATCTTATTCCTTCTGAACTGCCCTCTGTTGTCTGGCGCATCAACCAGTCTATGACTGTTAGAAATAGAGTGGTTGATAAGGGGCATCCCTGTCGTACTCCTGTCTTCACCTCAAAGGTTAGGTTGCTCTGCCCAACACTACACTTAAAGTTGGCATAGAGGCTTTTTATGATTGACACTATGCAGCTTGGAATTCCATAAGCCCTCAGTATTTTCCATAAATTGTCCCTATGTAATATGTATGCTGTCAAAATCAACGAAATTATTGTACAGCTGTCTTTGCCATTCTGAGCACTGCTCTTATAATGTTCCTGAGAGTGAATATATGATCTACACATCTTCTGTTCTTTCTAAATCCTGCTTGTTCTTTCCTCGGTTTGTGGTCTACTGCTTTTGAAATTCTCTGTATAATTATCCTGCCTAGTATTTTGCTGGGAACTGAGAGAAGAGTGATTCCTCTCCAATTATTGCAGTCTGCAAGATCTCCCTTCTTGGGCAATTTGACAATTATATTATTCCTTTGTTCCACTCTGATGGTGTTGTCCCCGTTTTCCAGACTTGTGCAAATAGTGGTTCTAATAGTTCTGCTGCTAGCTCAGGGTCTGTCTTAAATAGCTCTGCATTTAAGTTATCATGGCCAGGAGCTTTTCCGTTCTTTAACCCTTTGATTGCTGTGATGATTTCTCTTCTTTACGTGGAATGTCTGTATTTACATCTAGATCGTTTTCAGCTTCAGGAACTATCAATTGTGGTTCCTTGTTTAGAGTTTCTCTGAAGTGCTCTGCCCATCTTGTTTCCTGTCCCTCTGCTGTCGTGATGAGATTTCCTTGCTTCTCTTACTAATGTAATATTGTTTGCACCTCGTTTTCCGCTGATGAATTTAATTATTTTGTATACTGTGCTTTGTTCATTTCTCAGTGCTGCATCTTCTACCTGTCTTGCAAGATCGTGTAGGAAATTTCTTTTGTTGGCTCGGGTTGTTTCAGGACTACCATCAGTGATATGTACAACATATTTCAACATTGACAATCTACCTGCTCGCCGCATCTTGTGAAGCATCAGTGAACATTCTTAATTAAAGAAAATCTACACTGCTTGCTGCATCTTGTGCGGTATCAGTGAACATTCCTACTTCAAGAACGTCTACGCTGCTTGTTGTAACTTTTGCAGTATCAAGGAACACATAATTCAAGACATCCTTACGGTAGAGTCTACAACGCTTGCCGCATCCTATGCAGTGGAACTGATTATTTGAAAAATAAGACATATTACTGCAAGGTGACTCATCATTACAGCTCACTGCCTCCTCTCTTATGCATAAATACTTCTAGACAGTGGAGTCTACACCGCGTACTAAGCAAGACACCATACAGTGACAGGCTGCTAAACAGATAAGTCATTGTTGTGCTATCATTGCTCTTGTTCGTGGAAGACCACACTGTTGGCATTCCTGTCTTGACCCCATCTGTTGCTTGTTGTTATTGTACGTGACTTGCGTGTTTGCTTAAATTATGTTTTAGATTCAATGTTTAGTCTTCTTTATAAACTGTAGTTGAGTTAATCTAGTATTAAGATTTTGTTAAAATTAATCCCTTAAGGCAGCGGTTTTCAACCTTTTTGAGTCCATGGCTCCCCTGACCAACTACATTCTTTCTGCAGCTCCCCTGTGGGATAACTGATAAAAACTCTAGCGATGTTTCGACATTTAGCCTTACATTTTTTTTAAGAGGAGAGCTTTGGAAAGGCTTTTAAACAATGTAATTTTTAAAAAAAAATGCAATAGGACAATCTGCAAAAAATTACATGTACAAAAAGAAATATACACAAAGTGCACTTTGAAAACCTTTACTATAAAAAAGAACATAGCACAGATAAAGTAGTTTCTTTCTAACATTTTTTAAATTTATTTTTGTCTCAAAATCATTCACTGATATACTGCACTCATGATTAAATCTCCATAACAAAAAACATGAACATGTAAAACTAAAAAAAAAAAAATATGATGAATAAAGTATCAGTCACCTCAGTGTGAAAATTGAGCTTGCTTGCTTCTTTCTCAAGCTTGGGAATTACTATTTTACTGAATACCAAAATTTTGGCAATGCCATCAATGGAAACTTCGCTTGTAGTGAAGAGTCTAATGAAAGTTCTATCAGTTCTTCCTCTTCTGCAGTACTGAAGTCCAAAAGAGCATCACTACTGAAAGGATTTTGAATCCGCTAAAACCTGTAGAGTTTTCAGGAAAATATTTTCCAAAATGAACACTGAGTTGAGATAAGTGTCTTTGAATTAAAGAAACAATATCTGCACTAAAATCTATTTCATCGTCTGATTTTTGTTCTTTCATTTGACTAAGCTTTCTAGAGAAATATTCTCTTGGTTTGCCCACGTCATGAACACTTTCTAAATGGCACTTTAATTTGCTAGGCAGCATACATTCAGCAGAGAGTACTTTGAAACACAAAACACGCAGTGGATGCTCTTCTTTGTTCACAAGAGTGCACGTGACACCAAAATCTAAGTAACCTTCATCGTATTGTCTATTCTTACGTTTCCTTTCCTCATTACCACTTTCCTTGTCATCCTCAACAAGTTCTCGCTTTTTACTAAAACTTGCCAAATTAAAAAATCTTTCCGTAGTTTATATCAAACTCACAACACAATCAAAAACGTTTAAAAACAAAAAATCACCGTGTTATCTACTATGTTCGCTCGATGAGAATGCGTGGAAAGTTGATAGGTGGGTCGGGGGAGCTGGACTTCAAAGGCTGGCCAACATCAATTCAAAAGTGAAATTTCTGCGGAGTCGCTGTGGTTGACAAACACCAAAAATGAAATTTCCCACAGCTCTGTGTTTTCTTTACAGCTAAATACGAAAAAAATCCACTGCGCCCGTGACCGCCAGTCATGGTGCCCCAGGGCGACATGGCGCACTGGTTGAAAACCGCTGCCTTAATGGGCCACATCTGTGTTGGATCGGGTGATATGGATCGCCCTTAGTGATTTCTTTAACAATCCAATACACGTTAGTTGTGTTGGTTTAGTTCGTAGAAAGCGTTGCAATCGTATCTCTCTTGTCCAGTTTACATGTATTCTTCAGTTATTTTTCTTACTATCATTGTACATACGTTCTTTTTTTAATCCCATTGTGGTTGGTTGTCTTTGCCAAACAAAGGGAAGTTGAGGAAACTACCAAACAAAGAGAAGTTGAGGAAGCTACCAAACAAATAGAAACTGAAAAAGAAAAAGCCATTGCTTTAAAGAAATTAGAATTAGAAGCTTCTTGTCATGAGTCATCTGATAGAGATTCCTCGGGGAAGGAACCATTCCAGACATATAAATTAAAGTTACCAAATTTTAAGACTCTTTCGACTTCACCGATGTGTGCCTAGAACGCTTTGAAGGAAAGATGATTTCACTGAAGATAAAGAAAGAACAATGGAGTTCCATGTTATGCGATCTGCTCACGTAGCAGGCGTTACAAACTTATTTTTATTACCTGTAAATGACCGACTCAGCTATGATGTTGTAAAAAAAGAATTGCTTCGCAAATATCGTCTTACTTCACATGGTTATTCCATGCGTTAAAAAAAACGAGAAACCCAGTAAAGATCCGGATTTTTGTGACTTTAACGCTAACATAAAACTAGCATTTACACGCTGGATAGATCTATCAGGGATTAGTAAAGATTTTGAAGGCCTCAAAGATCTCATCTTGAGAGATAAAGTCCTCTTGACCTGTAGTTCGGACTTAATTGCGTTCTTTCAAAAACGTGACCCACAGAATCTTGACACCAACATAGAGCTAGGGAGGTAGTATATGACGGCCTATCCTGGGAGGTCAGTACATAAGGAGGTGGGACCTTAGAATTTTCCGATATGTTCTGCAAGGGAAGTAAACAACGCACCATATCGTAGATCGCGTTCTGATAATGTGAACAGACAATACGACAGGTCGAGATTTGATAGGACATTAAACCACGATTCCAGACCACGTTATTCCCCGCCCAAGCGTTTTCCTCAGCGTAGGTCAGATAGCTCTCAATGGGGGTGTCATAGCTGTGGTTCCTTGCACCGCGCATCCAAGTTTTGTGACAAATCAGGTCCAAGCCCTACTAACACACCACCATCCAGCCCAAAGGGAAGTCCAAGGAATAACTACCGTCGTGAAGCTCACTGTTACCTTTGTAATGCGACGCATCATTTTCAAAAAGAATGTCCGACCAGGAAGACAGAGCATGCAAACGCTACATCGATATTGGAAACATTTAACAGTGAAGATTGTCTAGGTTGTAAGCCTTTATTCAAACCTAACGGTAAGCCGATACTGATCTGTGGTCACGCTTTGCCTGTGTTATCATCGATTGAGGAAGATGGCCCTTTGACTTTACACCGAGGTTTGGTAACCGGTAATAAGTGTGCTATGAGAAACTGGATGTATGATGGTTGGAGTGAGACGTTCATGCATTGACGAGTCGTGTCTCATCGGGGAAACTGTCAGATGCGTTACCTTTTTAGGCACAGTAGAGTGCTACCTCCTAGCGGTTATCGAAATAGATACCCCTTTCAATTCAGGTGCAGTTCGCGCATGCGTTCTCGACTCTGCCGTTGCAGATTTAATTATAGGCAATTTACCGAAAGTTCAGAACTGCACACAGCAAGATATAGATGACTGGTATCAGCAAAGCTCATTTGTAGCAAACGCAGTCACTACTAGGGCACAGAAAAAGGCTGAGGATCAACAGGTGGATAAGGATCCGGTACTGTTACTTAATAATAATGCTGCTATGCAAAACAAAGATTCTGAGGATCGTTGTACGTCGTTTATAGAACAGCAGCATGCTGGCTTATCTCTACGCCCTTGTTTCGATTTTGCTGAGAAGGCTGATATTAATCACACTAAATCAGCGAAATATTGGTTTCAATTAACGCATGAAATGGTGGCCGTGACATTTCTGGCCGTTACATTTCTGGTGGACCAGATTTATGGGTTTTCTACATTTTCAAGACGGTGATAAATAGGTCAACAACGGCTGACTCACATAAACACTTGCTTTGGCATTTTTGTGTTACTGCTACATGGACCACAACTGCTACGGAATTCAAGTGACATTGTTATACATTTCTGGAGTTCTACAAATGATGGCAATATATCTGGGCTATCAAGTCACATCGTTACCTGTCAACCTAAGATTGTAAACAGTACCGCTGGTTGTTTACACTACATTCTACAAACATATCGACGTTGAATCTTCTAGTCTCAACTGGGGTCGAGTATGATTTTTGTAGCTATACTTTGGAGACCACTGCCTATTATCAAGTTACGGTGACCTTTAACGGTGGATCGTCTACCATTGTTGTTGACAGTAGGACCGCATTATACTGCATCTTTGCGGCTATTGAGGATTTTGCTTAAAGATAAGTGGCCTGTTTAGTGTGTAAACTGTGCCTTTATTTTGTGTAAAGCTGAGCCTTCCTCTATACACATACTGTATATTGTTTATTTATATATGTTATGCATGTTTTGTGTATACATGTTTTTGTTTACATGTTTATCTAGTGTGTATTTCTGCGGGTTGGTTGGGTCAGGTGACTCCTTTAGAATATACCACGTGAAAGAGGTTCTACTGAGAATGTTTTCTGTAGGGTAACAAATTTTCCTCAGGGAAATATGTTAGCAATATTTGTTGCTATTTACGTTTAGTTGTGCCGAGGTGTGCTTTTTCGTTGTTTTTGTAAAAAAATTTTCTGTTCTTTAGTTTTGATTTGATTTGTTCGAATTTGTCTGCCTCTTCTGTCTATCATTTATTTCTATACATCTTTGTGTTTATAACGGTGTTGCCATTTTTTTTTTCGCAGTCATCATTACATATTTTGTAACAATTTTTTTTAGTTTCACTGTATTGTTTATTTGACTTCTGCGAACGTTTTCGGTTGTTGTTTTGTATTCTTGTCTTTGTATTTATTATTGTAATACATTGTCGTCATATAGTCTATAGATAAACTTGATCATGGACTATTATTACTAATATCATACACTTTTCATATAAAGGTTATTTATAATGATAATATTATAGAGAAACAAGGTAACTATACAAGGTCTTTGACTAAGACTTGTCTCTCAAAGAGAGTGAATTAAAGTGAAGTGAGTATACAAGTGTCTTAGTCTCTCAAAGAGAGTGAATTAAAGTGAAGTGAGTTTACAAGTCTAGTTTTACAGACTTGTCTCCCATCAAAGTGGGATAAGGTAATTTATTTAATTTTTCAGGTCTGATATCACATAGTTAGACAGAATCTCTACACTAGACTACTTTATTGAACAAGGGAAAGCCCTTGGGAAGACAGGTGAGAAGTTAGAAGAATTCGCAACTGCTCAATATGACAAAGCATTGAAGTCTGAGGAAAAGAGACAAAAAGAGGAAAATAAAAGATTAGACAGAGAATCTCAGAATTTAAGATTACAGATGCAGGCAGATGAAAGAAAATTTCAAGCTGCTGCTGAGGAGAAGAAACTTCAAGCTGCTGCTGAAGAGAGGAAATTTCAAGCTGCTGCTGAGGAGAAGAAACTTCAAGCCCAAGCTGCTGCTGAAGAGAGGAAATTTCAAGCTGCTTCTGAGGAGAAGAAACTTCAAGCCCAAGCTGCTGCTGAAGAGAGGAAATTTCAAGCTACTGCTGAGGAGAGAAAATTTCAAGCTGCTGCTGAAGAGAGAAAAGCAAAAATGGAACATGGTGAAAGACTCGCAGCTTTGGAGTTAGAGAAATTGAAATTGGTGAATGCGGGTGCTCATCAAGCAACTTCGGGTATGACAAAGGAGAAGTCTAATAAGATCAAATTACCTCATTTCAATCCTTTAAAGGACGACATAACGGATTATCTTGACAGATTTCAGTTTTTATGCGATACGCATAAGATAAAAAAAGGAAAAATATGTCGAACAACTAATGGAATTTTTTTCCGGTGAACCGGTAACTACTCTTATGACAATAGAGGAACATGATAGGACTAATTATGATGTTGTCAGAGCAGCATTACTTAAAAGATATCAACTAAAAGAAGAAGATTATCGTCTTCGTCTAAAAACAATGTTGCCAGAAAATGGAGTGGATTTCTCTGACTTTATTATAAAGATATGTCGTACATTCACACGTTGGATTGAGTTGTCTCAGACTGAAAAAACATATGAATGCCTAATGGACTTATTACTTCGAGATAAAGTTATGTCATTGGTCAACGAATCTTTCCTTACTTTTCTTCATGAGCGTAAACATAAAAACATAAAAGACATGGAGAAATATTGTTGCCAGTACGCAACTGCGCATCCCCATGCTACAGTTAGCAATTCTAAAGCGAAAGAAGGGTTGCCAGTTGCTTTGGCAGCACCATATGGCTAATTACAATCGAAAATTTCAAGGTGCTAAACAAAGCTTTAATAAGAAGAGTAACCAGAATTACACTCAATATCAAAGCAATCCATCACACAATGGGTTTTCTTCAAAGAATTGGAGACAAGCTGATAGCCCTCATAATGTTGGGTATAATAATTATAGACACTTTCACAAAGGTTATCACAATAGGAACTATCCGAGTTTTTCTTCTCGAGATAATTATCCTCGCTGTCAAGAATATTACAATGATGGTTATGGAAACTGTGATACAAACCAGAATAATGGTTATGATGGGCAATATAATGATAATTACAGGGGAAATAATAATCGCGGCAGACCTAGACATAACAAAAGAAAATCTAATCGTCACGCAAACGCTGCACAACATGAGTCTCGGGAAGCCTGTAGTCAAGTGAACGATATTAGAAACTCTAATGCTATCACGGGCTCTGCTTTCGACTTTGGGAGAGCAGCTAAGTGCCCCCACTGCTCAACATTGTTCGAGCCATCTACAGTATCTACCCTAATTTGTGGTCACCCTCTTCCCGCTCTTCCTGCTACAGTTGCGCATGACGGTAAAGGATCTCTTATCTTACATAAAGGTCTGGTGAATGATAATCCAGTCTCAGTGCTTTTTGATTTTGGATGTACTACTATTGGGGTTAGGCAATCCCTTATAGATCCTTGCTGTGCCACGGGAAAGGTGGTTAAATGTGTGACATTTGGTGGAACTTTGGAGATATATCCTACTGCTATCATCCACATGGATACTCCTTTTTTTACAGGAGATGTCCACGCGTGTCTTCTTCCTAATCCTATTGCAGATCTTATAATTGGTCGTATTCACGGGGTTAAGGAATGTACCCCGCAGCAAATTGCTACTTGGGAAGAACAGAATATCCAAACAGCCAATGTGGTTGTAACAAGAGCACAAGCTCTTATTCCTTCAACTTCATCTAATGATAGTAATGAAGTTGGTAGCCAAGATGATCACTTGGTGATTTCACATGACTCGTTTGTGAAACTACAAGAAGAAGACTCTTCTCTAAATAAATACTTTCTTCTCGCTAAAAACAGTGATCCGAATCAAAATACAATTCACAAATCGTATATCACTATGAAGAATGGTATACTAGTACGTATGGTACAACACTCACACAAATCTATGCACTCTCAAATTATTGTGCCCAAAAGTATGAGAGCCTTAATTCTTCAACATGCACACGATTCTCAGTGTTCTGGACACATGGGTTTTTCTCGCACTAAGTCGAGAGTTCTAGCGGCTTTCTTTTGGCCATTCGTAAACAAAGACATACGAATTTATTGCCGATCTTGTAAAATTTGTCAAGAAGTCAAATCTAGAGGTCCACGACATGCTGCACCTATCCAGGCTGCAGACATCCCTATTCGGCCATTTCAGAAGATGGCAATAGATACTATTGGCCCTTTTAAGATTAAGTCAGCCAGAGGACATCAATTCATCCTAACATGCGTCGACATGTGCACACGTTGGCCAGAGGCTATACCTCTAAAGAGTATATCTACTGCAGACGCTCTTTGGCTAATATTTTCTCGTTTGGGTTTTCCCAGAGA
Source organism: Oreohelix idahoensis (assembly GCA_024509875.1). Lineage (NCBI taxonomy): Eukaryota > Metazoa > Mollusca > Gastropoda > Stylommatophora > Oreohelicidae > Oreohelix > Oreohelix idahoensis. The sequence goes on from JAMPIV010019840.1 coordinate 62,958, forward strand.
AATATTGTCAGACCATGGTACTCAATTGATATCAGACACTATGTCGCAGGTGATGTCTATCCTAGATATTAAAAGGTCTCTCAGTAGTATTTATCACCCAATGTCTAATGGGTTGGTTGAACATCTTAATAGAACACTCAAGAACTTACTTGGCAAGATTACTGAGGATCATCCTCAGGATTGAGGCATGGTTTTACCCGCGGCTCTCTTTGCCTACAGAGAGGTCCCCAACGAGCATACAGGGTTTTCTCCCTTTCAACTTGTTTTTGGCGCACAACCGCGCGGTCCTATGTCCTTGCTACACGATTTGATAACTGCCGATAATATTGACAATGACACTCAATCTTCATATGAGTATGTCATTGCTCTCAGGCATAAGATTATCGAAGCATGCAAGTTAGCGACTTCATCCTCTGAATTTGCCAAAGAAAAGGTGAGGCAATTCGCTAATAAGAAGAGACGCCTACGTCAACTTTGTCCTGGAGACAAAGCGTTTGTCTTACTTCCTTCGAGGGAGAATAGACTTCTCATCGCATGGAAAGGTCCATATAGAATAGTCTCAAAAAATTTCCGATGTCGACTATGTTGTCGATATTGATGGAAAGCATAAAACCTTCCATTTAAATATGGTTACGGAATTTATTGAATGACCAGACTATTTGCAGCCTATTTTCCAGGTGACGGACGATTCTCCAGTCCAACATTGTCATATCTCATCCTTATCGGTTATACAGGAGGAGGAAACTACGGTTTCAGATGTTAATCTGCCTCTTCCTATGATTCCACTCAATTCTACGGAATCATGGAGAAACGTGTCGGTTTCTTCTAATTTGTCTTTTGAGGAACAGCGTCAAGTATCTTCTTCTTTGCTACAATCATTTCAGGATGTCCTTACCGACATTCCTGGACACACACATATTATCAAACATGACATCATACTTACTGATCATAATCCGATCAGAGTAAGACCATATCCTATCCCTATTCATTTCCAAGCGCAAGTCGAGAAAGAATTGGATGAAATGATACAATTGAAAATAATTGAACCATCCACTTCAGCATACTCTTCGTCCATGGTTATTGTTCAAAAGAAAGACAATAACATACATCTCTGCGTCGATTATCGCAAATTGAACCAAGTTACGAAGTTCGATGCTGAACCTATGCCTTTATTGGAAGATCTACTTACTAGACTTTCTAAATTGCGATTCTTTACTAAACTTGACTTGTCGAAAGGCTATTGGCAAGTTCCGTTAACTGAACGCGCCAAACCTTTCACTGCTTTCTCAACACCTAGGGGTTTGTATCAATGGAATTTTATGCCTTTTGGGCTGATGAACACCCCAGCTACTTTTGTACGCATGATGCGTCGAATTCTCTCATATCGTACAGATGTCAATGCATACTTAGACAACATCTGTCTTTTCAGCGATACTTGGGAAGATCACTATAGTGGTTTAAATGAGTTACTGTCTACTCTACGCGAGCATAATTTGACTGCAAAACCCTCTAAAGCCTTTGTTGGGTTTAGTGAAATCTCTTTCCTAGGTCATCGTGTTGGTCATGGTCTATTGAAGACAGAGGACCAAAACATTTCTAAGATATTAAATATTTCCGTTCCTAAAACAAAAAAGCAAGTATGTTGTCTTTTGGGATTAATACAATTCTACGGAAGATTCATTAAGAATCTGTCCTCCATTATGGCACCTCTTTCAACTTTATTGAAAAAAGGTTCTCCTAATATGGTGCGATGGTCCCAAGAATGCCAATCTTCATTGGATCAGATTAAGAATTTGTTCTCATCTCCTCCTATCTTACGACTACCATTGATTGATAAGACTTTTGTCCTTCGTGGTGATGCCTCTTCCACTTCGATCGGGGCGGCACTTATGCAGGAATATTCAGGAACTCTGCATCCTGGGATGTATATCTCTAGGAAATTGAATGCGGCAGAAAGGAACTATTCGGTTCTAGACCGTGAATTGTTAGCTATGGTTTGGTCCATTCTTAAGTGACAAAGATTCCTTCTAGGCACGCATTTCATTATGGAAACCGACCAAAAAGCTCTTACAGCTATGCAGAACAAGGATTTGAAGAGCTCGAGATCTACTCGATACGCTATTGCTCTTCAACCTTTTCATTTCACGGTGCAGGCTATCCGTGGTTCGGATAATGTGATGGTGGACATACTGTCTAGATGCCCACATGATTCCACTTAAGTCTTGTGTCCTAGATTTCATGATACATTTCCAGACTCATGTCTGTTCATAATTGTAATTTGTATCGATTTCAACCTGACATTTTAGGTTGAATCTTTCATTGGCTCATTATTCATGTGTCATGAGCTTGTGGTATCTTGCTCATTGATGTATTTTTTTTTTAATGGGTCATTTTTTTATACGGGGGGGGTGCGGTAGTCTGTTGCTGTCGTTTTTGACGGAGTCATAATAAGTAAATCTATGTTGTAAAACTTTGTTGGTCAAAGTTGGATAATTGGGTTTTAACTTCCATGACAGGTTGTTTGAGGGTTATCTGCCCTTTCTTTCAATCATTGTCGTTGATCTGTCTTATCAATGCATAGTTTTATGCTGTCTAGGCATGCGCGAGTTCTGGGCGCGAACTGAGAAAACTTCCGTCAGTGAGATGGTTTTTTGTGGGCTGCCGGACATGTTGGTCCGTAATGATTTCCTCTATATCGTCGTGGGGATTGGAAAGTTTTCTATATGACTGAAATGTCAATGTTTTCCCCAGTGATTCTGTGTTCGTCAAGTGTGACGATAGTTATTAATTGTGTATCCGGAGGATTCTGTAAAAGGTAAATGACATTCTTATTAATATGCCTTTGGCTGCAGAACATTTGAAATTACCTATCGGTGAGTGAAGCTCACAGATCTTGAGAGACAGAATTCCTTCTTTGCTTCTGGTTCTAGCCAAATGAGACTATGTGTTTACTATTGAACAGAAGCCTAATGATGATGATAAATTATTGTGGACGCCGCAGGTTGGCGGTATATATGTTTAGCATGGTTTGATCGTGCCTGCTAACATAGGATACACAGCTGTTTACATATTAAGGCCCTGTATTACGGCCAATATTTTTCAGCAAGAGGAAATATAGCTGGCGAGCTATGCCAGTTGAATCCCTAAAGACGCCAATAGGCGTGATGGGAAACAATGGCAAACAAAACCTTTCTGCTGTTGCCCTAAGACGCCACTAGGCGTAATGGCCACTGACTGCTTTGACGGTCGGTGGCTAAGGACGGAAGAAGAAGAAGAATGCCAGTTGAATAGCAGCCTTATGTATTATTGCTACGCAATTTAGGAGCTCGTTTGTTGGACGACAGAGCTAATTAAGTACCTGACGCGCTGAGTCAATGGTACGGAAGCTACATTATAAACTGTAACATTAGGACAGATGATGTTTGGGTATGTCCTAGTTGATGTATGATGCAAGCCTTTGATTACCAAACATTTAACAGTCATTCATTATTATGTGAAGTCCTTGATCTTGTCGATTTGACTGTCCTGTTGATGCTACTGTCAGTTTCGTAAATAAATGTTTGAAACTTGCCAGCAGTCTTCAATTCATCATTGACTACTGCATGCAAGTGTATGACTGCATTATTGACTTAAATAAGAGCTTCAAGCATTCGCGTTCTCGTCTACACCCTAACTCAGCACATCATAATACTAGTACCACACATCTATAACATGTACGCTGTTTTGTGTGAGTAATCATATTACCCCTGGCAGCACCTCACACTGGTGACCTACATCAACACCGCAACATTACACAGTCCAGGTGATAAATGACACGTTCACTCTGCCAGCTTTCACATCACGCATAAACAGTACGTTACATTTCTGGTGGCCGTGACATTTCTGGCCATTACACTAACCAGATGTTTTGCCAAAAATCATTCTCTAATGCAGCAATTTGTCTTGCCCGGTTCACGTAAGACTATGGTGCTTAAAACCTCACATAATTGCCCATTCGCAGGACACATAGCAGTAGCTAGAACCCAAAAAAGGGTATTATCACAGTTCTATTGGTCAGGTAAAAATACAGACATTCGGGCATATTGTCGTTCGTGTGTGGTGTGCCAAAGTACTTTTCCCAAATGCATGATCCCAAAAGCACCATTGCAGGTTACGGGCATGTCTATTAGACCACTTAAGAAACTTGCAGTTGATATTGTAGGTCCCATTCCCATAATGATTGACAGAGGACATTGCTACATTCTTACTGTGGTAGATCTTTGCTCTAGATGGCCCGAGGCTGTCCCTATGAAAGTAATTACTTCCGCGGCCGTAATATAAGCTCTCCAAATGTTATTCAGTAGGTTTCATGTTTCTGGACGAAATATTATCCGATTCACGGACACAGTTCATATTAGACATGAGTAATGAAAGAGCACAAGATAATAAAGGGGTGTCACCACTAGAAACCTTAAATGCAGTTTCTACTCATGGGCCTGTGAGTCTTGTGACAGATTTCAGTCTTACCAGATATACCATTCAACATCCCATGGAGCATGTGTCTTCGGCAGATATAGGCTACGCCCCACTGTCGAATGTCATCAGCACAAGGTTTTTCCGTGTATTCTTTGTCATTTTGGTTTTGTCCACTTCTCCAGATGTGCTTGAATAAGTCATTTTATCTTTAGTATTCCGGAGCTGGAACTGTTTCATGGTGCTGACGACGAGTTTCGTTAAGTGTGTTCAAAGGCTATCAATGCAGGGAATCCGTTGGTTTTTTATAGTTGGTTTTGAGGTTCTTCATGGTTCAGAAATATACATGGAAACTGACTTAACATTTGAATTTAGGGTTCTGGTCTTTAGTGCACACTGGATTTCTCTTTATTTTCATGTAGTTCCGAGTGAGATGAATTCTCATCTTGCTCTTTGTATACTTACTTTGGCGTCACTATTGGTCCATCCAATGCTGTCTATACGGCTGACAAGATGTTGGTGTGATTCTACATCTCGTGGATTTGGTTCATCAGATGCAATCTTGATGATGTCTCATGCATTTATTGTCATCATCCTTTACCACATTTGCATTCCCCAGTTGTTAGTATTGCTTACTATCCTCTGGTATTTAATGCGCAGGAGGATGCCATATAGCGTGATACGGACGGATGAGTGCAATGTAGCACTAAAAATGATAAAATGTTTTTTCTTCAAACATCCAATTTTGATGCTGCCTAATGCACATCTACCATTTTTCCTTAGGACGGATGCGTCTTCTGTGGACATGAGAGGTTATCTAATGCAAGAACACCAAAATACGCTGAATCCGGTTTTTTATATAAGTCGGAAATTATTACCAGCAGAGACCGGATTTGTTACCAGCGAGAGAGAATGCCTAGCTAGTGTGTTGTGTGTTGCTAAGCTTTCCAAGTATCTGATGGGAGCTCATTTTTGTTTTCTCAACAAAGATACATTTTTCACGAGATAACCTTAGATGATATTATGTTATGCTAATTTACAAGTAACTAGATGTAATACACTCTTTTATTGTTCTAGACATTTGCCTTACTCTAGGAGAGAACATTTTTCTTCTGGAGAAAGAGGTAAATGTCACATGATGATGATGATGTCAGTATAATACAGGCATCGAGCATATGTTGTAATGATGATGATCATATCAGTTCAATACATTTATCAAGCATATATTGTATTGATGATGATGATTACGCTGATGATTATGGTCAATGTGTATGTGTATGTGCAAATGATAAAGTAAGAGGGGTTGTTTGCGTGAACAGTAAATTGTGTAGGTCTGTGTGTGTGCTAAGTACGGATGAAAACCGGTCAGTTTGGTGTTACTTGAGTTTGCCTCATGGGTCAAAACACGAGAGAACAGTTGAAGGTGCGAAGTGGTTAGTTTTGGACTGAAAAGCTGCTGCTGCTGACGGATCCAGCGGCCACGGGAACACGGCCCTTTGGCACTGTAAAGCTGGGGTGTAGTGGACTGAAAAGAAAACTGGAAGGTTACGGGTAGAGGGGAGAAGATGGCTAGATGTTATGGCTGAATCTTGTTTAATTCTGAAAGAAGAATTACGAATTATTACCTAGGATATTTGTATTTCATATAATAATTGTGTTTCATGACATTTCTGTAATACAGTGTTAAGTTTGGGACTAAATTTTGGTGTTGATTGGTTTACTCAGGAATGGATGTGTCAATTATGGTGTAAGAAGATAGTAAGCATCTTTGAGGATTAATTAATGTGACAGCATGCATCACCCAGCATGTGTCAGGGACATAAGTCTTCAACAAAATGTATGTCAAGGTTTCCTGGCCCATGCTATCAGCTCTAGGTCTATCTTTTTTCCTGGCCTGTGCCATCTGCTCTAGGTCTTTCCCTGACTTCCTCGTTTCCTTCTTGCATGTCTGTGTATTATTGTCACAGAGAGTTTATGATCAATAAATTTTCTATATTCTCTTCTTTTTTTATACCCGTGCCCTCTATTTTATTATCGCTCTTTATCCTTTTCCTGTATTTTTTGCATTCGTTCGTTTGCGACTACAAACATAATACAAACATACAATATTTTACTACATACCATTCTAACATTCATACCTGTGTCTGTTCATCATTTACAAACACGCACAGTGATGTACATTACGTAGATGTCAGTGGACATACATAATACTGTGAACATATTCGGTCCAGTAAGACAGGGGACAAAGCAGACATACATAATGCCTACATTTTCCATACATGCACGGCGCGTATACATACATACATGAGACTACATACGTCTATCATTTTCATACTGTACAGCGGTTCTTGGCATACATAGTTTCTCGGTGTGGGTACATACATACATAAAACTGCCTACTGCATGGAGACGGGTTGTACCAATGAGCATTCGCATCTGACATACATACATACATACATACATACATACATACATACATACATACATACATACATACATACATACATACATACATACATACATACATACATACATACATACATACATACATACATACATACATACATACATACATACATACATACATACATACATACATACATACATACATACATACATACATACATACATACATACATACATACATACATACATACATACATACATACATCGCATACATACAGGTTACCCATACATACATTACATACAAACATAGCTGTACGATACATAGCTCATACGTTCGGACATGTACGATAGACTTAGACATACATATCAGTGGTATACAACATACATACATTGTGCCATCACGGGGGGGGGGGGGTACATGACATACATCCGGTAAACATACAATAATTTAATAATACTAGATTTCTTACGAGTACAATACAGTACATAAACCCCCATAAAAATACATCTATTTCATTTTACTAGGGCAAGAGTTTTACTACATGTGCAGAGTGATAATTTTAATACAAGGTTGTTATATTCATACATACATGCACATAACATGTTTCAGTGGGGAAAACATAATAAATTAAATACCAAACTAGATTACATATCATGTCCTGGGTTATAATACATTTACATTACATACTACTTTAAATAATCACCTACGAGAATAATTTTTCTAAACTAAACTTATACCATACTGCAGATGGCATACATGAGTTACATTGGACGGAATACGTAGGTACATAGCATTCCATACCATACATACATGACTCCCATTTTATATATAACATACATCACAAAAGTTTACATACATACAAACATCACATACAACTTACGCAAACAGTTCAACATGTACATACATACATACATACATACATACATACATACATACATACATACATACATACATACATACATACATACATACATACATACATACATACATACATACATACATACATACATACATACATACATACATACATACACATACATACTTACATACATACATACATACATACATACATACATACATACATACATACATACATACATACATACATACATACATACATACATACATACATACATACATACATACATACATACATACATACATACATACATACATACATACATACATACATACATACATCATACATACATACATACATACATACATACATACATACATACATACATACATACATACATACATACATACATACATACATACATACATACATACATACATACATACATACATACATACATACATACATACATACATACATACATACATACATACATACATACATACATACATACATACATACATACATACATACATACATACATACATACATACATACATACATACATACATACATACATACATACATACATACATACATACATACATACATACATACATACATACATACATACATACATACATACATACATACATACATACATACATACATACATACATACATACATACATACATACATACATACATACATACATACATACATACATACATACATACATACATACATACATACATACATACATACATACATACATACATACATACATACATACATACATACATACATACATACATACATACATACATACATACATACATACATACCTTCATACATACATACATACATACATACATACATACATACATACATACATACATACATACATACATACATACATACATACATACATACATACATACATACATACATACATACATACATACATACATACATACATACATACATACATACATACATACTTACATACATAAATATTCAGTGTTGCGGTCAGTTCGTTTACATACATACATATAATCAGTGTTATACAGTTGTCCCACATACATGTGTGGTCTATCTGTACTTGTATGTGCACATACACGTAGTGGATAGATATACATACATACATACATACATACATACATACATACATACATACATATATACATACATACATACATACATACATATATACATACATACATACATACATACATACATACATACATACATACATACATACATACATACATACATACATACATACATACATACATACATACATACATACATACATACATACATACATACATACATACATTCAGAAGGGGACATACAATACATACTTTTTAATACATCCTAACATACATAACATACATACAAATTTTTACATTACATACATACAAATAATACATATTATATCTTACATACATACATACATAATATATAAATTTAAACATACATTACATCATATACATTATATATATATGTTATACATCTATTGCAAATTTAAATTTTTTAAAACTGTAAACTTTTTAATGTTATTGAAAATTGAAATCAAATTTATTGTCCCCTTAGTATTAAAGTTATTATTACTATGTATATCAAACATACGGTAGTTTCTCAGAGTTTAAAAACTGGCTCATAGTTTTAGATGACACTGAATAACAAGCTTTGTAGTTAGTCAGAACACACAGTTCTGTACACGCAAAGGCCCGAGATCCTTGGTTGTTGACTTCCCGTAGACCAAACCAAGATGACCACTAATATGCTATGACAGCACTGAAAGTCGTAAATAGTAGCTGTAGACCGCCATTTATGTCTGTGCATGTGTGTGTGTGTGTGAGTGTGTGTGTGTGTGTGTGTGTGTGCGTGCGACGGGTACATTATTTTCTACTGCAAATATTGTGGCCGTGCTACGCAATGGCTGCCACAAAGCAACTTTTAAGTTGAGGATTCTGTAAAGTGTATGGTTCGATCTATACCCTTGTCTTAATGTTAGCTCTCTGTACACTAATGACTTCCCAAGTGACGGCAACATCACCTGTACAGACTGTGACATGTAAGAGGATAACACGAGATGAATGCTTCCCTTGATGTTATCCATTTGGTTTGTTTTCCACAACACAACCCACGCCCAATTTGGCTTTCATCATCTCTTCCACCAGTTTCTCTTCCTTCCCATTCATACTTCTTGAGTTCCATGTTCTGTAAGTCATAGTCCGTTCCAATTCGTCGCCTTTAGAATCAGTCTAGTTTTTCTCTTATGTTTTGCGTAATTGTATTTTTAAGACAAAGGGAGGTGTTTGGCTTGATGTGCCTTTGCATGTGGAGGGGCTGCTTCTTTACGGCCTCCATGCAGGCCGCCCTCCTCCTTTTTCAGCCGGGCTTGGGACCGGCCTAGGCAGAGTTTCGCCCCATTCCACTGATATTATCTCCAAGATGTCTTTACTCGGATCCTCTCCCATTTTAGTAATGGAAATCCGCTTTATGTGTTTGGATATGCAACTGAGCGTGTGTGCTAGTTTTTATTTTGTAATACGTTTTGTGTAATCTATACTCTTTACAAAGATGTATTCATTAAATTTACGAAACAAACATCTGTAAAATAAAATTAAAAAGTAAGTCTTCGGTCCCTTTAAAATTCCTATATTTTTTTAAGGCTGAGCAAGAAGCAATTACCGCTCGGCTGTGAAATCAGATCTGAATGAATGCTTCCTGTGACAAAGACGATTTGTGTCTGGTGTATCAAGCCCTACCTCTACACCTCACGGTAGAAGGGGAACGACTATGTAATGTATGTATGTATCAAGCCCTAAGGACGCAATCGCACAAAAAAGGCCTTATGCTTGTGAGATTGTTGTATCGAAGTTGAACTTTACTTAACTGTCAGGCAATTCTTTGTGTATGGTCATTAATAATTTTTACTTGCACATATAATTATCTCTCCCTTCTTACCCCCCCCCCCCCCCCCCTCCCCCCAACCGTTAAAACAAGAAAAAGATTGTGCTCTATATTTCCACAGAAAGTGGGTGTCATATATATTTTTTCTCTTCCTTCTCCTGTCAATCACGACCATCATCATTACAAAAAAAATGTGCAATGTATAACTTTAGAGCACAATAAAAAGTCTGTAAATGAGGGTGTGCAAGGAGTGAAATTAATGTTTTAATATTTTTTTTTAAACAGCTGCACATTGTATTTTTATTGTTATGCTTATATTGATGCTATTATTGTCAATGTTTCTGTGCATATGTTTTTGTGAATTTCAATGGAATGTGAATAAAGATGAAAAAAAAGCTGGCAAGTTCTTTTTAGGCTTTTCTGCTATCAGACAGATAATGTTAGTCTCTTTAAGGACTTAGTATCTATCAACGCTGATCGGGTTAGCAGTCAACAGAGTTGATTTTTTGGGGGATCGTAAATGCACTCTGATATAACCAAATAGGTTGAAAGGGACGCGCCTCACTAGAAGAAGGCAAAAACTGATTCAAAAAAAAGAAAAAGATTATTTAACTTTATTTCATCCATTTTTACTCTATTAATTCATTAAAAATCTTAGCACTTTATTGGTGTATTTATTTATTTATTTTTATTTCAACTTGTTTAAGTATGCAAATGAAAGTGTGAGTATTCGCGAGTGTTCATTTGTACTATAGAATGTACTCTCCTTGTACCGTATTCCTAGTAAAACGCACTTTTTTTTTTACGTTGTAAATTGGAAAGAAATTCACATAAAAGTTGAAAAAAAAATTAGGTGGGCAATAATTTAAAAACAAAAACCCACTAATGACAGGTGCTTATACGAGCCACCAGTAAGTCAAGTTGGTGATAAATGTGAAGGAACAATTCATTGATTTTTCCATCATCATCATGATCTGTCACGCACTTTCATTCAACCTCCACGTTCCTCATCGTTGTTTATAAAATTTCCATTCTTGAATTTTCGCTCTGCACCCACCTCTCTTCTAACCTTGGGCGACCGTATCAATCTGTACATCATAATTAGCCCGATGTGACAATGTGCTCTGACATTTCTGTGCTCGTGAAGAAACCACCCCCATTTGAACCTGGCTTTCCTGAAACTAATTCTTTGTTCTTGTGCCCTGAAGCATTATTTATTTAATTGTTTTTATTTAAACATCTTCTATGGGGATTCAATCTGTAAGTTGTACCTATCAGTATATTGTTAGTCCGTAGTTTAATGTCTCTAATTGTCCAGTAAGAACAGTTATAAAATATGGCGTTTCAGCATGGGAAACTGCGACAAAGTCAAACATCGATAAAATTAACAAACATCCATTAACGAACTTGACAAGATGACATATCTTCAACCACTGGAGGATAGGAGACATAGCAGGGCCCAGCGAATAATTGGGCCTATCTTCTTCAATAACACCATATACGCAGAACGTTACCGCACCGACATTCTCCAACCATTCCTAACCCACATTACTGAGCTTGACATTCAGGAAGCCTGGTTCCAGCAGGATGGTGCACCTGCCCCCACAGCTTACTCATCACTCCAGTTTTTGGAGGACATCTTTTGTAATGGCATTATCTCGTGTGGAATATGGCCTGCTCGTTCTCCTGACCTGACTCCGTCGGACTATTATATGTGGAGTGCACTGAAAGGAAAGGTCTATGAGAACAATCCGCATACAGTGGATAAGCTGAAGGTGGCAATCACCACTCACATTCAACAGATCCAACTGACAACCCTGCAGAAGGTCTTCGACAATATGGAGAAGCATGTTCAAACATGTCTTGAAGCCCATGGTGGACATTTCCAACATTTGCTGTAGAATGGTAAAATTATATGCATAATGTTTTTTATTTCATATTGCGCGTTCCGATTGAAAGAGTGGTTTAGAGCGCTGTTCTCTCGCGGCAAATGGTGCGGGTTGATTTCACTCAGTATCGACATTGCTCTGTGTACCAGCTGTATGGGTAACTGACTTTGCTCGTGAGTTAGGGAAGTAAAAGGCAGCGAGGAATGGAACTGGTCAGGCTCATCTCTGGATACTGGACCGAGTATAGGGAAGTGAACTGGTCATGTGACCTCTAGATACTGGACCGAGTATGGGAAGTGAACTGGTCATGTGACCTCTCGATACTGGACCGAGTATCTCGATACCAAAAACACCACGGCCAGGCCCAGAACCCCAGTCCCTAACCCCCCCACCCCACCCTGCCCACCCCCACCCTTCCCCCCGCCAACCCACCGCCCAACCCCCCCCCACTACCCCACACTCCCCTCCCCCCAACCCCCTCGCCCACCCCCCTCTGCGTCCCCCCGCTGCGCCTCCCCGCCGAGATCCCCAGCTTACTTCTATATGGCAGTGAAGACCTAAAAACAATATATGCTAAGCAAGAAAGAAGTGCTCAATACCTTCCATCTACCGTATCTGCGCCACCTCCTCGGGTTTTCGTCGAAAGATAAAGTGCCCATCTCATACAAAAACCAACCTAGTAACGCGAAGTCAAGTCTATAGTCTGTGGCAATTTTGACGAAAAAGTTACCGGCGTTATTGTTTTGGGTATATTTTTTCATCGAGGCATTTGCTGGGTAAAGTCACGTAAAAACTCATCCTATCTTAGGGGTTAGGTAACATGTAACCGAGACAACTGCTCAATAAGCCGATCCAAAACTTGCCGTCCGGTCCCTCTGCGTTGCTCCGACTCAGATTGAATAAACGAGACCGCGATGACGACATATATAACGATTCATCTGACAGATGAAAACGATCTCTAGCCGTGGGGGACTAGTTTCCCAAAAAAAAGGCCAGACCGAGGTTCTCGTGGTCTTGGGAGGGGGGTGACACCAAAAAAAAAAAAAGAACAAAAAAAAAACTTCCCCCCCCATCAGCATCTCGTATGGTCCGCTAAGTTTATGGCCGGAAATACCCCCCCCTAATTTAACCCCTCCCCTCCCCCCATACCCCCCCCTTACTACTCCACAGAACCTACGATGTTAGAGCTAAAAAAAACCGTTCTACTGCCGACCTCCAGAAAACCCACCTCCATTGTGTTTGCTCACTTCAGTAAATGAACAAGTCGGTCTGACCTATTCAATTCCCAATCCTCACAGCCGCTGGACCTGGTCATGTCTCTTAACCACGTTGCCCCGCAACCACCCCGTCCTACCCCAGACCGCCATTGGGTGACCAGACTCCATTAACCCATGATTATAAATTATTAATATAAATGAATGAAAGAAATCTAAGCCATACTTTGCGCGGCCCCCCCCCCCCTTCAAATATAGTATGTTACATTCCCCGTCAATTCGGAAATTCCCTGTTCTAATGTTTTACCATAAACAGAACAGTATAAAACCATTAAACCCCGATAACGTAAATCATAACCCCTTACAAACCTACTAACAACCTCTTCCACTAATTCGGACCCATCGACACTACCCCCTCTGTCAAAACACTAAAAACAACAGACACAGTGTCACACAACTTTCTGAATAAAGATTAAAAAAATTATAAATCATACAACAGCAATCGTTTTCCATCGCCGAACTGTTTCGCGAAGTCGACATACTCGATGCCGAGTTATTTTTCAAGTGACCATAAACAAGTCATGAAAAGGGCCACACCGCTCTGTCACACCACACCATTCCACACAAAACGGAGGCTAACTTACTCACGAGGAAGAGAACCCCTCATTTAGAATAATACTCGGGGATCACAAATACCACCTATTACTAAAGGGGAAGGGGCAGTGACATAAAAAACACAACACAACCACAACATACAAACCCCCCATTTTTGGTTGTATCCCAAACCTAAAAAAAACCACCAAGCACGGCCCAGGACATACCTGTACTAAGGAAGCGTCCAATAAACATCACCACAACCCAGACTTTTATTTGCCCGCTCCCCCCCTACCCAGGACCGCCCTGTGTCCATATTTTGCCATAAAAAAGCACAGATACACGCCCCGCACTACGTCGCTCGGTATGTACCCGCCGACCGACCAGCTCTCTTCCACCATGTCCCGCTTTGTTACCGTTGTTTGAAAACCCATATAAAAATTGCACTACCAAGCGTTCCACTCTTTTGACTCTATCCGTCTACGCAATATGTGACAAGCCATCCTGCCCCCATAATAATATGTTTCCCCCTTGCCTCCCCCCACCCCCCCCTCCCCCCCCCCCCCCATATACTACCTGACCCGACAGCGCCCACCCCCTACCTGCACACCCTCCCCTCCCCCCCCCGCCCCCAAACAAACCCCCCCCCACCCCCCCCCCCCCCCCCCCCCCCCCCCCCCCCCCCCCCCCCTCCCTCCCCCCCCCCGCTCCCCCCCGAGACCCCTGTCTCCCGGCCATGCCCTCACCCCCAATACGCTCACCAACCCCCACCACCCCCGGGGCGCCCACCCCCGCACCCCCCGCCGCCTTGTGGGAGGAGGGGGGGGGGGCCGCCCCACCCCCCCCCCCCAACGCCGCCCCCCCCCAAAAACCCCACCCCCTGCATCGAGGACCGGGCACGGCTCTCGTCGAGCTACGCGCCGAAAACCCCCCACCCCCACCAGCCGGCCAGACACGCCCTCCCACCATTGATCTCCCGCCGCCCGCCCATGCAACGGCCCCCCCCCCCCCTGCCCGCGCGCCCCGCCCCGCCCCTCCCCCCCGCACCCCCCGCCCCCCCCCCCCCCACCACCCCACAAAGATACATAGTATGTATGGAATATTATATGTAAGCGCACACGGTCCCCTTTTGTACCCCCCGCCACCCAGAACCCCCCGCCACCATCCAGGCACCAAGTCGTGACAGTGAATCAACCCAACCCATAGTAGCTAAACCCCCCGCCCGCTCGTCCCCGGCCCCCCGAAACCGCTCGTTGAGCCTCGGCTGGGCCCGAAAATACCCCACACAGGGCACAACACAACAATTTCCTTGCTCGCGGCCCTATCCGTTTCTGCTCGTAGCCTAGACTGGACCTACTGGGACTCCGTGCCTAAATCCTGCTATCCTCCTTGTCCCTTGGCCTAGTGTGTTTTTGAGACTAAGCTTCATCGTTTGATCCAGGTGAAAATCTTTGGCGAATTTGACCGATATTACAGTTCCCCAAACACGGATACCTGTCCTACTATTTGTATCAGTAGCAACACGTTTGACGACTACATCAACTCCAGTTGTTATCATTCCCAATATCCCCAGAACCAAGTTGGTGTCCAAACACTTCACCAGCCCCTTGTACGTCAGCTCCCACCACAGACAACACTTCGACCGAATGTTCTCTAATCTACCACCGAAACGGCAAAGAAGCGACGTTTTACTCCCACCTCTTCATACTGGCCCTGGTATAGTCAAGTCTCTAACACGTCACTCCCACCTCTCGATGCTGGCGTTCTAGTATAGTGCAGGTCTCTAACACTTCACTCCCACTCTAGGTGGTAGACCTAGTATGCCAAAGTCTCTAACACGGCACTCCACCTCTAGCTGTTAGAACCTGGTATAGTCAAAGTCTCTAACACACACAAACTACTCCCACTTTCTAGATGTGGTCCTAGTATAGTCATGTCTCTAACACTTCGCTGCGTCCACCTCTAGATTGCTCAACCCTTAGTACAGTATTTGTCTCTACCAAACACTTCATCCCACCTCTCAATGCTGGCCCAAATACTTTAAGTGCCGTCTCTAACACTTCACTCCACCTCTCGATGCTAATCCTTGTATATCCCAAGTCTCTAACACTTCACTCCTGAGTCATACACACACAACCCGCCTAGCTACAAAACGTCCCAATACACAATCACACAGCCACACCCCACATGTGTAACACCCTTACAGGACACAGGACACATAACCAGGCTTCTGAGCGCCCACACACACACAATAAAACCCCAACACGGCTAACACCACACGAAACTCACCCGCGCACTCTAAATAGTTTAAGTCTAACACTTCACTCACACCTCTCAAATGGTCCAGCCTAGAAAGTGCCGTCTCTAAAACACCATGTAAAAAACTCCCACCTCTAGATTGCAATGTCCTGGTATAGGCAAGTATCTAACCTGCCTAAGTAATACACACTAAAACCACCAGCTAAATTGTACACACCCATGCGTCGTCCCCCGCGGCGGCACAAAAAGGCTCCACTCGCTTTTAAAAACAAAAACCCCCTTAGTAACATAAAACTGTTACCGATTTTTTAATATTTTCCTCTTTAAATCAAAATATTCTTTTAAAAGAGATTTTTTTAACTATTATACTTATTTGTTGTAATCAAAAATGTATAACTAAAAGCCCTAGTAAAGAAAACACCTACCTTATAAAGTCTCTATCACTTCACTCCTAGACTTACAACAACCCTGCTACACCCCAAAATTGTACACACCATGCGGTCGTCCCCCCTGGTCGGCACAAAAAGGCTCCACTCGCTTCAAAAACCCCCTTAAGTAACCTAAGCCACGTTATCGATTTTTATTTTTATTTTCCGTCGTCTTTATCGATTTTTTTATTTTTATATATTTTTTATATTATATTTTATATATTTATATGTCTAAATAACAATATACAACATTGTACCCCCCCACCACAACACAACCCACACCCAAAACCCCATACCAAACAACCATACACATACAACCCACAACTATCCCCCCCCCCCCAACAAACCCAACCCCACCCACCTTTCACTCCCCCACCCCACACCCTGCGCTCACCCCCAACCCCAAAACCTCCCCCACACCCCCCCCCTCCCTCCTCCATCCCCCAATCCCCAACATCACACGACCAATCCCGAAACACCCCCCACAACCCAACACACATCCCCCCCACACCCCCCCCCCTACACCAACCCCCCAGTACCACGCAAACACACCCACCACCCCCACAAAACCACCACAAACCACCCCAATCCCACCCACCCCCCACAACCCAACCCAACCCCCCATCCCCCCGATCCATCCCACCCCGACACCACCCCCCCCTCCCACCCCCCTCCTCCACCCCACTCATCCCCCCCACCCTCCCCGACCCCCCTCCCAATCCCATTTCCCCCCCCATCCCTCTCCCATCCCTACACCCTCCCCCCCCCCCCCCCCCCCACAATACCAATCACCCCCCTTCTAACCCCATTATACCCCCAACAAGCTCGCTTTGGTACGCTAAACCACATCCACCAAATGAACCCCATCTGAAGCAATCATAAAAACATCTTTACTCTTTATCTCTCCAGTATTTTGCCCTATAAAGGGACGTAACTGTGGAAATAACTTCCTAAAGGAATTATAATAACTTCAAAGCAGTGCGATACACCTTTTTATTTTTATCAGTCAATGAAATTGCTGAACAGTGCTTCGTGCCTGAGTTAAATGCCTGTTACATATTCAGTAATCGCTTGTCCAGTGTTCCTACCTGACAGTAGCATGCACTGTTCAGTTACATGTTTGCCGGTTCAATGCTTCCTGTCTACTACACAACGTTCGGTTGTGACCAGTTCACGCCTTTGCTGCCTTTTTCCTTCCATATCTTAACAACAGTTACATACCCATTGTTTCAGCTACATAGAATGGACCGTGATGAGGCCACTAGTTTCGATCATGGCTGTGTATGTGGGGTGAAAAATAGATGTACAAGAAGGGTTGAACTCTTCAGAAAAAATATGATATTTCAGTGCCAATTCTCTGTCATAATCGTCACTAATGTGTCAGATTTGATAGGTCAGTTCTGGACTACAGAAATGGAATCCTGTGACAAATCTGACTAAATAGCTTGGATGATCTAGATTTTTCAGATTTGACTCTTCTGTCCAATAACCAGAATCAGATGCAAGACCAAATGAAAATATTCGATGAGAGGTCACAACAAATAGGGTCTGAAAATGCACCGGGAAAAGACAAAGATAATGAAAATAAATGCTAGAAAAATGATAACGAGCTTGAACGTGAAGAAATGTCACTAATTGACGAAGACTCGTTCACATATCTTGGTAGCAATTTCAGCTTAGTTGGAGAGGACATATAATGGTTATCCAATTAAGAAATACAAAAAGAGAGGAGCTTTCATTTGCATTGAGAAACATTTAGAGATCAAGAGAAATCAGTAAGTCCAACACGAAAATAAGAATCTTCAACTCAAATGTCAAGTCTGTCCTATTGTATGGCTCTGAAACATGGAGAACAACAATAACAACAACCAAAAAGCTACAGACTTTTAATTTTATAAACGGGTGCTTGCGTGGAATAGAATTATTAAAATGGAATGACAAAGTCACAAATGTGGAACTGATGACAAAAAACTAAGGCAAGTCCCAGTGGAACAAGAGATGAGTACTCTACCAAGTTGTTTTTGGTTGGCCTCTCTTTTGTTTTCTTTCAGAGGTCCATTTTGTGCATAGGCCTATGTTATTTTAAAATAAAAAAATAAAAAATCTAAACAAACAAATGAGATAAAACAAAGCCTAAGAACAAAAACCAAACAGAAATAGTATCATAAGTATTATAAGAATATTATTATACCTTCACCTTCCCAGTTACTATATATTAGCTTTTGTTCTAGTTAAACATTGTTTGACTATATTATGTATGCGGGTAGAACTTTGACTTGGTAAATATACATAGCTTAGGCCTTCTTCTTCTTTGATCCTTAGCCGCCAACCGTCAAAGCAGTCAGTGGCCATCACGCCTGGTGGCGTCTTGTAGGGCAACAACAAATTGATTCCACTTTGCTTGGTCGGCGGCCATCCTTCGTACAGTGTCATAACTCTGGTTCATTCTTTGCATCTCAGTCTCCACCATGTCCTCGCCAAGTTGTTTTTTCGTCGGCCTCTCCCCACGATGACCTTTGCCTCAATTGGCTGTGTGTGGTGTACCCGGAAAATGGGCCTCCCAGTACTGGGGCACAGTTGGGTCCCCGATGTTGCTTATTGGTGCAGAGTTGAGGGAGATGGCTGAGCTTCAAAATCCCCCCCCCCCCCCCCCCCCCGTGTTGCAGCATGTTGAGAACCCAGCATTGCACACTAAGCTTGGGGGAGCACACGGGCACCAGACTTAATACTGGCTCTTGACTGGATGGCCGCATCCAATGAGATTTCTATAAACTTCGGGGAATGAGACCTCCCGGTATAAAACACTGTTCATATAATTCTAGTTCAACGTACTTCTATGTCTTGGGAGTTATAGTCCCGTATCACATTTACTTATAATCCTGGCATTTTCTCATGCCTTTCATTTAAGCATATAGCTTACCCCTTTTATCCTCAGAAATATTTATTGAATACACAAATATACTGGCTGATACACAAGCCATTTTTGACATACATCTTGACGCTATGACGTCACATATCAATCTGTCTACATCATACCTCGATACTCATCTCACAGCGATCGCTTTCATGTATTTCTTGCGTTCAGTTGAGGTACGACATGGTGTGACAAAACCTGGAACTAATAATAAGTTGCCCTGATAAAAATCGCACCATGAAGCAGCCTCAACATGGAAGTAATGCGAAAGCCTCATCACCTGGGAATAGCTGACGTAAACATCTATTCTTATTCTGAAATAATCTTGCTTTAAACTTAGCAGCCTCTGATGAAGCTGTCGCCAATTGGCAAGCGTCTACAATATTTTTTACCGCAAGTTGATGACGTATTCGTATGATGACTGGGTTTCCGGAGTCATCTCATAATCAAGTAGAAGATCTTTTATTAGTCCCATTGGACCCCTTGGTGGAGCACCAAACACCAATGCAAACGGAGAGAAGCCGGAATGTTCATGCGGCACCTCTCGGTATGCGAATAGCACAGCTGGGAGTACTCTGTCCCTGTCTTGAGGGTACTTAACAGTAACATTGTGTAGTATTTGTTTGATGGTGCGATTGAGCCGTTCCACGGAACCATTGCTCATCTGGTGATATATACTACTGAGGTGTCTTCCGATGTCAAGGGTCTGCATCACTTCAGATATGGTGTCGGAGACAAATTGTGAACCATGATCTGAAAATATTATTCTAGGAAATCCTAATCTAGAAAAAATAAGTAACAGTGCATCAGCTACGTCTGATGTAGTAGTATTCTTTAATGGGATGGCTTTTGGCCATCGTGTGCATAGGTTGATGCATGTGAGAACAAACCTATGACCTCTGGCCAAAGGTAAAAGAGGACCAATAATATCCATGGCCATCTTATCAAATGGACGTACCAAAATTTTTATGCTTGTATCGGAGCAGTATGAAATGCAAACCTTGACATTACCTGTAAAAAGTGGTGTGTTAATATTTATTATGGCAGTGGGGTAGTACTCGATAGTACCCACAAAGGTAATGCATTTAACAAATTCCTTAGTGGAACAACTCGGATGGACCAATGATTGCCTAATGCCGATGGTAGTTGAGCCGGAATCTCTCAGCACAGATACCACTGTCCCGTTGACTAGTCCTCTATTGAAAATCAAGGTATGCAGTCGACTGGTTGGGCCTCTGAAAAATAGTGCTACATTTTGGGCAAATATTTGCCACATTATAATCAACAGCACAACATGAAGACGAGGAATGTACCTGAATATTATTGTCATGACTAACTGGGTTTGCACTGCTATTCAGCGCCACCCTGCATTGTGTTCAAATCCTTTGTGGTCCGCGTTAGTTGGATCGTTGTCGCTGACGATCAAATGAATTATTTTGCCTTCTACCGTTGTAACTATTAATTCTGGATCTGTAATTATGATTACTATCATTTGAGTTATTGTTACTTTTGTTATTTGAAGTGACGTTATATGGTTTATTCCATGTTGAATTTTGTTGAAAGTTGTTGCCGTTCCTGAAATGAGGTGACTGATTTCTGGATTGTGGTCTACCTCTAAAGGAATTATTATTATTGTTGAAATTATTATTTTTAAAATAAATATGGTCGTTATTTCTTCGATACATAAAATTCCTATCAAGGCTTTGAGGTCCTGATCTGTGATTACCATTGAATGTCATACTGGAGGCAACTATTAATGGTTTTCTTTACTGTGTGTTTGCAAAACACGATCCCTGATGTGCGACGCAATAATTAACTGCAATTTCCTCCATAGCAGACAAAGTAGGAGGTTTGCGTTCCTGTAAAAATTCACGAAGGGGTATGCTAACCGAAGATAAAACTTTATCTCATAAAATTAAATCCCCTAACTTATCGTAAGAATTGAAAACGTTTCAACAACAATGACTTTGCAGCATCATAATTATTACCAACCGTAGGATCCATAGATTGTATGGCGGTTAATGGTTCACCAGCCAAAAATTCCCCAAGTTTTAAAACCCACAATGATCTACCAATCTTATTAGCATTATTTATTTGTTCAAACCTTGACAGGTAGGGAGCCGCGGTAGCATAGGGGTTAGTGCACTGGCTTCCTAGCGCAGTGGTCTATGGTTCGATCCCCGGATGAGGCGGGAATTTTTTAGGCCTCAAACAGCTCCTGGTTCGACCCAGCCATAAATGGGTACCAGAGCAACTCTGGGAAGGTTAAGGCGGCTGGCGTGATGCCGACCACATCACCCCTCGTGTGCCGGCGGTCTAGATAATATGGGCCTAACACCATATTCCCAATATGCCTCAATGGGCGTGTAACGGGTTCCTTTACCTTTTGTCAGGTAGCATGATAAATCGTCTGAATTTAGATTATGAACTGGTAGTTTAAACATGTAATAGCCCCTGGTATGTTCTGATGATGGGGCAGGATGTGACCCGTCATTATTGATAATTGTAGCAACTTGTGCTTTTAATTTTAATTCTTCTATCCGCATTTGGATTAACTTTTCTTCTTGTTTCTTTTTTCTTTCTTCTAACTCTCTTTGTTGTTTCATTTTAATTTCTTCGTCTATTTGTCTCATTTCATCTTTTGCCACCATTTTCTCCTCTCTGGCTTGACGTTCTGCCTCTTCTTGCTTCGCAATTACTTTTTGTTCCTCTAATTCTCGTTATCTATCTGCCTCTTCTTGCTTCAATTCTGCCCTCCTCCTCTCTTCTTTGGCTTCCCGTTCTGTCTCTTCTCGTTTTAATTCAGCTTTCTTATCAGCTTCCTCCTGCTTCGCTTTTGCTAGTTCCGCTACTGCATAATAACGAAGTGCTTCTCCTTTTAAAGCAAATTCTTTACCACATTTAATAAAATATTCTAAAGTCGCCATGTTAAATAATAATATATTTAATTAGTCAATTATATCAATATCCATTTTTTACATACTCAATTATATATGCCCCAATGGCTAATATAGTACTGCGACTCACTTCGTCAAACAGCTGCTTATAACGTGGCTTACAAGCCAATTGTAAAATAAAAATTTAATTTTATTCAATATTTTATCATATTATGCCGTACTCAGGCAGAAAAACTAGTTATTACTTGAACTACTAGTTCACCTCATAAAGAAAATATCTCAGGCATCAAATATTTTCAAATAATTATCTATAAGTGTTATATTATTATTATTATATAGTTATCTTATCATATTATTAATGTTAATGAAGAAGAACAAATAGAAATATTAACCAAAGATTTTACAAATACAATTTCACATCACAATTCGATTTACCATATTTAAAAATGCGATACAGAACTAAATAAAATTACGGAAGTGACACATTGCACGTAACTTAAAAGTAGGTCAGACCACGGAAATTTAAAAAAATGACATAAAATATGGACTCATAACTGACGAAACATATTATTACTAGAAATAAACGATAGTTAGGTTTAGACTTGACAATATAGCTTACAAACGAATGAAAAAACTGAGTAAAAAGAAAACAAAGGACATCAAAATACAACGCGGATGTACGTAACTTTACAACTAACAGAAAATGTTGACTGAGTTCGACGTGAACAGAGTATTCTTCTTCTTCTTCTTCCGTCCTTAGCCACCGACCGTCAAAGCAGTCAGTGGCCATTACGCCTAGTGGCGTCTTAGGGCAACAGCAGATAGGTTTTCTTTGCCATTGTTTCCCATCACGCCTATTGGCGTCTTTAGGGCAACGGCAAATCAATCCATTTGCTGTTGTTTCCGTAATCGAAGTGACTGGCAAACGGGTGATCAGCCCGTTGGTATGAACAGAGTATGCCCTGAACCAATGTCAAAGGATCTTTCACGAATCGAATTTAGTCAATCGAGCCCTACAGAACGGTTTCAAATCCACTGACCGTCAGAAGAGGTATTAGTCGATCTGAAACTCCCTTGCCAACCGCACACTTATGTGAACAATAACAATACATATACATATTAGGAACATGTAACATATAAATAATAAATTGGATAGACATGCCTGCAGAAAAGCAATGGACTAAAATTGCCTCAGGGCCTAGACATGTACTTATCTTTCGTGCTTAATTTCAATTATTCGTACAGTGCTGGCGTGCACCAACATCGAAGCATAGATGTATGGAATAAACGTGGCAGGCATTGACAGCATTGTTTCTCTTGATTATTTGAAGATTTTGACGCCTTTGGAAATTGAATTCGCCTGAAGTTTGTAACGGCCAAGCCATGATCATTTGGCAAGGTCATGACGTCATCCTGACTTATAGCACGCATGCTCAGTGTTAGCAGTTCTTGTTAATAGTATTCAAACACCGGAAAAATCCGTAGATTAATGAAGATTGAAAGTTTCATTCATGACTAAAATTTTGTTGTGTCTATGAAAAAAAAATTTTTCGGTCCCCATACTCTGGCCGCCAGTTGTTGCGAGGTGTGTGTTTGATGTTTAACGGCTGTTACAGGCTGTTCTCCTTGTTGGAGTGTGAAATTGACTTCATATTAAATTTCTGTCTGTATTTTCCTACTTAATGAAATTACTCTTCATTGAGCGATCGTGCTTATAGATGAAAGTTGCGGATGCTGGGTAAACTTACCAATTCAACTATAGTAAGTTGATAACTCCAAATGATTAAGAGTCCACATATATTCACATTTATTTACATCTACAAAAGTCATAATTTTATTGCATCATACATTATATTTTATACTCGTGCAGTCAAGTATTGTCTCGTAGACTAATTTATAACTGTCGAACAACAATGCGGGCTGTATTTACGCAGTGCCGACGTGCAGACATTCGATAGTGATACCCACACGATTGACGAAAGGATCAATGTCGATCAATTAAATACTCCCTGATAATTCCGCTCCAGGAAAAAATTATATATTGAACAAAGATGCTCTTCCATTGCATCTGATAATAATAAGGCTGACCCTGGCCTTTCTTCAATAAGAATAACTGCACGATTAATAACAATACTGGGAGCAAAGTATAACTTTTTTTTTTTTTTTTTTTTTTTTTTACAAAAACCTTTATTGGGTTCTGATTGTATACAACATTAGTATCAATCAAACACAAACATTACATTTGCTTGGCAATAAAGGCTTACAAAATAATCGCAAATGATATGCAAGGTGCCAATAGGGGCAGTAAATATTAGTGCAACGGATGGTAACTAGTGCTTAATTACAAATGGCAATGATGTCTAGCATGAAATGATTTAGGGAAATGTATATGCAGCCACACACACACACACACACACCCACACACACTCACACACACACACACACGCACATACATACACATACGTGCACGCATGCACAAAGGATGTCAAAAATTTACATTATACATAAATGGTAAAGTCAAAATTCACCTTGCATGGTGGAAAACATATTATTTTACCTTGTGTCATATAGAATGGATGGGTTTTTAAAAAAATCGAAAAAAGGTGATTCGTCTTACGAGGACAAAAGACAAAGAAAATAGTCTACGTTACGGCCACAAGGCCTTCGTCAGGAAAGGAAAGAAAGTGAAGGTTAGACATATAGAAGTGTGTCAATTGAAAACAGGATTGCATTTACACAGAAATAATGACAAAGTTTTCAAATTTGTCCAGCTATATCTTGTGTTGTGTGTTCGTATATTTGTGAAAATATTGTATTGTCATATTGTCTACTGTCATGTACTGCCCTGTTCCTACAAGTCCAAACTAAGTGTCTGAATTCTGCTAATAGGGTTAGCAGTTTGAGTTCTGTCTGTCTCTGTATCGTAGGTAGTGTATTAAGCATAACAGCTTGGTACATGTTGAGTGAGGCCGTAAGGAGGCAGCCCCTCCACCATGCAAAGGCACAACAGGCCAATCACCTGTTTGCTTTAAATCACGATTAAGCGAAATATAAGAGAGAAAACCAGACGGATTCTAAAGGCGACGAACTGGAACGGACTGCGGACTACGACTTATGGAACATGGAACACAAGAAGTATAAATGGGAAGGAAGAGGAGCTGGTGGAAGAGATGAGGAAAGCAAAACTAGAAATCCTGGCTATAACTGAAACGAAGAAAAAAGGACAAGGAGTCATGGATTTCGATGGCGACACGCTGCTCTACAGCGGTGTACCCATATCTGAAAGAGCTAAAGGGGGCGTGGGTTGCATTGTGGCCAAAAATCAAAAAGATAGTATCATGGATGGAAATTTATCTTGGAGCGCATTATGGTTGTACAACTAAACGAAGGAGAAACAATAGTCAACCTGGTCATAGTGTATGGGCCAAATGAGGATGAGAGAGCAGAGGTCGAGGAGGAATTTTTCGAGTTGCTTCAAAAGACAGTGGATGACTGCCTAGATGAAATTATCATGCTCGGAGATTTCAATGCCAGAGTTCGAAATGACCATGCTAGATGGGGTGGAGTAATCGGAAGATATGGAGAAGATACTCTCAATGACAATGGAAAGCGACTCCTTAGATTCTGCAGTGAGCAGAATCTGATCATTACAAACACAAAGTTCCCCCATAAGCGCATACATGCATACACTAGATGTGAACCAACAAAGAATGAGAAGTCAGTGATCGACTATGCCATTGTTAGGAGGAGCTCATTCAAATATGTCCGGGATGCTAGAGTCTGGAGGGGGCCAGATATTGGAAGTGATCACTACCTGCTTACAATCAAGAGAACAACTGAAAGAGTTGCACAGCCTACGAACTGCCCAACATCATGCAAGAAACAAAGTAAACGAAAGGGAGAAATGAGCATTAAGGCCTACAAGCTGAGAGAGCCAGAAATTAAGACCAGATACCAGGGGCTTATAGCTACAGCGGTGAGAAACACAGAAGAACAACCTGATGACTTGAAAACCCTCTGGCTCAAACTCAAGGACATCATAAAGACAGCTGCTGAAGAAGAATGTGGTGAAGTCCGACTTGGGAACAAGAGAAAGAGAACATCTTGGTGGACAGAGGAAGTCAAAGAGAAAATAAGAAACAAGAAAATGGCATGTAAACAATACTTAAGAGCTAAAAACACAGCAGGACAAATAGAGAAATATAGAGAATATGTGACACTCAGAACAGAAGCAAAGAACAAGGTGCTAGCAGCAAAACAAAAGTCCTGGGAAGAATTTGGAGAAAAGCTAGAAAAAGATGCGCAAGAAAACCAGAAATTGTTCTATAAGACCCTAAAGAACACGAGGAAGGAAAAACAATGCCCTCTCAAATTTATAAAGGACAAGCAAGGCAAATTGCTTACTGCCCCAAAGGAAGTAATGGAAAGATGGAAAGAATATTTCTCAGAACTCCTTGATGGTGAGCAAGGTCAAGCATCAGAAATGATAACCACTTGCACAGAAGAGAAAACCAATGGTGGTGAAGATGACATAAAGATGGAAGAACTGAAGGCAGCACTGGAGAAAATCAAGATGGGCAAAGCAGCAGGGCATGATGGTATAACATCAGAAATGGTTAAGTACATGGGAGCATCAGGCGACCTATTACTCCTAAGGGTCCTACAGGCAGCATGATGCTGTAAGGCCATACCAAAGGATTGGGAGATTGCCATCATAACACCGATTTTCAAAAAGGGTGACAATCGACAATGTGGAAACCACAGAGGCATATCCCTTCTCAGTGTCCCTGGTAAAATCTACTCTAGAATCCTAGAGCAGAGACTCCGATGCCTAGCTGAGCCACAATTGGATGAAGTCCAGTGCGGATTCCGAGCAAACCGAAGAACTCAAGACCTAATCTTCACACTCAGGCAGTTGAGTGAAAAGGCCCTTGAGTACAAGAGTGAGATCCATCTTTGTTTCATAGATCTGGAAAAGGCGTTTGACAGGGTCCCCTGGAGCAAACTTTGGGACTGTTTGGCAAGGAAGAACATTCCAGCACCTCTGATTCATGCTATACAGAGCTTCTACAAGTCTTGCAGAAATTATGTGAGGACAGCAAACTATAAGTCAGAAGAGTTCAGGACCACCACTGGTGTAAGACACGGTGATATCCTGTCACCTTATCTTTTCATACTCCTCATGGACGATGTCATCAAGGCATGTAAGGGGAGAACAAGAAAGTATTCAGTGGGGTACTGGAAGATGAGACAGGTCGGTATTTCAGAGCTAGCATTTGCTGATGATGTTGTCCTGATTGCTAAATCAGAGACCCATCTCCAATCCAATCTGCAAGTCTGGAAGGAAGAGCTAGAGAAGAGAGGGATGGTCATAAGCAGCTCTAAAACAAAATCCATGGTGATATCACGAGAAGAAAGAAGACATCAGATTAAGTTGGGAGAACAGGTCCTGGATCAGGTCGACCACTTTAAATATCTCGGAGCTATTATAGACCGAAAGGGAGGCATCAAAGAAGAGTTAGCCACTCGAAAAGCAGCAGCTGGGAGACTTTTTCAGGCCATAAATCGAGGATTCCTCAGCAAGAAAGAGGTTGGTAAGAAAACGAAGATGGGTGTATACCGCTCCACTTATATCTCAGTCTTGACATATGAATGCGAGTCATGGGCAATGACTACAACCCACAAAAGCCAGATCCAAACCTCAGAAATGAGATATCTGAGGAAGGTGGTTGAAGTAACAAGAAAAGATACGTCAAGGCCTAAAATGCCACCCGCTGCAGACCCAAGTAGAACAGTCCCAACTAAGATGGTTTGGCCATGTCTGCAGAATGGGAGAAGATCGGCTACCACGACAAGCATGGGAAACAAAGAGCCAGGGATCCAGACCCCCAGGACGACCGAGAGTCCGCTGGGAGGACAACATTAGACAATCTTTGAAGGACCGAGGACTAGAATGGAACCAGGCCAGGAAGAAGACAGCTGATAGAATAGTCTGGCGCTCTCTCTTGCAAACCTCTACACCTCACGGTAGAAGGGGAATGACTAAGTAAGTAAGTACATGTTGAGTGTTTGCTGTGTTTTGGGGGTTATTAATCTTTTTAATTTATTTAATGTAGGGACCACTGTTTTACATGTGTAAAACAGGTGGTCTTCTGTTTCTATTATGTTGTTGCTGCATAACTTACATTTAGGTGATGTTTTCCCTGCTTTTATTGATGATTGCTTGTCCGCAATGGGCGTTAAATTGTACAGCAATCTGAATGTGATTCTTTTGCTTGTGGCTTAACGTTTATTGCGTCAAGGTTTGTGAAACTCTGCATGTAGTCGGTTACAAACAAGTTGTAACCTCTTTTTATGCGTGTACTCAACTGTGGTTCTTGTGCTTTAACTAAAAGTGTGTATATGTGTTTTGTGTCTTGTTTTATTAGGTGTTCATTCTTTTCTAAATTCTGTATACATATTCTGTAAAAGGGTGGTGGGGTACCAAAAAAAAATAACGTTTATTATTGTCGAGTTTACATAAACTTGTTAGTCAAATCCCCATATAATAATGCGCTATTGGGTACAGTTCTGGGTATTTAATGATTTCCCCTATGTATTTGATTCTTAAGGCTTTAATTTTAGTATTGATATCCTGCAGGGCTATTCCCCCTTTGCTTTTTGGTTGTATTTGTATTTGGTGTTTAATACTAACTATAGTGTTCTTAAAAAGGAAGGCCCTAATTAGCTTATTTATTTCTGTTACAATCCCTTTAGGTACAATCTGTATATTTGCTATATATATTATCTTCGGCATAATAAAACATTTTACTATAACACTCCTTCCAAAAATAGTGGTCATTTTATATTTATAACTTTCTAGCATCCTTTGAATTTCCCCTAACAATTTTGCCCATGTTTCTGCATTGGGGTTGTTAGATGGTAATTTTGGGTCTGGTCACCAAACGTAGCAGGCTGTGTTCTTTTTTTCTTTTGTGTTTATATTCAAGCCACCCAAATGTTGAGGCGCTGTTGAGGTGCAATGTTGATATGTAATTGGCACACTCCGTGTAGTACTCGTAGAAGTATGTGGGTTGATATGATGTCTGGGTGAGTAGACATCAGATAAGATAGTTGACGCGAATGTTTATAGATTCCTGGACAAATTCATAATACACCCACTCAAACCACATGTAGGAGTCAGTAAGCGTTGGCAACGACTGATGACATTTTCAGCAATTTAATACGGGACATACGATGACATCAAATGCACAGTCAATTGGACAAGGTTCAAGAACATCACAGACATGATAATGGTTGCAGACATCTTACATCAATAAATCCTGAGCAGCTTATACATCAGAATGCTAATGTCCTGTCAATCTATGTTCTACTGATACTGTAGCTCAGGTACAACCGACTAAGCGCGTCAGGTACCTCTAGCAAATATGCTGCACAAAAAGGGCGGGCTCCCAAGTACTTAACAATAGTCTATGACTCCTCTGACATAACACGTCAGGTACTTCTTCTGATGAAAATGCAGGCCGCGAAAAGAGCGGGCTTCTATCATATGGTAACCTCTGTGTTATCTCCGACCAGCAAGGCATCAGTCCATGCCTATATCATACCGCCTGAGTAGCGGGTTCCAAACAGTACTATGATCTCTGGGCTTCTTTTAATCAACGAAGACATATCAGTCTTGGTCAGTATACGCTGCACAAATAGCGGACTTCATAAATAATCATCCATAATCTCTTCTCCGCACAGGGAGAAAATCACCTCAAAATGTCAATCGACCATATATGCTGGCAACAAAATAATCTGCAGTTCTAGACATAACAATAAAGATTTAAACGGGTATCTTTACCTTGACAGCATCCTAGAATAATCACCAAAAAACAACACTCGCCATCCTTGGCGCTCAGAATAAACATGGGGAAAAATCACAGACATCTTTGTCACACAGAGGATTTCATTTCCCCATAAATACAGCCATCGAAAATCTCTGACCTCCTGTCAGCTCAGAAACCCCAGGTCGACTGCCCAGATAGGAAGTCTAACGATCCCCGCGCAAAACTTCGCGCATGCCAGTAATCACTTCCCTGAGTAGAGCTAACATACCATCTAGAGCGTTTCCCCGAAGAGATAGCTGAAACGCTCTTTATATGGATATCTGACTAGCAACTTGGGGAATGACAACTATTTAAAACATTTCCCTGAAACAGTGCACAATCGATCCCTATAAGGATAGATGAATAAGACAAGGGGAATAACCACAAAATCTAACCTGACTCTAAAAAGTTAACAGCCAGTTTTTTCTCTTTGACTACAAAAATATCAAACAGGCTGACGTCTATAATATAAGCGAAAATGACAGTAACAGGGGTCTTGCGGGTTAAAGGAGTAATTTATTCCGTAAATTTTGATATTTTTAACTTGTGCTAGTTGAAAAGGAAAATCTGATTTATTTGCCCATCTACCTATTCCCATTATACTAGATTTATGAATATTTAGTTTAGATTCGCTAGCTTATCCAAACTCTGTGAAAACTATTAATATTTTTATAATAGTATCTTTTGTTGTTGGAAAAAGTATAGTGTCATGAGCATAAGCTAATAACTTCCTCTCGCCTTTACCTGGAACAAAGGTTCCCGAAATGTTTGTGTCTTGTCTTATTCTTTCCAAAACTGGTTCTAATGTGATTACATATAATATGGGTGACAAGGGACACCCTTGCCTAACAGATCTAGACAGTTTAAAGGGTTCGGTTAAACTATGGTTAACTAATATCTTACTTTCAGGTTTTTTATATAGGATTTTAACCCATGTTCTAAAGTAATCTCCTATCTGGTTTGCTTTAAGACTTTTGTGTAAAAAAGAATGTGATACTCTATCAAATGCATTTTCCTGGTCTAAAGATAATATAGCACTTTGACACTGCCTATCGTGTGTGTATGTGATCAAGTCTCCTATAAAATGCGTGTGTCTACAGATATTCCTACTGTGTACACTGCATTGCTAATCCTCGTGTATCATGTTTTGCATGAGCAGTTTAAGCTTGAGAGTGAGAGCTTTGACCAAAATTTTATAATCAGTATTTGAAAGGGAAATGGGTCTGTAATTTTGGATTGACTTTTTGTCGGTATTATCTTTGGGTATTAAAGTGATGTAGGATTCGTTTAAACTGTTCAGAAGCTCTCCTTTCCGAAAGGCTTCCTCAAACATTACAATTAAAAGGGCCCTAATATGGGGAAGAAAATCGTATAAAATTC
The DNA here is from genome assembly GCA_024509875.1 of Oreohelix idahoensis. Classification (NCBI taxonomy): domain Eukaryota; kingdom Metazoa; phylum Mollusca; class Gastropoda; order Stylommatophora; family Oreohelicidae; genus Oreohelix; species Oreohelix idahoensis. The sequence continues at coordinate 95,045 of JAMPIV010019840.1, forward strand.
CGCGGTGAGCCCATCCGGTCCGGGCGTTTTACCTTTTTGAAAAGTACTAATAGCTTCTTTTAAGTTGTCTAAAGTTAAAGTTTGATCTAATTTTTTGCTCTCCTCCTCCCTTAAACGCCTTGCGTAGTGTAAAAAATTTTATTGTGTATTTACGTTGGTTTCCTCTTTGGTGTATAATTTTTTGTAATACTCAAAAAAGGCGTGGCTTATGCTAGTATTTTCTGTCTGCTGTTGTCCATTCAAGTCTACGATTTCATGTATCTGTCTACTGCGTTGTACTTTCTGTTCTATCACTAAGTATTATCTACTGGGTATTTCTTGTGTTATAGTATTTGATTTTGCCCTGAGTAGTGCCCCTTGGTAGGTGTACTGTTTGTACTGCTCTAGCTGTTCCTGTAAAATATGAATGTGTGGGATTGTGTTGTCTAAACTTTTGGTTAAAATGATTGCTTTTTTTTAATATTCCCTCTTCTTTTTTAAATTTCCTGTGTATAAATGTAGCCAAAATCTGTGTCCTATCTCTTATCGTATTTTTTAACATGTCCCAGTATTCCGCGAAGTTGTTAGTGGGAATATCTTGCATGTATCCCTGAATTAGGTGAGATATTTGTTCTGTGTAGAAAGTATTTTTAAGTAGATTATTATTAAATTTCCAATGCGGGGATCTCTTTACTTGTGTGTGTGTGTGTCCCATGCTTAAAGATGGGTAAACTGCCTGGTGGTCTATAAATTTCAAAGTATTTTTATATGGTATGCTTTGTGTATTTTGTAATGACTAGATGCATAAATTCTGTGCAGTCTCGAGGCCCGTCTAAAGTATGGGTTTGTCTTGTTCTGATATGTAAAGGTTTGTTTATGAGGTGCTATTGTTCTGTAAACGTCCAAGAGGTCGGCTCGTCTAACATAGCTTGTATTTGTGAAGACTGTTCATTGGTCCAACCCCGCACTTCCAAGGAGCTTTTAGTAAGATCTAAATTGGATAAGACACAATTAAAGTCTCCACCTAACACCATTTTAGTTCCCTTGTAATGTCTCGTTAGAATGTCGTCTAAACCGTTGTAAAAACTAGGTCGGTCAGTTTTTTGCGCTGGTGCGTATATGTTAATGAGCGTGTGTGTGTCATGTCTGTTTTATTTGTTCTGTATTTGTATTATGACAGTTCTGTCACAACTGTCCATTCTGTTGTGTACTGCTTCCATATCCTCGCTAATCTGCAGAATAGCCACTCCCGCATGGCTGGTGCCTAAGCTGAACCAGCCATGTTTAAGTCCTAATTTAGGTACCAACTGTTTGGCATGAACATCAGAGGTAATACCAGGTTGTTGTAAAAATAAGAAATCCGGTTTATTTTTTTGTATCAGTTGGAAGACGTGGTCTAGTTTATTTCTCAAACCATTGATATTGAGAGGTATTATAACTAGACTGCTTGACACAATGGTAGCTGAAGGTTGGCCATTTGTCGCATCTGATCTGCTCGACAAAGTGGTAGGTTGGCCACTTGCCGCAACTAATCTACTCGACAAAGTGGTGGCTGAGAGCTGTCCACTTGCTGCAACTAATCTACTCGATAAAGTGGAGGCTGAGGGCTGGTCACTTGTCGTTTCACACATGTTTAGACTAAGCACAGGCAAACCCATGCCATCATGCAATCCCGCCCTAACGGAGGGGAGGCGGGAGTTGGCCGCTTAATTAAATTAGTGCGCATGTTAAGGGTATACTGGTGTATGCAGTGTGTGTGTGTAAAAAGAAATAGGCAAATATTTACATTAAAACAAACTCTTAAAACACAGTGCAAAAACACTTCTAAACTATAGGTGTTGACACATTTTACTAAAAAAATTACACCACTGTTAGCAAGTCCTTTTCTGTGAAACAAAAGGAGGCTGTTCATTTTCCCATACACCCGCGGCTCTCTGTCCGTTTCCATGGTAGGTGCACAAGAAGAGGGACTTCTCATTCTCTTATAGCTGAAACCGGAACATGGCCGTCTGCACTGGGCTGCAGTGCACGGAGAAAGAACTTGTAAGGAGTTCATTCGCTCACAGGGTCGAACTTCTGGTCGTCTATGAATAGACTTGCCTGCGTCATCATCGTATCCAGGGTCTCTTCTTCGGTCTCGGCCGCCCAGCTGGGATACAGCTTATCTTCTGCCATCACTGCTACTTCTGGGGTCTGGTCTGGCTTGAAAACCCCAGACCTACCGGGGTATGTAGGCGTTCCGCTTCCGTACACAGTCAGCTCCAGCTCGTCGAATGTCGGTGTTGACACCCACCTAGAGGAGGACCCCGCAGAGGACGCACTTGGCGGTAGTGGCACATCTTGTGGTGAGCGCTTTGTCTAAGACACCCTTTCAGGTTGGTATCCCCTACTCTCCTTTGGCTTGGTAGGCCTATCTGCTTCCTGAATCGTTAGTATTTTCCTTTTTGCCGTACGCTTGTCGTGTGAAACGGTTGTATACCCGTCCTCGTCTACACTGGCCCGGGGACTCACTGGGGCGGGGAGCTCACTTGCCTGACTTTGTTCTGCCGTTGTTTTGTCTACAACTACATCTTCAGCTCTCACTTGTTTGACCCGGCCGGGGGGGGGGGGGGGACTCGCTTCCTCGGGCACTGACTGACCCAGTGCGTGTCAAGCTCGCAAATGGCACATTGGATTTTCCTGCCTGGCAGCGACACCCACAAACGCTGGATTTTTTCTTCCGGCCCCGCTATTTTAAGATTTATGGAATGGGGGACCTGGCATGTTGAGGGTTTGTACATGAAATTCCATTTATCAAAGGCCGTTTTTATCCTTGTTACTTCTGCATCCTTGTCTCCAGAGACCGCAGCCGCCACTCGCTGCACCGCCTCTGCCTTCATAGTTGGTATCCAGTGGAGGATCCATTTATTTTTTTCTTTGTCTTGGTGTTCAATGTACACCGACATTTGTGGATTGGTCCACTCCAACCTCATTCCATGAAGGCCCTGGTAGTATTTAAGTTGGGCCGCTGCTATCAATGTAGCATACCATATGAATGGTTCTGCAAAACGATATAGAGTGGCAATCCCACTTGTGTCCACACCTGCGGGCTCTGCGAGTATGCTCGCTATCACAGAATACGACGCTCTATTGGCCTGCGGGCCTGAAACAGTAATAATCAAAGTACCTGGTTTGTGAAAAGCTCCACCCTCAAAGTCCTCTTCCATGTTAACGTGCCAAATTTGAACAGTTGCCACTGCCATCTTTTGATATACTATCTTCTTGGTTAAACAACCAAATATGAAAAAAAAATAAAAGTCACTGTTAGCCTAAACTAACGCACACATGTCCAGATAACACACAGTAGCGTGAGCGAAGTATAACACGTCTGACTTGCATGAAGTTCAGACTCTCAAGGGTGAAAATAGAACGTTTTCATGTGGTACTATACCAACATACCACGTCATCCTAATCCTAGACAACTATACAAATTCGCGTTCAATAAAATATCGTGAAGCGCGAAACATCTTATATTTATAGCATCCTAATACATTAACGCGTAACTTTAAAGTGCTCACAACTGTAACAGACGACATCATTAAACGTGCCGTAACACCAAGGAAGAAACTCTCAGAGCTGAGGTTATTTGGACTCTGTTTTCAGTCAAAAGTCACCATCGTTTTAATTCAAATACAGGAATTAATAAAATACAAAAACAAGAAGAGTTTTCATTGCATTAGGAAACATATGGAGAACAAGAGTAATTAAGTCCAACACGAAAATAAGAATCTTCAACTCAAATGTCGCCAGTCCTATTGTATGGCTCTGAAACATGGAGAACAACAGAAACAACAACCAACAAGCAACAGACTTTCACAAATGGGTGCTTGCATAGAATAGAAGGACTATAATGATACGACAAAGTCACAAATATGTGGAACTAATGACAAGAACCAGACAAGTGCCAGTGGAACAAGAGTTGAGAAGAAGACGCTGGTGATAGATAGGACACACATTGAGGAAACCTGTTGATAGCATTACAAGGCAGTTCTTGTTCTGGAATCCACAGAGAAAGAGAGGCAGAGGTAGACCAAAAAACACATGGAGAAGAGAGATGGGTACAGAGGTGAAACTGATGAGGAAAACATGGAAAGAACTTGAGCGGATGGCACGTGACAGGAAGACTTGGCATGTGTTTTTTTTTAATGCCTACACTCCTTGGGGAGCTAAAGGGTATTGATTGATTTATTGAAAAATTGCCATTTTAAAATCTTTCTATTATATGAAACTTACATTCTAGCTATCAAATTGGAAAAGTTACTTTTTCAAACTTGATCTTACACACATTTAGTATGCATTTGAAAATCTCTGAATCACTGAAAAAAATCAATATGGCACAAACTGTTTAAAATACAATCACAGACATACTATCATCAAACATGTATAACACCCTTTATTAATCTGCTAAATCTGTTCTTTTATGGCTGTTAATTGTCATAGTTGATGTTTTTTTGCTAATACATATTGATAACTCTCAGGTCCTTACAATCAATGTTGATATATTCTTGCATTTTCATAATTTCCTCATGTATTTTCTATATCTCAAATGCTTTAGTGTAGTGCATAAAGCACATGTATAGACAGATTATAGATATAAGTTATATATATATTTTTTAATGATCATATACACATTTTGCATGCACTTGACAGCTCTGACTCATTCAGAAGAAAGTCAGTATAGCAAAGACTATTGAATGTGACATTCGACCATTAAACATGTATCACTCTTCCTTACATTTTTAAGTTGTAATATATTTTTCACCATTATTCAAAAAAAAAAAAGAAAATTTAAGTGAAATTTCTTGTAAAATCAGTATCTTCAATAACCAGCTCGTAACTAAATGTCTAAGATTTTGTTACACATGTCGTAAAGTGCGGGTCACTCTTCTTTAACGTTATCATCCCACAGCATAGCCATACATCATTATTTTCCAATTTTAATTAGAATTTATTGTCGTTTGGTCACACACTACCATCCCAGCGCTCGACCTGAGAAAACATGATTGGCGCGAAAAAACGTTACCAGGCACGGAAAAAATCTCGATCGCTCGAAGACAAAGAAAGAGACGCTAGCATAGCGCCATTCGAGATAAGGCCTTAAAGTGACACTACGGACAGCTATTTTAAACCGTGAATTTATTTTCACTAGTGTTTAGTTTGCTGCGTCCAAAATTCCATTGCAGAAGGTTAGTGGGACCATTTTATTTACTGCATATAATATGTACATAATATTTGAGTAATCGTTTTATTTACGGAAAGCAAGTTGTTTGAAGTATTCTTCTTCTTCTTTGATCCTTAGCCGCCGACCGTCAAAGCAGTCAGTGGCCATCACGCAAAGTGGCGTCTTGTAGGGCAACAACAAATTGATTCCACTTTGCTCAGTCGGCGGCCATCCTTCGAACAGTGCCCCAACTCTGGTTCATTCTTTGCATCTCAGCCTCCACAGTCCTCGGCCAGGTTGTTTTTGGTCGGCCTCTCTTTCGTTTTCCTTCAGGGGTCCAAAGCATAGCTGTTCTTGTGATGTCATTGGGGTCTCTTCTGGGGACATGGCCAACCCAACTCCAGCGTCTGCCAGCTATGATGGTGTGCATGTCCTCTTGCTTGCTCCGAGTAAGCAGATCTTGGTTGGTGATGGTATTCGGCCAAAAGATTTGGTGAATTTTTCTTAGGCATGTTGTGTGAAAAGAGGACAATTTCGACATTTCCTTCTCTGTAGCCTAACTCTCCAGCATTCTGCACCATAGAGAAACACAGAAAGCACACAGCTGTGATATAATCTTAATTTTGTGCTTGTGCTGTAGGCCTATTGAGAGGACTTCCAGATGTTGTTTAGGCTAAAAAAGGCTGTTCTTGCCTTATTCATTCTGATGTTGATGTCTTTGCCTGCCCCACCGTCTGGTGCTACTATGCATCCTAGGTATGTGAAGGTGTCTGTCTGTACCAGTTGCTGATTCCATACTGATATGGGCTCAGGGTTGCTCACATTGAGCATCATGACCTATGACTTCTTTAAATTGATGTTCAAGCCCACCTGCTAGCTAAATTTATTAAATCTAGGCCTAGGCCTATCCGTTTTTTTCCTGGATGTGTTGATGTGAATGTGCTAGTAGTGCAATGTCATCTGCATATTCTAGATCTTCCAATGTAGAAAATGTAGTCCATCTTATTCCTCTTGGACTTTTGTCTGGTGCATCACCCAGTCTATGGCTGTTAAAAATAGAGTGGTTGATAAGGGGCATCCCTGTCATACTCCTGTCTTCACCTCAAAGGTTAGGTTGCTCTGCCCAACACTACACGTAAAATTGGCATAGAGGCTTTTTTTTATAATTGACACTATGCAGCTTGGAATTCCATAAGCCCTCAGTATTTTCCATAAACTGTCCCTATGTATGCTGTCAAAAGCCTTTTCAAAATCAATGAAATTAATGTACAGCTGTCTTTGCCATTCTGAGCACTGCTCTATAATGTTCCTGAGAGTGAATATATGATCTACACATCTTCTGTTCTTTATAAATCCTGCTTGTTCTTTCCTCAGTTTGTGGTCTAGGCCCCGTTTGAAATTCTCTGTATAATTATCCTGCCTAGTATATTGCTGGGAACTGAGAGAAGAGTGATTCCTCTCCAATTATTGCAGTCTGCAAGATCTCCCTTCTTGGGCAATTTGACAATTTTTCCTTTGTTCCACTCTGATGGTGTTGTCCCCATTTTCCAGACTTGTGCAAATAGTGGTTCTAATAGTTCTGCTGCTAGCTCAGGGTCTGCATATAAGTTATTATGGCCAGGAGCTTTTCCGTTCTTTAACCCTTTGATTGCTGTGATGATTTCTTCTTTTCGTGGAATGTCTGTATTTACATATAGATCGTTTTCAGCCTCAGGAACATTCAATTGTGTCTCTGGTGGTTCCTTGTTCAGAGTTTCTCTGAAGTGCTCTGCCCATCTTGTTTCCTGTCCCTCTGCTGTTGTGATGAGATTTCCTTGCTTATCTCTTACTAATGTAATACACCGATACCTCGACTTTTGTTGCTTCGACCTTTCGTCGGTTTTCAATTCTAACCACGTTTCCAAATTTCGTCGCTCGCTTCGCTCTTTCGTCGCATTTGGTCACAACTGCGCGTCATCTTGATTCTTTCGTCGTTCAGTCTTTGAACAGAAATCGTTCGGTGTGCACTGTTTTTTTTAAAGTTGTCCGCATTGTCTTCTTCTTCTTGCGATCGCATCTTTGATGATTACACCGTCAGATGAGTTCTCATGATGAATTCGACTGTTGTTTGAAGTTCCTCTTTAACTCCATATAGCTTTGAGTTTAGTGTTGAGTCATTCGGCCAGTATATCTTTCTTAACTGGTCATACAGAGGACAGTCCTGTAGAACATGCTCAGCAGTTTGTTCGTTTAATCCACATGTGCACAGTGGTGAAGCAGACAATCGTAGCTTGTGCATGTGTTTATTCAGTTTGTTATGCCCTGTCCTGAGTCGAAAAATAGTTATCTGTCCCTGCCGGTCGAGAGGGTGATAGTCGTCTTTGGGTTGGTTCTGTTCTCTTCTGATAGTCTGGATAGCTCTCTTTTTCTCAAAGTATGTGACTTCATTATCTTCTTGTTCACATTCTCCTCCCTTTTTTGCAAGTTTATCTGCCTTTTCATTTCCGGGTACACCACAATGAGATGGTACCCACTGAAGTATGGTTCTCTTTTTGGCAGCTACCTTGTTTAGTTCATTTCTCAGATGCGGGAGTTTACCACCCTTGAGAGCTTGCAGGACAGACAGTGCATCTGTGAGGATGACTACCTGGTGGCAGTCAGAGTTGGTGTTATAAATCATATTTGCAGCTTGCTCTAGAGCTTGAACCTCAGCTGTATAGTTGGAACAGAATTTACCAGTGGGAATGTGCCTATTCTCATAGTGGTTGTCAGGATATGAGATAAAGATACCGGCACCTCCATTCCTAACAGCATTAGTTGCTGATCCATCTGTATAGGCATGTATCCATGATTGATCGGGATAGCTTTCTTGGATCATACTCAATGTAGCAGTTCGTTTTTGCAGATCATTATACTCACATCCACTTGTGAGACCACTGACTGATGTATTAATTTGGAGGGCACTGCTGGCCTGCTCCCATGGTACAGGGTATAGGGTGGGCTTCAGTGGTGTTGTCTTCATGGATAGGTCCTCTTGATGCTGTCTTATAAGTCTTTTCCCCCCCGATGCACAAAGCTGCTACGCTTTAGACGTCCCAATGCCAGATCATCTAGTCTTGCCTTCATTGGGTGCATTGGCATACTGTTGTACTTTTCCATCTGGATCATGGTTTTTGTGTCTCTTCTATGGGACAATGTCTGTAATCCAGCAACCTTCTGCATCTCTGTTATTGGTGTAGTTTTCATGGCTCCTGTAATGAGCCTGAGAGCTTGATTTTGCACCCTGTCCAAAGACTGCAGATGTGAGTTAGCAGCTGATGACCATGCTGCTGAGCTAAACTCTAAGTGTGGTCTTATTACTCCATTATAAATCTTCTTTAGATTTCGTTCATTTGCTCCCCAGTTGGTACCTGCTAATTTTCTGAGTATGCCTAGTCGTCTTCGGGCCTTTCCTTCTGCGTTTTCAATATGCTTATTCCATGTAAGCCTTTGGTCAAATGTCACCCCAAGATAGGTGGGGTAGCTTTCTTCCTTGATCACGGTTGTCCCTAGGTGTATGTTAGCTGATTTGTCCTTGGGGGCGAGGGAGAACAGTGTTGTGGAGGTTTTGTCTGTGTTTATTGTGATAAGCCATTTCTCTGCCCATGACACTAGCATGTCTGCTGCCCGCTGCATTCTATAATTTGCTGTGGTGACATTTTCATCAGCGCACCAGAGTACTAGGTCCTCTGCATATAAGGCAGCTTTAACTCCTGCAGGGAGATCTTTCACCAGGTCATTGATGTAAACAAGGAAGAGTGTTGGGGAAATTACTCCTCCTTGAGGTACCCCCTGATGGAGCAACACTTTTCTGCTCTGCAGACCGTCAAGAGTGACTCTAGTTCTCCTGTTATGCAAGTATGACTGGATCCATTTCATCATGTTGCCTTGGATTCCACTTCTCCTAAGTTTTGCAATGAGGCCATCTTTCCACACTTGTCAAAGGCCTGCTTGAAGTCGACCCAGATCGTTAGGACCTTTTTCTTCTCCTGGAAGGCATCTTCTATTGCTTGAGACAAGTAAGTAACTTGGTCTTCTATACTGTAGCATTCTCTAAATCCAGCTTGTTCCGGCACCAGGATCTGCTCAGACTCTAAATACCATTTCAATCTGTGGTTGACTATTCGCTCCATAGTCTTCCCAACACAGCTTGTGAGACTGATTGGCCGGTAACTTGCAGCCTCGGTCTTACATTTCCCTTTCTTTAGTATGGGTATTGTGATGGCTTCTCTCCATACTTGGGGTACCGTTCCTTTCAACCAGCTGTGGTTGAATATCTCAAGCAGTTTTGTCTTTGCTGCTGAGCTCAGATTTACTAGCATTTCGTTGCTGATTTTGTCTGGGCCGGGTGACTTTTGAAACTTAAGCTTGGAAATAGCCTTCTGTAGTTCTCCTAGTGTGATGGGTTCCCTCATTGGGGCAGGAGTATCTGTCTGTCCCATGGTTGCCAGTATTTCTTTTCTTATCTCTCTCTGATGATCTATGTTAATGGGTAAGTTGCTTTCTGAACTGTATCTTCTAGCAAACAAGTCTGCAGCTTGTTTTCCTCTGAAAAGTTTGCCACCTTCATCCAATGTGATAGTCTGCCTAGGTGAGGAACGCTCTTCATTTAGAGACTTGACTAATCTCCAAAGTTTCCTGCCGTCTTCCTCAAGGTTCAGCGATGCCGTTTTAGTTCTCCAGCTTTTCCGTTTTTCTTCTAGCTTTGTTCTCTGAAACTCTGCTACAGCCTTTTTCCATTTGTTGTGAGTTTCAAGTGATGGCTGAGATTCTGCGTCCTTTCTAGCCCTGTCCATGGCTTCCTGACGTTCTTGGAGTGTGCTGGACCAGTATGGTATGTAGTTACGCCGGCATCCTTTGGGAATGGTTTCTTTTGCAGCTTGTAGTATGCATCTGTTGAAGTCTTTTACCACTTCATTAATGTCTCTGTTCTGTACCTTGAGGGTAGACAGCAGCGTGTTCACCTGATGCCTGAATAAACCCCAGTTGGCTTTTTTGTAGTTCCATCTTGTAATGGCTGGGCCTGTACTGAGAGTTGCACTCTGGACAGTAAGAAAGATTGGGCGATGGTCGCTTCCCCTAGTTGGTCTCCTACTTCTCTACTAATAGATCCAGCTATATCTGGTGTGGAGAAGGCAAGATCTGGTGTTGAAGTTGTGTGCCATCCTCTGGAGTAGAAGGTAGGAGTATCTGTGGCATTATTGACTAGGATTAGGGAGTGATCATCTTGCCAAGTTTCAACCTCTTCACCTCTGTGATCCAGATGGTTATAGCCCCAGCTCTGGGAGTGGCTATTAAAGTCTCCAACTGCTATAAAGTTGGTGGCTGGTACCTGTATAGAGCTGAGACTCAGGGGTTTGTTGTTCGGACAGTAATAGTTCAGGAGTTCTATTTCCATCTTGTCTACCTTTATCTGCAACAGCTGATATTCTGCTCCATCCATGAAGGTTTTCCTTTCGTGTGCAGGAATGTTATTCCTTACAAGAGTAAGTACTCCTCCTTTTCGTCTATCTTTTCTGTCGGATCTGAAGCATTGATATCCCCTTATTTTAAAGGTTTGATCTGCTTTCAAGTGAGTCTCTTGGATACAGCAAACACTGACTTGCTTCTCATACAAGATGTTTTCCAGCTCTGTCTTTTTGCTGTATCCAGCCTGCTTGCTGTTCACTCCCTCTGCATTCCAGTGCATCATGACAAGTGGCACTCTGGGTTTCTCTTTTTCTGTTTTTGTTTTGGTCAGTAGTTCTCCTCTGCCGTCTGCTGACTCCACAAGACGGTCTAGAGGGTCCTCCAGTAGCTGAGGGTGGGCTCTGTCGAGGCTCAGAGCCCGGCACTGCACCTGCCTGGTGGAGCTCCACAGGGCGAGCACCAGTACGAGATTTATTTGGCGGGGTACTCTCCATAGAAAAAAAAAAAAGCGAGTTGCGTGATACTGTGGTTTCCGGTGCGCCTTCTGGCCCAGTATCTATGACTTTAGCACCTGTTCAACGGGAGAGTGGGCTCATCCCTAATCTGTTTATGTTCCCAGTAGTAGACTATTCGCAAGCAGCCTGGGGTGTCACTGCTCTGCGCGGACCTTGTTTACCGAGGCGGCGTCCGAGCTCGTATGGTGAAAATATGGTTGCATTATCTTCAAAATAGCCCTGTCTTTCCTGCCATCCTGCAACTTTGAGTTAGGGAGTTCTGAGCTCCAGTCTCTTTCCCAGGCATTTTATCCTGGCCTGGCACGCATACAGAGGACCCCACTTCTGGTTCTAAGTTAGCAGTTGGGGACAGGTGGGGTAGCACACTGTGCATTCCCCGTCATCCAGGGGGCTCTCCAACTATGCAGAGCTTGCACAATGCTGTGCTCTGGTTCTGGGCTCACCCAAGGAATCCTCACGTCCTGCACAGAGCCACTTCCAGATACCCACCACCTGCCAACCCCCCATTGTAGAAATCTCCTGCATGCGGTCATCCAGTCAAGAGCCAGTATTAAGTCTGGTGCCCAAGTGATTCCCCCCAAGCTCAGTGTGCAATTCTGGGTTCTCATCATGCTGCAACACAGGGGGGATTGTGATGCTCAGCCATCTCTCTCAACTCTGCACCGATAAATGACATCGGGGACTTAACTGTGTCTCAGTACTGGGAGGCCCCGTTTCCGGGTACACCACACACAGCCAGTTGAGGCAACGGTCGCCGTGGGCGTGTCCGCATTGAATCTCTTATATTTGTCATTAAACATATTAATACTACTTATTTTTGTGTTTAAAATAACAAAACTATTCATACTATATTATTTTTGTGATTATACTGTAAAAAGTTCATAGTTATTTTAGTGATAACAGTCTAATGACAGTGTTCATATCGTGATTATAAGACACGTGTACAGTTTTCATACTGTACTTTTTTGTGTGATTAGGCCATATACAGTACTACTGTACTTATTTTTGTCCTTTAATATATTCATAATGCACCCGTGTGTTACCGGGGCCCGAAAGGGGAGCAAAGAATAGTAACACTGCACCCTACCACGCATGTCGTAAAAAGTGACTAAGGAGGGTATGGGCATGGGGCTGTTTACCCCATCCCATAAAAACTTCGCACAGTGGGGTGATCACCTGCTTGCCAACCAATCTGATTACGGAAACAATGATAGATTGTTTGGTCTGTTTTTGTTCCACAAAGACGCCACTAGGTGTGGTGGAAACAGCGATAGATTGATCAATTTGTTGTTGCCCTAAGACGCCACTAGGCGTACTGGCCACATACTGCTTTGCCGGTTGATGGCTAAGGATGGAAGAAGAAGAATATTCATAATGGGTCCTAAGTGTAGTGACAAAGTTAAAAGAACCCATAAGGTTCTCAATTTGCAAGAAAAGCTTAAGCTAATCAAGCTTAATGAACAAGGCATCTTAAATGCTGAAATAGGCCACAGGCTAGGTGTACCAAGCACTACAGTTAGCACAATTGTAAAGAACAGAACTAAAGTGTTAGAGGAAATTAAAAACGCTATGCCAGTGCATACCAAACTTATTAGAAAGAGGCACAATTTAATTGGTGAGATGGAGAAAGTGTTAAATGTGTGGATTGAAGACCAAGTCAGCCACAACATTCCTCTAAGCCAAGATCTTATCCAGGCTAAAGCACAAACTTTATTTAATGCAATGAAGGCTGAACAAGGAGAGACATCAGCTGAAGAGACATTTGGAGCTAGCAGGGGCTGGTTTGAGAAATTTAAGAAAAGGTCAAATTTGCATAATATAGCAGTGAAGGGAGAATCAGCTAGCGCAGATACCGCAGCTGCAGGAGCTTTTCAAGTGAAGCTTGAAAAAATGATAGAAGAAGTTGGCTACACAAAGCAGCAGATCTTCAACGTAGAATAAATTTCGACAGATGTTCAAAAGTAAATAGTGGGCTAGAACACCAAATAGCCTGTTACAGAGAACTTCTTAGGGAAAGGAAGAAGACATCAATGAGGTAAACGTCTTTGCTCTCCTTTTTCAAGATGCAACCGCCACAACCAACTTCAGTCACCCCTCCCTCTAACCCTTCAGATTCCGAGCCATTAACATCAGCCCCAGCCCCAGTTAGATCTCCTTCAAAGTGCCCTTCTCCTAAAAGAATTAGATTGAAATCCTCCAGTTCTGAAGATGAGCCTCCTCAATTTTCTCCATCTGGTTTTCTAAGTCTAGAATCCCCCTAAATTACCAACATTCAAAACTGTACATACTGTATATATTCATCGTCACTTGCTCAAGAATGATTTTAAGGTAAGATGCTATTTACGTATTTTTTATTTTTTACTGTATTTTCTTTACTCTTACGTTTATTTCTGTTTATCTAGGTGTTGCACGCATTCGCAAGTGTTATATAGTTAGTTATTTACGTTTTTTGGCGGCCCTAATGCATTTTTAAGCTTAATAAAGGCTATGCTTCGACTTTCGTCGATTCTCGACTTTTGTCACAGCTCTGGTCCCTAACCTGTCGAAAGAGTGAGGTATGGGTGTATTGTTTGCACCTCGTTTTCCGCTAATGAATTTAGTTATTTTGTATAGGCCTACTGTGCTTTGTTCATTTCTCAGTGCTGCCTCTTCTGCCTGTCTTGCAAGATCGTCTAGGAAATTCCTTTTATTGGCTTGGGTTTTGCGTTTAACTTCCTTGTCCAGCTGACTGTACTGTTTGCTATAGTTGCTTTAACCTGGGGGACTTCGCTTCTGTTTTCTTTATTTTCATTTCCTTTCTCATCTTTACGGTGTTTAATGTTTCTGGTGTTATCCAGTCTTGCTTCTTCCTTTCCTGGAATCCCAAGCATGATTTGCTGCTTTCCTTATATATTGTTGAAATGGTGTTGAATTTCTGGTCTATATCATCAGTCAATGTCTTTTCCTGACTTTTGGCAAATTGATATTATTTCTTTATGTCAGTCGCAAAAGCTTTTCTGGTAAGGGGGTCCTTCAATTTGCTGATGTCAAACCTTTTCTGTGCAGTTACAGTTGGTCCAGCCATTCTTAGTTTCACTTTCAGTTTTGCTACTACTAAATGGTGATCACTTCCCACATCTGCACTTCTTCTTACCTTCACATCTTGTAATGCATGTCTCCATCTTCCTTTAATCATGATATGATCTATTTGGTTTCTGTCCCGACCATTTGATGATTCCCATGTTAATTTGTGAAAGTGTTCCTCCAATGACCAGGTTGTTAATACTACAGAAACTAATTAATTTATCCCCATTTTCGTTTGCTGTTCCGCTGCCGCATTGTCCCATTACTCTTTCATTATATATATTGTGTGTACCAACTTTCGCATTGAGGTCTCCCATTACTATAATAAGATCATATCTAGGTGTGTCTTCCAATTCTTTCTGCAGTTATTGATAGAATTCATCCTTGACCTCTTCATCGCTGTCATTCATTGGTGCGTAGCATTGTATTATTGTAGTATTGGTGAATCTACCTCTCAATCTTAATCTTATCAGTCTGTTGTTGATGGGTTTCCATTCCAGTAATGTCCTTTCTATTCCTTTCTGTAGAATAATGGCTACACCTTCATTGTGCTGTCCATCCTCTCTTCCAGAGTAAAGTACTGTTTCTCCTGTTGCTGTTTTAACTTTTCCTGCCCCTGTCCATCTGCTCTCGCTTATCCCTAGAATGTGTAACCTATAGTTTCTCATTTCTGTTGTGACCTGTTTTAGTTTACCCATCTCATTCATTGTCCTGACATTCCAAAATCCTATTCTTGTATCATGTTTTGCAGTCAGGACGTCCATTCTCATGTCAGTGGCTTCCTTTTGGCTTTCACCACTGACAGTCATACGAATCTCAGACTCCGGATGTCCATCCTGCAGCAAAGTTTGTTTATTCGTTGTTGTTTCTGTAACTTCAATTTTTTTTACATAGACAGGGGTGTCAGCCCTATTCTAAAACCCCCAACCTGGAGGACCAGGGTGTCTGCTTTCGTCTGACCCCTGCCCGCGCAAACCTGTCCAGCTTGGTAGAACATTCCAGGAGTAAAACTCCCACTGGCATAGCTCTGGGGGTAATCAGGGTACGCAAGCCGCCATACCTCGACAAGGTATTGACACCGGTGATGGCAGATTTGAAATATTGAGGGACAGAATTTTACATTTCATTTAATGACCCATGTGGTTTTAAACCATCTTTACTACCATCAGTACTCTGCCGTTTACAACACTGTCCATAATTTTTCATTTAATGACTCATGTAGTTTTTAAAAAAAATCATTAGGCCTACTACCATCAGTACTCTGCCATTGGCAACACTATCAGCCCAGAAGGTTGGCTATACCCACATAGATTAATGTGCATTGACGCAGCAATCCTATGTGCGAATGAAAGGTGGATGGCTGGTATTCCTAGGGTAGAAGAAAGCGTGCTAGAATGAGTGGGAAATTTATAGTATTTTTTATTACAATACTTATGAGGCTGCTCTATGTGTCTTCAGACCCTGAGCAAGGTAGAGCTTCGTCTCCTGACCTAGGCACTTGTCTGACACTTCAGTCATGAGGATCTGGTACTTGGCCATCTACTGAAGTGCTTATTAGAGTGGTGTCCCAACCTGGTAATGACAGTAAAGGGTATATAGTCAAATTCTGGATGTCATCGTGATGGCATTGATACATCATAACAGTTACCAACAATCCTGTATGGCAACATAAATACTTACAGTAGTATCCCTCAGTGGATGCATACACATTTCTCCTCAGCACCTGGGTAGATCTACATATCACACCAATGCCACACTTACTTACTTATTTAGTCGTTCCCCTTCTATCGTGAGGTGTAGAGGTTTGGAAGAGAGAGCGCCAGACTATTCTATCGGCTGTCTTCCTCCTGGCCTGGTTCCATTCTAGTCCTCCAATGCCACACTCAAGTCTGATAATATATGTGGAGCTGTTTCAGCTTGTAACATTGTACCAGTAAATGGGACAATAGGACACTGGTCGTCACATTACGTGGAATTCCAACCAGCACGCAACCGAGCTCCTAACATTTATCAGAAGGAACACTAGACACACACATTAATTTAGTTAGTTAAGAGTGGGCCTACTCCGGAACTTAGTTAAGTATTATATCATATCATCATTATTTGTTTATGTGCTTTGTATTATTCTTTTTACCTGTTCTACTTTACTTTAAGTGTTGTACAATAAAGGGAAGCATTTAGTGTCGTATACTTACTGCTCTCGTGGTCAAGTTCTTCACATGCTGTCGTTTTGTACGTCTATTAACAATTCTTCCTATATAGTTAGGGAGTGGGGGCTATCTTTAATAATCTTTATCAAGATACAGAGAAGAAACTGTCGCTAGGGAACCCGGGTTCATTCTCAGAATTTCT
Organism: Oreohelix idahoensis; assembly: GCA_024509875.1. Taxonomy (NCBI): domain Eukaryota; kingdom Metazoa; phylum Mollusca; class Gastropoda; order Stylommatophora; family Oreohelicidae; genus Oreohelix; species Oreohelix idahoensis. Next base: position 111,581 of record JAMPIV010019840.1, read on the forward strand.
TCGAGTTAAGCACTCGAACTGTGGGTGCTCAAAATCCCTACTCTTCTTCACTATCTTAAGTAGGTTCTCATTCAATGAGCCATTTTCTTTGAGAGCCTAATTCTTTATCACCAAACTTCATCTTTTACACTCAACCTCACCAGAGCTGTGACAACAAATAATTCATTTTTCTTCTCAGATTGCAAAAAAATATGGAACAGAAGATCCCATTCCTGGATCAAAAAATAAAACAGGACATCAGTACAGATTTTAAAGTGAGTTTTCTTTTTAATTCTTGATAACAAATTTTTATACAGCCTAAGGCAGTTAAACAGAAATCTGTTAAAATATTGTCCATTTTATTACTTATTGCTAGGTTCTTTTCTTTTTTTTTTTCTTTTACAATGAAGCGTATGTCAATGTAATGTATAATCTTCATCAGGAACAGTGGCTGAGAAAAGAAATAAATTTAAATACATAAAAATGTATCATGTAGTTGTCAAACTGAGGCAATATTTTAATTATTTAAGACTCAAATGATTTGTTTCAAACTTGAATATGTTCAATATTTTGTTTTCAGGGACACACAGTGAAGATAGAAAGTGAAGGTGAGGAAGATGGTCATATTCCTGCAGGGAGAGAGAGTACGAGGACCAGTTCCACATCTGTATATCCTGCTGGGGACAATTTACTCAGTAATGCTTTACAACTTTTTAACATAAATGTAACCTGTGCTCAATATGTTACAACTATCAACGAATACATAACATAATAAGTGTTATTTGTACACATCCACCATAAACATCATTATTTTTTAGGGTTTCTACCCTATATACACAGGTGTGTATTTTATTTTTATTTCAATTATTTTTTATATTTTTTCAGGTATCTTTAGTCCACACACAAAATCCCTTTCTGCAAAATTTACTTGTTTGGGGCAGTGGCATACCAAGGGTTTAAAGCCCCTGGTCACTGCCAGATAAAATATATGTTCATTTTGTAGACCAATCAAAATAAAGTTCAAAGGACTTTATAAAGCACTGTCGTGACTTTAAAATTCTTCTGAGAGCACCAGGATGAATTATTGGGATAATATGAAATTTAAGATTTAAACAAAAGAAAAGAAATAAACCACTCTTTGTAATAAGCTTTTTATTAACAGCATAAACAGTACACAACTCTGCCAAGGCCGGTCCCAAGCCCAGCTGAAAAATGAGGAGGGCGGCCTGCATGGAGGCTGTAAGGATGCAGCCCCTCCACCATGCAAAGGCACAACAGGCCAATCACCTGTTTGCTTTAAAACATGATTACGCAAAATACAAGAGAGAAAACTGGACTGATTATAAAGGCAACGAACTGGAACGGACTATGACTTATGGAACTTGGAACAAAAGAAGTATAAATGGGAAAGAAGAGGAGCTGGTTGAAGAGATGAGGAAAGCAAAACTAGAAATCCTGGCTATTACAGAAACAAAGAAAAAGAGACAAGGGGTCATGGAATTTGATGGCAATTTGCTGCTCTACAGTGGTGTACCCACATCTGAAAGAGCTAAAGGGGGCATGGGTTGCATTGTGGCCAAAAACCAGAAAGATAGTATCAAGGAACGGAACTTTGTCTCAGAGCTCATTATGGTTGTAAAACTAAAAGGAGAAACCATAGTCAACCTGGTCATAGTGTATGGGCCAAATGAGGATGAGAGAGCAGAGGTCAAGGAGGAATTCTTTGAGCTGCTTCAAAGGACAGTAGATGACTGCCTTGATGAAATTATCATGCTCAGAGATTTCAATGCCATAGTTGGAAATGACCATGCTAGATGGGGTGGAGTTATCGGAAGATATGGAGAAGATACTCTCAATGACAATGGAAAGCGACTCCTTAGATCCTGCAGTGAGCAGAATCTGATCATTACCAACACAAAGTTCCCCCATAAGCGCATACATATGCATACACTAGGTGTGAACCAACAAAGAATGAGAAGTCAGCGATCAACTATGCCATTGTTAGGAGGAGCTCATTCAAATATGTCCGGGATGCTAGAGTCTGGAGGGGGCCAGAGATTGGAAGTGATCACTACCTGCTTACAATCAAAAGAACAACTGAAAGAGTTGGTCAGCCTAGGAACTGCCCAGCATCACGCAAGAAACCAAGTAAACGAACGGAAGAAATGAGCATTGAGACCTACAAGCTGAGAGAGCCAGAAATTAAGACCAGATATCAGGGACTCATTACTACAGCGGTGAGAAACACAGAACAACAACCTGACGACTTGGAAAGCCAGTAGCTTAAATTCAAGGACATCATAATGACAGCTGCTGCAGAAGCATGTGGTGAAGTCTGACTTGGGAACAAGAGAAAGAGGACACCTTGGTGGACAGAGGAAGTCAAAGAGAAAATAAGAGAGAAGAAAATGGCATGGAAACAATACTTAGGAGCTAAAAACACAGCAGGACAAATAGAGAAATATATATAAAATGTGATACTCAGAACAGAAGCAAAGAACAAGGTGCTAGCAGCAAAACAGAAGTCCTGGGAAGAATTTGGAGAAAAGCTAGAAAAAGATGCGCAAGAAAACCAGAAATTGTTCTATAAGACCCTAAAGAACATGAGGAAGGAAAAACAATGCCCTCTCAAATTTATAAAGGACAAGCAAGGCAAATTGCTTACTGCCCCAAAGGAAGTAATGGAAAGAATATTTCTTAGAACTCCTTGATGGTGAGCAAGGTCAAGCATCAGAAATGATAACCACTAACACAGAAGAGGAAACAAATGGTGATGAATATGACATAAAGATGGAAGAACTGAAGGCAGCACTGGAGAAAATCAAGATGGGCAAAGCAGCAGGGCATGATGGTATAACACCAGAAATGGTTAAGTACATGGGAGCATCAGGCAACCTATTACTCTTAAGGGTCCTACAGGCAGCGTGGTGCAACAAGACCATACCAAAAAACTGGGAGATTGCCATCATAACACCAATTTTCAAAAAGGGTGACAATCGACAGTGTGGAAACCATAGAGGCATATCCCTTCTCAGTGTCCCTGGTAAAATCTACTCTAGAATCCTAGAGCAGAGACTCCGGTGCCTAGCTGAGCCACAATTGGATGAGGTCCAGTGTGGATTCCAAGCAAACCGAAGTACTCAAGACCTAATCTTCACACTCAGACAGCTGAGTGAAAAGGCCCTTGAGTATAAGAGTGAGATCAATCTTTGTTTCATAGATTTGGAAAAAGCATTTGACAGGGTCCCCTGGAGCAAACTTTGGGACTGTTTGGCAAGGAAGAACATTCCAGCACCTCTGATTCAAGCTATACAGAGCTTCTAAAAGTCTTGCAGAAATTATGTGAGGACAGCAAACCATAAATCAGAAGAGTTCAGGACCACCACTGGTGTAAGACAAGGTGATATCCTGTCACGTTATCTTTTCATACTCCTCATGGACGATGTTATCAAGTCATGTAAGGAGAGAACAAGAAAGTATTCAGTGGGGTACTGGAAGATGAGACAGGTATGTATTTCAGAGCTGGCATTTGCTGATGATGTTGTCCTGATTGCTAAATCAGAGGCACATCGCCAATCCAACCTGCAAGTCTGGAAGGAAGAGCTGGAGAAGAGAGGGATGGTCATAAGCAGCTCTAAAACAAAATCCATGGTGATATCACGAGAAGAGAGAAGACATCAGATTAAGCTGGGAGAACAGGTCCTGGAGCAGGTCGACCACTTTAAATATCTCGGAGCTACTATAGACCAAAAGGGAGGCATCAGAGAAGAGTTGGCCACTCGAAAAGCAGCAGCTGTGAGACTTTCAGGCCATAAATCGAGGATTCCTCAGCAAGAGAGAGGTTGGTAAGAAAATGAAGATGGCTGTATACCGCTCCACCTATGTCCCAGTCTTGACATATGGATGCGAGTCATGGGCAATTACTACAACCCACAAAAGCCAGATCCAAACCTCAGAAATGAGGTATCTGAAGAAGGTGGTTGAAGTAACAAGAAGAGACATGGTCCGCAACCAGACGATACGTCAAGGCCTAAAATGCCACCCCCTGCAGACCCAAGTAGAACAGTCCCAACTAAGATGGTTTGGCCATGTCTGCAGAATGGGAGAAGATCAGCTACCACGACAAGCATGGGAAACAAAGAGCTAAGGATCCAGACCCCAGGAAAACCCAGAGTCCGCTGGGAGGACAACATTAGACAATCTTTGAAGGACCGAGGACTAGAATGGAACCAGGCCAGGAGGAAGACAGCCGGTAGGATAGTCTGGCGCTCTCTTCCAAACCTCTACACCTCATGGTAGAAGGGGAACGACTAAGTAAGTAAGTATAAACAGTACACTTGGTGATTTGTCTTAGAACAAAAGACAAAGAAAATAGCCAACGTTGCGGCCACAAGGCCTTCATCAGTGAAAGAAAAGAAAGTGAAGGCTAGATATAAAAATAAAACCTGGTTACTTCCCTAACGGCAGCTGGGTCCTAACACGGCACTGAACAGACGTGCGACCCGGAAAAGGAAAGTTTTCCTTTCCCTGACGAAGACCGTGTGGCTATCTTCTTTGTCTTTTGTCCTCCTAAAATGCATCACCTTTTTTCTATTTTTTTTCTCGTAACCATCCATTGTACTCCATGTCTTACTACAGTTCCCCTCATCTTCCTTGACTTAATAAACAGTACACTACATATGTCCATTTTTTTTTCTTTTTAACTACATATCGATCATTAGTACCTTCATTCCTGCAAATTTATAAATTATTTTACCAAAATGGATGTTCTCAAGATTTTCTCTTTCAATACTAAGAAGCTCACAACTTCTGAAGATTACTCAGTGCACTTCTGACAGATCTCTTAAGCATTATCTGTCTTGATAAAAGTCTCAGTGTTGAGAATGAATTCAAATTCCATAATTATATGCTTCAGTTGACTGAAAGGTATTGACATTTCCTGCTGAAGTCTGTCTAGAATGCATCTTTCACACTCACACAATCTTATCTTCTGCTGGAAGTTTTTTGATAGTTCAATGGGCATCAACCTTCAGCTTTGATCTGTTGCACCTCTTTGCACACCACAAAGTGTCCTTTATCTTGGAACTTTGTGGTGCTCAAAAGGTCATTGATTAACACGTCATTATGTGTAAGAATTATTTTGACGTGAGATGATCGTGCTTATTCATTGTCAATGGTGATCTGTGTGGATCCTCAGAGTGAAAAGTAGATGTCTAATAAATATTGTGCTGCCCTATTTTTTGCATTGGTCTTTGCATTCAAAACTACTTCTTTGCAAACAATGTAACTCATTTTGTTAAGTTCTCTCTTAAGAGACTTCAAACCTTTGATGTTCCTTGATGGAGCTTCTCAAGTAGATCTTTCAGTTCATCAAATCTTTCATAAATGATTAACAGCTTCTGCTCTTGAACTCCAAATGGAGTTGCTTTTGTGCAACTTGGGCTTTGGGGAAAAATATATATAGCGTATAGGTTTTCTATCTAGAGAGGATGTTGAGCGGCTCACTAACACTAGTTGTGATTATACAGCTGAAGAATAGGAATACTTTGGATTTGAATTCGAAAATGACATTGAGAGAATCTGCTGAGAAAGAAAAGATTCAAATTATGTTAGTTGGACACATGCGTTCACAGAAAAACAACCTGACTTTTTGGCACCTCCCTCCTTCTGTGCCGGGGTGACCGCCCACCCCTGCCCTCTCTGTTCTATACACTGGTGTGGGGATTTGATCTGTATGTCTCAGATTAAAATCTGAACAGAAAACATTAATTTGCAAGTGTTACGCACAGAATTTTTCTAAGACTGTGTGTAGTCAGGGAGTCTACAAGATGTTATGAGCAGAGTGGACGCATTTCTGCGTCCGTGATTTTTGATAGGGAATTTGTAGTCCTCTTGTGAGTTAGTTTAGCTAACGAGGTCTTTCCCTAGATGATTCTAAACGCCTGGAGGCGTATGTTTTGTGGTGTTATTTCCGAAGCAAGGTAAATACCCTCCTTATATTGAAATCTGTAATCAACTTAGATGTTTGACATTGGTCGTTCTCTGCTCGCTTACTTGTTACAGAAAGGAGAGGTTCTTCTACTAGGGATTACACCCCAGTTATCTTCATACCTGAGATTTATATGTACACGGGTCACTCTAGGCCCAGAGAACAGTTTCTATGCTCTTTGAACTTCGCTATGCCAGCGATTGTACCTACGTCGAGGTTAGACTTAGAAATGCCTGCAAATGTCAATTTGACCTGTACTCCTGAAACGCCATTCTCGTGCGACCAGTGGTAGACTTATTTTGCACATCTGATCTGCCAGCATCAGAGAGGAGTTTTGTTAAACTTATGTACATTGATGATATGGAGCTGAGGCTGTTGTAAGCTGGAACTATCTATATCAGCTTATAGGATATATGCAAGATTCACTGAAGAACTTTGTTTATGCTGAATACCATGAACTGTAGTGTCTATGACTTATGTAAAATGGATGTAACGTATCTGTCATTGTGGCGTCAAAAATAAATGATGGAAACGTCAACAGCAGTTAACACTTTTATGACCTTTTCACGTCATAATTCATGTATTGTAGATCTGTGAAACTACATCACACCTACACTCACAGCAAGCAACAACAAACCAGACAAGACACCTTACACCACAGCCTATAACCTCCCTGGTGTCTATAGGGGTGGTACTTTATCATGGCTACATATTGGCAACGACTTTGGACTTGCACCTGCAACGTTCATAGTGGCCAGTTACCATCATAAATCCACCCTTATCAGCAAGATCATATGAATTATGTAGACAATTAAATCTAAAACTACAGATACTATATATCTTAATTATAAGTTATTAGAGATTGAACAGGTTTTCTTTTTTTTTTTTAATTAACTAAACAGAAATGCTGAGCCCTCCTTGCTATATTTTTTTGTTGTTCATTTTCTTTCCATATCCTTGCCATTTTTTTAACTGATATTTGTTTGGTTGTTTCAATCAGTTGCACATTAGCAATCATATCATCCCACAATGATCTTTATTTTTTTCTGCAATCAGAAATAAAATCATTTCTTCATACACACTCAGACGTCCACTTGAATGTTCTCAAAGTAAGTAGTAATCAGTTTGAGGCTATTTGAATCCCCGTAAAGCTTTTGCACAAAAGGAGCTGTCATTGGCCATACACGCTTTCTCTGTACCACATATAAGGGGCAACTTTAATACAGATATTCAGCAGTCATTTTATCAGTGCCACAGTTACACTGATTGGCAGTTCCTATCTTTAGCTTGTTGAATAGATGGTATCTCAGTCTGTTGTGACCAGTGTTGAATAGATGGTATCTCAATCTGTTGTGACCAGTGTTGAATAGATGGTATCTCAATCTGTTGTGGCCAGTGTTGAATAGATGGTATCTCAATCTGTTGTGACCAGTGTTGAATAGATGGTATCTCAATCTGTTGTGGCCAGTGTTGAATAGATAGTATCGCAGTCTGTTGTGGCCAGTGCAGGGTCTACTTGTTCTCTTCTGTTGAGCTGGTAGTAAGCATTTAAAAAGTTTATATCTTCTTGGCATTTGCATTTGAAAATTTTTGTTTTTTTTTATGTTCAACAAACGTTTGTCAAATCTTTCCTGTCCTGTCATCAGTTCAAGTTCTTTCTATGTCTTCTTGTCCCTGTGCCATCAGCTCAAGTTCTTTCTATGTCTTCTTGTCCCTGTGCCATCAGCTCAAGTTCTTTCTATGTCTTGTCCCTGTGCCATCAGCTCAAGTTCTTTCTTTGTCTCTGTGCCATCAGCTCTAGTTCTTTCTATGTCTTCTTGTCTCTGTGCCATCAGCTCTAGTTCTTTCTATGTCTTCTTGTCTCTGTGCCATCAGCTCAAGTTCTTTCTGTCTTCTTGTCTCTGTTTCATCAGCTCAAGTCTTTCTGTCTTCTTGTTTCTGTGTCATCAGCTCAAGTTCTTTCTATGTCTTCAAGTCTCTGTGTCATCAGCTCAAGTTCTTTCTATGTCTTCTTGTCTCTGTGTCATCAGCTCTAGTTCTTTCTATGTCTTCTTGTCTATGTGTCATCAGCTCTAGTTCTTTCTATGTCTTCTTGTCTCTGTGCCATCAGCTCCAGTTCTTTCTTTGTCTCTGTGTCATCAGCTCTAGTTCTTTCTATGTCTTCTTGTCTATGTGTCATCAGCTCTAGTTCTTTCTATGTCTTCTTGTCTCTGTGCCATCAGCTCTAGTTCTTTCTATGTCTTCTTGTCTCTGTGTCATCAGCTCACGTTCTTTCTATGTCTTCTTGTCTCTGTGTCATCAGCTCTAGTTCTTTTTATGTCTTCTTGTCTCTGTGTCATCAGCTCTAGTTCTTTCTATGTCTTCTTGTCTCTGTGCCATCAGCTCAAGTTCTTTCTATGTCTTCTTGTCTCTGTGCCATCAGCTCAAGTTCTTTCTATGTCTTCTTGTCTCTGTGCCATCAGCTCAAGTTCTTTCTATGTCTTCTTGTCTCTGTGCCATCAGCTCAAGTTCTTTCTTTGTCTTCTTGTCTCTGTGTCATCAGCTCAAGTTCTTTCTATGTCTCCTTGTCTCTGTGCCATCAGCTCAAGTTCTTTCTTTGTCTTCTTGTCTCTGTGTCATCAGCTCAAGTTCTTTCTATGTCTCCTTGTCTCTGTGCCATCAGCTCAAGTTCTTTCTATGTCTTCTTGTCTCTGTGCCATCAGCTCAAGTTCTTTCAATGTCTTCTTGTCTCTGTGTCATCAGCTCAAGTTCTTTCTATGTCTTCTTGTCTCTGTGTCATCAGCTCAAGTTCTTTCTATGTCTTCTTTTCTCTGTGCCATCAGCTCTAGTTCTTTCTATGTCTTCTTGTCTCTGTGCCATCAGCTCAAGTTCTTTCTTTGTCTTCTTGTCTCTGTGCCATCAGCTCAAGTTCTTTCTATGTCTTCTTGTCTCTGTGTCATCAGCTCTAGTTCTTTCTATGTCTTCTTGTCTCTGTGTCATCAGCTCAAGTTCTTTCTATGTCTTCTTGTCTCTGTGTCTTCTTCACCCTCTTCATATCTGTCTCCAGTTCTCTTCTCCATGTGTATCCTTGACCTTCCTCTAGACTTCTAGGAATGCTGTCACCTGGTTTTTTCAATGTGTTTCCTGTCCAGCATCTTCTCATCTCTGGTTCCACGAATGCTTGTCTGGTAGATGTTATCAGTTCCACATGAGTGATCTTGTCATAGCATTTCAATTCTTCTATTCTATGTCAGCATCCATTTTAAGAAAGAGTGTAACTTCTTTGATTCTTGTTGTTCTCTCTGTTTCAAGTCATACAATAGGACTGACTTGACGTGTTTCAAGTCATACAATAGGACTGACTTGATGTGTTTCAAGTCATACAATAGGACTGACTTGATGTGTTTCAAGTCATACAATAGGACTGACTTGATGTGTTTCAAGTCATACAATAGGACTGATGTGACAGTAAAAGGTTCTTATTTTTGTAATGTATTTACTTTCTTTTCTGTATGTATGTATGATTCAACGTCTTGTTGTGCTGTTTCTTCAAGAGCAATATTTTTATCATTTCCTGAATTTATTCTTATTATATTTGTTTTCTCCCTGTGTATTTTCAGACCAACTTGTTGTCACTTCTCATTAAGTATTTTCATTCTGTCATACATGTGATTACAGTTTTTTGACAGGAGAGCCAGTTCATCTGTAAAATCTAGATCATGAAGCTGTTTAATAGGTTTCTATTGGTGGAAGTTGATGTTTTCACAACCCAATCTGTAGCGTATATTATTGAAATGGTAACAACAGGTATCCCTGTTGCACCTGAGTTCTTTAGTTTTCATTTGTGAAAAATGTTAAGTCTTCATGTGTTTTCTTCATTAAGTTAATAATCTTCAATGGGACTCTTTGTTTACCCAAGACACAATTTCCGTCCGTTATATTAGCACGCGTAACAAAATTAAAATACTCCTAATGTATAAGACTGAGTAAATGTGTTGAGCTGGATTCCTCACAAAAGACTCTTATTTCTAATGATGGAACCACAAAAACAATTTTATTCTGTTTCCGAGTTTTAGCAAGAAGCAAATTAATAAACCACATTTTCCTTTTCCGATATGATGCACCAAGAAATAATAGTCCAACTCATCCTTTTTTAGTGTGTTTAATACTGTTTTTTGTAGCACATTCTTTTCAAGCATATATACATTGTTGCTTGTAAAAAATAAAGAAACATGTTTATTATTTTCTGTGATACATACTTCTTACGTAAAAAACATATTGACTGTGGAGCTATTTTTAAAAACAAGTTTATATTTTTGGTAAGACCCAACCCATTCAACCTTGACACACAGATGATGTTGGTTATATTAGGACACATGTCCAAATAAAGTTTATTCAGCTATATTTAACATTTTTTTTCCAAACATTCTTTTACTTTATAATAGCCATAACTGCTTATCAAAATGTCATTAAAGAATTGGTCAGAATGTATGTAATAATTAAAATATATCATGTTCTTAATCAAAATCCAGGTTATGATGAATGTAAGCAGGAGTATAATGGAGGCTTCCAGAGTCATGATGCTAATGCTGAGGTGGGATGTTGCATGCACCATTGTTTAGACAAACTATATTAGACAGTTAATTAACATTATATGTTGTATGTACCATTGTTTAGACAAACTATATCAGATAGTTCACCCGTGTGTTACCGGGGCCCGAAAGGGGAGCAAAGAATAGTAACACTGTTCCCTGCCATGCATGTTGTAGAAAGCGACTGAGGAGGGTTGGGCATGGGGCTGTTTACCCCATCCTGTAAAAAAATTTAATCCACAAAAAACCAACAAGCATGGACAAGTCATTATAGGAAAATAAAACACAGCCATCTAAGACAGGGGAAGGTCCTCTCGCAGGAAGGCATATGATGCAACACAGAGAAAGCCGAAAGGAGTCTGTGTTACTGACTAGCCTTCTTTCTTCTAGGAGAACTTCCAGATTTGGCACCTGGAATGTTCGAACATTAAACGAACAAGGGAAAGTGGCACAAGTAGCAGCAGAAATGAGGGAATATAAAATCAAGGTTCTGGGAATGTGTGAAACAAAGTGAAAGGGGGTAGACCAGAAGAAACTCATCACATGTGAATTGGTGGTGTCCTCATGACATGAAGACGAAAGTTCACACCACAGTGAAGGGTTAGCTCTTATGTTACCTAAAGAAGCACAGAAAGCACTCATTGAATGGGAAGCTGTTGGACCCAGAATAATAGCTACTTTTAAAACATCTAAAAGGAAAATAAATGTAAATTTCATCCAATGTTATGCACCAACTAATGACAAAGAAGAGTCTGTGGAAGAAACATTTTATACTAGACTACAGGAAATTATGGAAAAAGTAAAAAGACGAGACATCACAATTTTCATGGGTGACATGAATGCAAAGATAGGTACAGTCAACACCAGATTTGAAGAAATCATGGGAAAACATGAGCTAGGAATAATGAATGATCAGACTTATAAAAGTGCCTTTTACAACATCCTGAGGGAGCAATATTCCCACTCTTTCTTTGTCTCATCAGAGACCCCAGACTCTACAAGAGGCCTTATTAGACATGCTTGTTTATTCTTTCAGTGTTTTATATATTTACTTATTTTGTACACAAACAATTCAAATTTTTTTTTTTGTGTTTGAAAGTTCACTGTGACCTTATAGGGTTTTATTTCATGCACTAAATAATTGTGTGGTCTGTATATTTGTCTATGTGTGTGTGTTTATAAGTATGTACATGAGCATTTGTCTGTGCATGTATACATATATACAGAAAAATGTATCTCTACATTTTAATATTGTGTATTACAAGTGTGGTAAACACAAAGAGAAATCAAGTCCAACACAAAAATCTCAATCTTCAACTCCAGTGTCAAGGCCACTCAATTATAGAGCTCAAGTTTATAGCATTCTGAAGTGCCCAGAGTAAAAGAGTTTTTGGGAGATTAAAAAAAAAAAACAGAACTTGATACAATAGTCAAAGATATGAGTCATTCATGAAGACACCTTGACCTGATAGTATATGACATGAGGAGTTGGCATACATCATGGAGACACCTTGACCTGATAATATATGACAAGAGGAGTTGGCATACATCATGGAGACACTTTGACCTGATAGTATATGACAAGAGGAGTTGGCAGACATTTGCTGAAGGCCTAAGCTCTTGAGGGAGCTACAAGTGATAATGATGATGTGTCATAAATGCCAGGATTGATCCAAATTTGTTTCAGGCTGATTGTGATAACAGCTGCACTAAAACTGAGATACAGTATACTGACTTCTTGGACATGCCAGAAAGTCAACAACAGTTATGCTTATTTGGAGATGGGAAAGGTGTGTATAATAGAAATGTTATTATTTTAAATTCGTATTTTGGCTGCACAAGTTGACATGATTTCAGTATCTGTACAGTGTGACATTTGGTTTGTTATTAAGGACTATCTTCATTACACATGGTCAACACCATCACTGCTCCAATCTCCTCCCTTACTTAGATCACACAAGGAGGATCTCAGCACAGTGCACAAACTGTAGCACTGGCGTAATCCCAATGTTTGTACATAATGTATAGGAATCACACATTCTATAAATATTTTTGTGGTGGGTAGGTTTTTTAAATTTTTGCCAGTGCAACAGCTTTTACGATTTCCAACTGCCGTGGGATTTTTAACATGCACAACTTGCACTCGGGACCTCCTATTTTTCCGCCCTTATCCGATCTCACTAACCATGAGACCGGGGGGAGTATGACGTAATAAGGACCACTGGTTCTGAAAAAAATATTTCAATAAATTATAATCGCTCAGCTGGGATTCAAACCCAGTACCTATTGAATACGAGGCAGACACCATACCTCTGAGCCACTCCGACCCCCTCTGACATTTAATACTGAGCAGTAAGTTTGCCTTTCTAAACAATTAAATCTGTTTACAAATTTTAATTAAACTTGCTTAATGTATACATAATGGAGATAGACGCTGTTACTGCAGTAACAAATGAAGTGTCACACTCTCAGTCCATGCTTTAAATGTTCAAAATGGATGTCTGTTGCATGAATAGAAAACATTTATAGAACCCTTGAATCTTCAGAAGCTGGTGTAAATCTACTGTACAAGTTATTCAGGTGTATGACATGGCAGTAAGAGTGCTGACAGACTAGCTTCATGTGCACCCATAGCGGGAACATTGGTCCTGCACAACGGAGAGATACTGAGGACAGTTAATGATCATCTGTGAGAAAACAACACTGGAACAGATAAATCAACAAGGCTAAGATAGCTGGAATGTGGCCCTGTTAGAACCTTTTTATTTCTCTGTTAGGGTCGTTTTTTTGAAGGTTGTTGATTGCTGAAGGTGTAGAGTCTGTTATTATCGACTATAACGCGAATGGATCCCTTCTTGAAAACTGAAGTAATCAATCAAATAAAACTGCCAACAATGGGCACATCAGCAAATGTCAAAGACGGTTTCAGTTATAACCATTTATTGGACGATGCACGATTGACGAGACAAACTGGTCAACAAGGATGACGGACGATTAACTGTCAACATTACAGTATACAGCGTAGATTTCATATTTAAAAGCAAAACATAGTGAGTCCATTTCGTAAGGTAATCTCTTTTGAAATGTCTGACTGGTTATACAGTATTCCTTATCAATGGCATCCAAGTAAACAAATAATGCAGTTATGTGCGACAGGTCATCTATCAAATTATCTGTGACCTTGGCAAATGATGAAGATCCTTATCAGGTCTTCTATATGATAGAAACAATGTTCCAATATCTTTCCAACGTACTTGGCTGGTACTGGCCTCTTCCTTAAATCAATGTTGAGTTATAATAATATCAGTTCATGCCAACGACCTTCGTGGCATTAGAGCTTCTATATATATTATCCTTGATTCACCTCTGCTATACGTAGTATGTATTCGTAACGACCGAATACAGATTCACATCATAAAAATACTAAGCCAAATCCTGGATAATTCCCAATGCAGGAATCCGTAGGATTTAAAATTTACATAATAAGTTCACGTAAGACTCCATTTTGAACCAATACGTCATTGGCACAACTAGACGTCTACGTGCGACAGAATTACATTAATATATATATATCATACTTGCTTCTCTTCCCGAGAAAAATCACCAGTATAATGTTGACCCAGGTCCTCATCTTCTTCATAGATGGACGGTCACAATAAAGAATCAATATACCCGAAAACACGGGTTCGAACGCCACAAATCAATGGACTGATTCTTGGGCACTAAACTTCTCAACCCCAGCTATGACGTCGACTGGTCTTTTAGCAACACGTGCGGGCGGGGTAACCCATACTCGCATTAGTGCACAATCGTGCGCTACGAAAATCAAACTCACCAAGAATACTTACTATCATGTAAGTCGGTGCGTAAAGTTTATTACAGAGGTAGGACCACATATTAATAAATATGAGACTACCCTCATCTGTAAACAACTGTAAAGGCCTACGAAAAGGGCTCTACAGATTCCTTACCAATTCCCCCCCAAAAAATTAATTATATTAATTTTTTTCTTTACTACTCGAAACTAGAGGTGCTTCAAGTGTACATTATCATATAATATTAATATAGCATGACATAGAATCATCAAACATAAATATGAAATTTAAGTTAACTCAAATAAACAAAAGGTATGCACAAAAGCATACACCCACAATTGACCACCTTTGGTACAATGTGGTAAATGAAATGAAATCACATGTAGAAATAATGAATTAAAACAAATAGAAACGCAAAATGAAAAGAAATGTAAAAACCAATGAATAAACAGAAAAGTGATGGATATGTCTTAAAAATGACAAGTGAAAAAAAATGAAAGAATACAATTTAAACACATGTATAGATCAACACACTTAACCGTGTCTAAAAGTTCCTTTGTGGTACTAATAAAAGTGCAAATGTTAAATCACTCTTCTTACCGAGTGATAAATATTAAATGTTTACAATTAAATATTTCATAGTGATCTAAATTAATTCTTATACTCATTAACTAAGTATCAACGGTTACTAATCTACCGAATTATTTATTTAAAAAAAAATTAACAATGTCATTAAATTTCGTAGATTAAGAAAGTTCCATTGTCCTGTTAGGAAACCGTAAAATTATACTAGGTTCCGTTCCATGAAAAAAAAAAAACAACCAAGTGTTCGCAATGTTATTTCGGTGAGAAAATATAATCTGTTTTTTTGATTCAACGTTATTCTCTCTTCAATATCCTGAGTACGTAAATGTTATTTTCACAAAGATAGTCATATACCTAACGTTCCATGTTATTTTAATACATAATCATTGTAGATTTCACTTGACTGAATGTTAATGACTCTTGTAATAAAGGTATCACACGTAAAAAGTTACAATTGACAAACTGTCTGTGTCGAAGTTCAGTTATCTGCAGTGCGTAGCTGTTAATGTGATTCCTTAGGACATCTCGACAAAACGTCTGCGAGAACATTCTGGGTACCAGGTATGGATCGAATCGTGAAACAATACGGTTGGAGAGCGATCGCATACCTAGTCGATTTGGCAGATTTCACGTCTTTCGTGTTAAGAGCAGTAAGCGCTTTTTGGTCTGATTCCACAATAAAGTGTGATCCAAGCAGATATCTCTGGAGTTTAGTTATTGACCAAACAAGTCCAAGAAGTTCCTTATCTAGAACAGAGTAATTTTGTTCAGTCGGAGTTAACTTCCGTGATACATAGAGAACTGGATGCAAGGTGCCATTATATTCTTGTAGTAACACGCTTCCCACGCCGTAGTTAGAAGCATCGCTGCGTAAAACAAATGGTAAGTTCGCATTAGGCAACCTTAAAACAGGAGCATCCGAAAAAAATTTCTTTATGGTATCCAACGCGATTTGATGTTCGTTTGACCACTGAATCACGTTAGCTGCACCTTTCCTAAGTAATGAAGAGAAAGGAGCAGTAATGGACGAAAGATGTGGAATGAATTTCCCATAATATTGTACTAGTCCCAACAGAGATCGCACTTGTTTCTTTGTTTTAGGTGTAGAGATATTAAGGATTTTAGAGACATTACTGTCCTCTGTATATAACATACCGCGACCAATACGGTGACCCAAAAAAGAAATATCGTGGAAACCCACAAATGCCTTCGATGGCTTAGCAGTTAAGTTATGATATTGTAACGTGGACAGTAATGAGTTTAATCCTTCTATATGTTCTTCCCAAGAGTCACTGAAAAGACAAATGTCATCTATATACGCAATGACATTGGGATGATGAGAAAGAATTCGGCGCATCATGCGCATGAACGTGGCAGGAGCGTTGACTAACCTGAAAGGCATAAAATTCCATTGGAATAGACCCCGAGGCGTCGAGAAAGCAGTGAGTGGTTTTGCCCTTTCTGTCAATGGTACTTGCCAATAGCCCTTTGACAGATCGAACTTAGAGAAGAAAGTAGAATGAGATAATTTTACTAATAAATCTTCTAAAAGTGGCAAAGGTTCTGCGTCAAATTGTGTGACTTTATTTAATTTTCTGTAGTCTACACATAGACGAATGTTGTTATCTTTCTTTCTAATTATCACCATAGATGAAGCATATGGTGACAACGATGGTTCAATTATGTTTAATCGAAGCATCTCATCCAATTCCTTTTCGACCTTATCACGAAAGTGTAAAGGTATGGGATATGGACGAATACGGATAGGTGTTTCATCAGTTAGAAGGATATCATGTTGAATAGCTGACGTATGACCTGGAATGTCAGTGAGAACCTTATCATACGTTTGGAGTAGTGATGAAACTTGCTGTCGTTGATCAGCCGAAAGAGAAGAAGAAATAGTGACATCATTCCAGCTTTCAGTGGAATGAATTGGTACAACTGGTATGGGCAATTGTACATCTTGAAAAGAAGACTCTTCTTCTTGTATAACTGACAAATTAGTATAGTTGTGAATGTGAGGAGTAGGATCGTCAGTCGCTTGAAATACTGATTGTAGATAATCAGGACGTGAATAATACTCTTTCAACATGTTAATGTGAAAGGTTTTGTGTTTTCCGTTAATATCGACAATGTAGTCAACATCGGATATTCTTGAGATGATCCTAAAAGGACCTCTCCATGTGATCAGTAGACGATTGTTATGAGAAGGCAGTAAAACAAAAGCTTCGTCACCAGGAATAAGCTGGCGAAGACGTCTATACCTGTTAGCAAATAAACGAGCTTTTTCTTTAGCCTCTTTGGA
Organism: Oreohelix idahoensis; assembly: GCA_024509875.1. NCBI lineage: Eukaryota > Metazoa > Mollusca > Gastropoda > Stylommatophora > Oreohelicidae > Oreohelix > Oreohelix idahoensis. The sequence goes on from JAMPIV010019840.1 coordinate 128,825, forward strand.
TGATGCAGTAGCTATTCTACAAGCATCTATTATTCTCTTTCTTAAAGAGATGACATACTCATATGAGGATTGAGTTTCCTCAGGTATATTATCTTCAACCAATAAATCATGGATTAAAGACATAGGTCCGCGTGGTTGTATGCCAAATACTAACTGGAAGGGAGAAAATCCCGTGGCTTGATTTTTCACTTCATGGTACGCAAACAGAGCAGCGGGCAGGACTCGGTCCCACTCCTGAGGGTGATCTTGAGTCATCTTACCCAACAACTGCATAAGTGTCCTATTCTGTCTCTCAATTAACCCATTTGACATGGCATGGTATATTGAACTGAGAGATCTATCTATACCCAATGTCTTCATAACCTGTGACATTGATTCGGAAATAAACTGGACACCATGATCCGATAGGATCTTACGCGGAAAACCAATGCGTGAAAAGATCAACATTAAAGCTTCTGCAACACTGGCAGATGAGGTGTTCATAAGAGGTATGGCCTCAGGCCAACGCGTACACATATCGATACAGGTAAGAATATGTGTATGTCCTCTTGCAGATGGCAATATAGGACCAATGATGTCGATCGCCATTTTATCAAATGGTCTAATAGGTATGTCCGCAGCTTGGATAGGAGCATCATGATATGGACCCCTTACTTTAACTTCCTGACATGTTACGCAGGAACGACAATAGAGATTACCATCTCTATGAACGCCAGGCCAATAGAATGAGGATAGCACTCTAGATTTGGTTCGCGAAAACCCCATATGACCTGCACATTGAGAATCATGAGCATGTCGTAATATTCTAGGTCTCATAGAAGACGGGACCAGAATTTGTGAACGTACAGATGAATCTGTTTCTCTTATTAATCTAACTAAAATACCCTTTTTTAGAGCAAATTGGTGTTTAGAATTTGTAATTGTGTTGTTATAATTTCTCTTAGTCACCAATTGAAAAAATCTCTGCAAAGAATTATCATTCTTTTGTAAATTAGCAAACAGCTCCCTTGAAATAGGAGAATCATCATCATTACTATTATGAACCGTAGGTTCAGAAGTTGATTCACGCGACAATTCAGTAGCTTGCGCTCTGGTAACCACTGCATTTGCAGCATGAATATGTCGCTTTTCCCATTCATAAATCTGCGGTGGTGTACACTCTTTTATACCGTGTATACAACCAAGTATCACGTCGCTAACTGGATTCTGTAGAAGACAGGCATGGATCTTCCCTGAAAAGAAAGGTGTATGTAAATTAATGATGGCTGTAGGGAAGGTTTCCACAGTTCCCCCGAATGTGACGCACTTGACCACGTTGCCAGTGGCCAAGGAAGGGTCAATCAGAGAGTTCCGCACTCCGACGGTACTGCAGCCTGAATCAAACAAAATAGAGCATGGAATAGAGTTGACGTATCCTCTGTTGAATCTTAAACAACCCTTTCCGTGGTGAATTGATGCAGAAGTAGCTGTACAAACTGCTGGTAGACTTGGTAGAATGTGTCCGCATCGCAGCGTCGTGATCGCCTTTGGCTGGAATAGCGTTGAGCATTCTTGACATGTCTTTACCTGCTCTAGATCGATACAAGACATAGCATTATGTTGATTAACATTATTGTCTTTATCTTTGTTAGTTTGTGCTTCAATTGAAGCAACATTGGAATGTTGTCGTGGCCTGCTCGACGATCTATCTCTTCGTCGCGATCGATTTTAACTATTGTCATTAAAATTGCTATAATTACTATTTCTGCTATCATTAAAATTTGGATGAGTCCGCCAATGAAAGTTATCACTGTTGTGATGTTGGCTAAATGATTTATTCATAAATCTATTTCTATTTTCAGGATGATGTGATTGAGATCTCCAATGTTGTTTATTATTATTACCTTGATTATATTTAGGATTGTTGTTAATAAAATCTCGAGATCTGTGAGATTGGCCCCATGATACATTAAATGGAGCAGACTGTTGGTATTGTTTCCCCTTTTGAAAATGACCAAAGTTGATATTATTATTACTTCCCCTTTGAAAATTTCTATCGCTACTCATCGAACGATTTCTAGGGAAATTGTTATGTTGCATAGCGAAAGCAACGGGTAAATCGTCCTTAATCTGCGCATTGCTGATATCCATGTTAGGATGAGCGGTGCAGAAATTTTTGCAATGTTCTGACATTTCTTTTATATTACCAGGCTTACGTTCATGTAGGAACGCAAGAAATGCAGGACTGACTGCCGATAAAACTTTATCTCGTAATAATAAGTCGAAAATACCGTCATAAGATTTCTCTACCTTGGACAGTTCGATCCATCTATCCAAGGTAAGACGTATTTGAGAAAGAAAATCATCAAAGTTCTTGCTAGATTGCGGGAGCATAGACTTGAACTTCATTCTATACTGATCTTCTGTCATTTGAAATTTGTTTAGGAGAGCGGCCCTAAGAGCATCATAATCATTTTTATCTATAGAGCTAGTAGTGTGATAAACAGCCATTGCCTCTCCTGTAAGTAATCTGGATAAGTGGGTGCAGTATAATGATTTATCCAAGTTGTATGACCTACATGTAGCCTCAAATCTGTCCAGAAAGAATATGACATCGTCGGATGGTGGGTTAAACTTTGGCAATTTTAGATGAACCTCTCTAAAATTCTCATGTCTAGATGAAGACTGGCCTTCCTGAGTCTTTTGTGTATTACATTCACTTAACAATCTTATTCTATGCAATTCCAATTCGGCAAGTTTCAAATCATGCTGACGTTTCCTTTCATTCTCGTCTGTCTCAAGCTGAAGCCTTTTTGTATTTTGTTCAGCTATTAATCTTCTTTCTTCCATTTCCTTTTGTTTAACTTCTATCTCCTTTTGTTTTTCCTCAACATCAAATCTAAATTTTTCTTCAGCCTCGAATTTTTTCTGTTCTGCCTCACGCTGAAATCGTTTCTCTTCTAATTCAGCGGCTAATTTCATTTTTTTTCTCATTTTCATCAGCCTCAAACTTTTTATGTTCCAGTTCAATCTGAAGATTTTGTGATTTTAATTTTTCTGCCTCTAATCTTTGAGATTCCAACCTTTGAGACTCTTTGTATTCCGCCATAGCAAATGATCTAATCTCTTCCGGAGGTATATTAAGCGCCTTAGCCTGCTTAATAAAATAGTCTAAGGTAGACATTATTCAAGATTATTCTGAAATAATTCTACTTAAAAGTGTTATTATACCAAGTGGTCATCGTTCCTGTCCTAGAACGGTAAATTAAAGTCATATAATAGTCAAATATATTAATAATTAATAACGTAATTTATGCATTGAAATGTTATGAAAGCAACAACGTGACAGACAATAGCAACAATACTGACAAGACGAGATAATCAAAGACGAAGAACACGATCGCAGAAATCAACAAAATTAAAATGTGAAACTAAAATAGGATGTCGTAAAGAATTACGATGATAACTGCGATAAGATAATAAACAAGACAATGAACAACACAGTGTATAAACATTAATGGTGTAAAAAAACTGAACGAAAGTCAGGTGAGAAGGACGTAGTATACAAACAAAATACATCATAAAACTAAAGTACGAGTAAAAATAACTACCAAAAACAACAATTAAAACTTGACGCTACAACTAAAACAGCCAGGTGTCACAGACCACCAGACACAGTGGACCTAAAATCCTTCTATGCTCACGCATAGGAACATTCCATTGAGGGAAGTCTGGAAAATAATTCCTATAGAACACTCAAGACGGACCTGTGGTGAAACTGGTATTTTTTTCCGTCCTAAGTCGCCATTCCCAACCTCCCACGATAAACATAAAACATAGAACATGAAACATGAATAAGAAAGTAGTGGACATATTACTAGGAGATAAGATGCAGCTAAACGTAAAATGGTGAAATGAACATGACGTTTTTACTTATCTCAATTGATAACAAAAAGATATCCCTCACATCCGGGACTGCATGTATGAGACATCTATTGGAAGTAATGTAATGCCAGAGTCCAATGTTGAAACTTGAAAGTTAAAGTCCATGGATTGTCCTTGACATGGGATGACCGTTAAAGTTGCTGTAAGGTCCAGGATGTTGTCGCCTTGAAAGATAGCATATTTCTATTCAACCGAGTTTGAATGTAGACTTGAGTTCGATACTGCTACTGAAAACTGGATATTTTCAGAGCACACTGCGCCGCCAAAATACTAAGCCAAATCCTGGATAATTCCCAATGCAGGAATCCGTAGGATTTAAAATTTACATAATAAGTTCACGTAAGACCATTTTGAACCAATACGTCATTGGCACAACTAGACGTCTACATGCGACAGAATTACATTAATATATATATATCATACTTGCTTCTCTTCCCGAGAAAAATCACCAGTATAATGTTGACCCAGGTCCTCATCTTCTTCATAGACGGACGGTCACAATAAAGAATCAATATACCCGAAAACACGGGTTCGAACGCCACAAATCAATGGACTGATTCTTGGGCACTAAACTTCTCAACCCCAGCTATGACGTCGACTGGTCTTTTAGCAACACGTGCGGGCGGGGTAACCCATACTCGCATTAGTGCACAATCGTGCGCTACGAAAATCAAACTCACCAAGAATACTTACTATCATGTAAGTCGGTGCGTAAAGTTTATTACAGAGGTAGGACCACATATTAATAAATATGAGACTGCCCTCATCTGTAAACGACTGTAAAGGCCTACGAAAAGGGCTCTACAGGCCCCAAACATAAGACGCAGGTATGAGAGGATACATCTGACATCTATACAATCGGGATGCTTCAGTACAGTAAGCATTCATACACTTCAACGTTTGCTGAGGGAGACTCAGCACCAATGGGTTTGCCTGGATTGCAATGATGTCCACCCTGAATAATAATCACATCTTCTTCTTCTTTGATCCTTAGTGGCCATCACTCCTCGTGGCATCTTGTAGAGCAGCAAAGAATTGTTTCCACTTTGTTCAGTCGGCAGCCATCCTTCGTAATGTGCTTTAACTGTGGTTCATTTGTTTTTGGTCGGCCTCTCTTTTGCTTTCCTCTGGAGGTCCATAGCATAGTTGTTCCTGTAATAGTATCAGGGTCTGTTCTGAGGACATGGCAAACCCAACTCCACAATCTACCAGCTATGATGGTGTGCATGTCCTCATGGTTACTCCAAATTAGTTATTGGTTGGTGATGGTATTCGGCCAAAAGATTCAGTGAATTTTCCTTAGGCAGATTGTGTGGAAGAAGAACAGTTTTGACATTTCCTTCTCTGTTACTCTTCAGCGTTCCACATCATAGAGAAGCACAGAAAGTACACAGCTGTCATATAATCTTAAATTGGTGTTTGTGCTGTACTGGGAAGACATCGAGATGTTGTTGAGACTAGTAAAAACTGTCTCGCTTTATTCATTCTGTTTGTTTATGTCTTTGCTTGTTCTGCCCTCTAGTGTTACTATGCATCCTAATTAAGTAAATGTGCCTGTCTGTTCTAGCTTCAGGTTCCTTATTGTTATTGGCTCAGGATTGCCTACATTGAGTGTCATGAGCTCTGTCTTGTTCAGATTGATGTTCAAACCTACCTGCTGTCTATACTTACTCAGTCTGTCAGTTCTTTTTATTTGATGGGGTGGCATTTTAGGCCTTGACGTATCGTCTGGTTGCGGACCATGTCTCTTCTTGTTACTTCAACCACCTTCCTCAGATACCTCATTTCTGAGGTTTGGATCTGGCTTTTGTGGGTTGTAGTCATTGCCCATGACTCGCATCCATATGTCAAGACTGGGACATAGGTGGAGCGGTATACAGCCATCTTCATTTTCTTACCAACATCTCTCTGTTTGAGGAATCCTCGATTTATGGCCTGGAAAAGTCTCCCAAGGCTGCATTTTGAGTGGCCTCTGAGAAGGGATGTGCCTCTATGGTTTCCACATTGTCGATTGTCACTCTTTTTGAAAATTGGTGTTATGATTGCAATCTCCCAATCCTTTGGTATGGTCTTGTTGCACCATGCTGCCTGTAGGACCCTTAAGAGTAATAGGTCGCCTGATGCTCCCATGTACTTAACCATTTCTGGTGTTATACCATCATGCCCTGCTGCTTTGCCCATCTTGATTTTCTCCAGTGCTGCCTTCAGTTCTTCCATCTTTATGTCATCTTCATCACCATTTGTTTTATCTTCTGTGCTAGTGGTTATCATTTCTGATGCTTGACCTTGCTCACCATCAAGGAGTTCTGAGAAATATTCTTTCCATCTTTCCATTACTTCCTTCGGGGCAGTAAGCAATTTGCCTTGCTTGTCCTTTATAAATTTGAGAGGGCATTGTTTTTCCCTCCTCATGTTCTTTAGGGTCTTATAGAACAATTTCTGATTTTCTTGCGCATCTTTTCCTAGCTTTTCTCCAAATTCTTCCCAGGACTTCTGTTTTGCTGCTAGCACCTAGTTCTTTGCTTCTGTTCTGAGTATCACATATTCTCTATATTTCTCTATTTGTCCTGCTGTGTTTTTAGCTCCTAAGTATTGTTTCCATGCCATTTTCTTCTCTCTTATTTTCTCTTTGACTTCCTCTGTCCACCAAGGTGTCCTCTTTCTCTTGTTCCCAAGTCAGACTTCACCACATGCTTCTGCAGCAGCTGTCTTTATGATGTCCTTGAATTTAAGTCACAGGGTTTCCAAGTCATCAGGTTGTTGTTCTGTGTTTCTCACTGTCGTAGCAATAAGCCCCTGATATCTGGTCTTAATTTCTGGCTCTCTCAGCTTGTAGGTCTTAATGCTCATTTCTTCTGTTCGTTTACTTGGTTTCTTGTGTGATGCTGGGCAGTTCCTAGGCTGAGCAACTCTTTCAGTTGTTCTTTTGATTGTAAGCAGGTAGTGATCACTTCCAATCTCTGGCCCCCTCCAGACTCTAGCATCCCGGACATATTTGAATGAGCTCCTCCTAACAATGGCATAGTCGATCACTGACTTCTCATTCTTTGTTGGTTCACACCTAGTGTATGCATGTATGCGCTTATGGGGGAACTTTGTGTTGGTAATGATCAGATTCTGCTCACTGCAGAATCTGAGGAGTCGCTTTCCATTGTCATTGAGAGTATCTTCTCCATATCTTCCGATAACTCCACCCCATCTAGCATGGTCATTTCCAACTCTGGCATTGAAATCTCCGAGTATGATAATTTCATCTAGGCAGTCATCCACTGTCCTTTGAAGCAGCTCGAAGAATTCCTCCTTGACCTCTGCTCGCTCTTTCAGATGTGGGTACACCACTGTATAGCAGCGTGTTGCCATCGATATCCATGACTCCTTGTCCCCTTTTCTTTGTTTCGGTAATAGCCAGGATTTCTAGTTTTGCTTTCCTCATCTCTCCCACCAGCTCCTCTTCTTTCCCATTTATACTTCTTGTGTTCCAAGTTCCATAAGTCGTAGTCCGTTCCAGTTCATTGCCTTTAGAATCAGTCCGGTTTTCTCTCTTATATTACTCGTAATCATAGTTTAAAGCAAACAGGTGATTGGAAAAGATGTCTTTTTTTTTTCTTCAATCTTTTATGAATTAAAAAAAAAAAAAAAAGTTCTTTTTAAAGAAATCTGCAAACACCCTTGGTAATGGGAGACTGTAATGCTCTGGATTGCTGGTCAGCAAAGTGATAATTATATCTGAGAAAATTAGATGTGGAAAATTTTAGAGTTTCCCATCCTTGAAAATTACATGCTGTACCTGGAAAATGCTTAAAGAAATTTGCTATGAACCCTGCTTGAAGGACCAGGGTATCAGCTTTTGTCTGACCCCTATCCACATAAACCTTTCCAGCTTTGTTGAATCTACCAGGAGTAAAACTCCCACTGGTGTAGCTCTGGGAGTTATCTGGGTGCGCAAGCTGCCATACCAATACACAGATTAGGTACCATTGATGGCAGAACAATCACATCATTATCAGGAAATTGTGCTCATTAGTTTGTAACTACACTTTGCTAACAAATTTTTAACTAAAAACATATAGGACACATTTTTCATGATTTATCTTTGCTCATAATTTTTATTGTTACAGGTGTTTATTCTTGTCACCTGTGCAACACTCATTTCTTCAAACTTGGTGTCCTCGGTAAGCATATGAAAGCAGTACACAGCGATGGAGGCTGGGAGTTTGATAATAAATGCAGTGATCTTAAGAATGTCTTACCACAGGACAGTGGAAATAACATGAATGAAGCAGCGAGTAAGATTGGAGATGCCACTTTTAATGAGATTGCAAGAGAAGAAAGCATCAACCTGAGACTCACTGATAATGAAGCATCAGTGAACCTCAGTCAGGAAAGGACTTCTACAGGGTTTGACAACCTACACAGTGGTGAATCAGGTTTAAAAAATCAAGTCTGTAACATAAATTGCAGTATTCCATTTTCTGCCAGTGAGTTAAATGTTCAGCTTTGTGTGAGTGACAGAGCTGTTGCTACTGGCAGGGATGTAATCATTCAGTCTCACATGAAACTAAAGGAAAGTATGTCCTACAAGTGTGATATGTGTGGTGTATTTTTTACTGTGAAAGATTGCATACAACATAACAGAATATATATTCAAGAGAAGCCTAACAAGTGTGAAGTTTGTGATGCAGAATTTAATAAAAGTTGTAGCCTAAAATTATGTGAAAGAATACATACAGGATATAAACCTTACACATGTGATGTTTGTGGAGCAGCATTTACTCGGACAAGCAAGCTACAAGGTCATAAAAGACTGCATACAGTAAATAAACCTTACAATTGGGATGTTTGTGGTGTAGAATTTACTCGGGGACATCACCTACACAGTCATAAAGGAATACATACAGGAAATAAATGTTACAGGTGTGATGTCTGTGGAGCAGCATTTACTGAGAGAAGTAGTCTACACAGTCATAAAAGAATACATACAGGAGAGAAGCCTTACAAGTGTGATGTTTGTGGAGCAGCATTTACTCTGAGCAGTAATCTACAAAGTCATAAAAGAATACATACAAGAGAGAAGCCTTACAAGTGTGATGTTTGTGGTGCAGCATTTACTGTGAGTGGTAGTCTACAAATACATAAAAGAATACATACAGGAAATAAACCTTACAAGTGTGATGTTTGTGGTGCAGTATTTAGTGTGAGCAGTCATCTACAAAGCCATAAAAGAATACATACAGGAGAGAAGCGTTACAAGTGTGATGTCTGTGGAGCAGCATTTACTGAGAGAAGTAGTCTACGAAGTCATAAAAGAATACATACAGGAAATAAACCTTACAAGTGTGATGAATGTGGTTTAGCATTTACTCGGAGCAATAATCTACAAAGGCATAAAAGAATACATACAGGAGAGAAGCCTTACAAGTGTGATGTTTGTGGTTCAGCATTTAATGTGAGCAGTCATCTACAAAGTCATAAAAGAATACATACAGGAGAGAAGACTTACAAGTGTGATGTTTGTGGTGCAGCATTTAATGTGAGCAGTAGTCTTCAAAGTCATAAAAGAATACATACAGGAGAGAAGCCTTACAAGTGTGACGTTTGTGGTGCAGCATTTAAATGGAGCAGTAATCTACAAAGTCATAAAAGAATACATACAGGAGAGAAGCCTTACAAGTGTGATGTTTGTGGTGCAGCATTTAATGTGAGCTGTAGTCTACAAAGGCATAAAAGAATACATACAGGAGAGAAGCCTTACAAGTGTGACGTTTGTGGTGCAGCATTTAAATGGAGCAGTAATCTACAAAGTCATAAAAGAATACATACAGGAGAGAAACCTTACAAATGTGATGTTTGTGGAGCAGCATTTACTATGAGCAGTAGTCTACAAAGTCATAAAAGAATACATACAGGAGAGAAGCCTTACAAGTGTAATATTTGTGGAGCAGCATTTACTCATAAAGGTAATCTACGAAATCACCAAAGAATACATACAGGAAAAAAACCTTACCTTTGTGATGTCAGTGGAGCAGAATTTATTGTGAGTGGTTATCTACAACAGCATAAAAGAACACATACAGGAAATAAACCTTACAAATGTGATGTTTGTGGTGCAGCATTTACGGAGAATGGTAATCTACAAAGGCATAAAAGAATACATTCAGGAAATAAACCTTACAAATGTGATGATTGTGGTGCAGCATTTGCTCAGAAAAGTCCGCTACAAAGGCATATAAGAATACATACAGGAGAGAAGCGTTACAAGTGTGATGTTTGTGGTGCAGCATTTACTGAGAGCAGTAATCTACAAAGTCATAAAAGAATACATACAGGAATTAAACCTTACAAGTGTGATGTTTGTGGTGCAGCATTTACTCAGAAAAGTGCGCTACAAAGGCATAAAAGAATACATACAGGAGGGAAGCCTTACAAGTGTGATATTTGTGGTGCAGCATTTACTGAGAGCAGTAATCTACAAAGTCATAAAAGAATACATACAGGAAATAAACCTTACAAGTGTGATGTTTGTGGTGCAGCATTTACTATAAAAGGGAACCTACAAAGTCATGTAAGAATACATACAGGAAATAAACCTTACAAGTGTGATGTTTGTGGTGCAGCATTTACTCGGAAAAGTCAACTACAAAGTCACGTAATAATAAAACATACAGGAAATAAACCTTATAAGTGTGATGCTTGTGGTGCATCATTTATTCAGAAAAGTCACCTGCAAAGTCACATAAGAAAACATACAGGAAATAAGCCTTACAAGTGTGACGTTTGTGGTGCCGCATTTAAATGGAGCAGTAATCTACAAAGTCATAAAAGAATACATACAGGAGAGAAGCCTTACAAGTGTGATGTTTGTGGGGCAGCATTTACTGTGAGCTGTAGTCTACAAAAACATAATAGAATACATACAGGAGAGAAGCCTTACAAGTGTGATGTTTGTGGTGCAGCATTTAATTCGAGCAGTTATCTACAAAGTCATAAAAGAATACATACAGGAGAGAAGCCTTACAAGTGTAATGTTTGTGGTGCAGCATTTAATGCGAGCTGTAGTTTACAAAGTCATAAAAGAATACATACAGGAGAGAAGCCTTACAAGTGTGATGTTTGTGGTGCAGCATTTAATTTTAGCAGTAGTCTACAAATTCATAAAAGAATACATACAGGAGAGAAGCCTTACAAGTGTGATGATTGTGGTGCAGCATTTACTGAGAGTGGTAGTCTACAAAAGCATAAAAGAATACATACAGGAGAGAAGCCTTACAAGTGTAATATTTGTGGGGCAGCATTTACTGGTAAAGGTAATCTACGAAGTCACGGAAGAATACATACAGGAAATAAACCTTACAAGTGTGATGATTGTGGTGCAGCATTTACTGAGAGTGGTAGTCTACAAAAACATAAAAGAATACATACAGGAGAGAAGCCTTACAAGTGTAATATTTGTGGGGCAGCATTTACTGGTAAAGGTAATCTACGAAGTCACGGAAGAATACATACAGGAAATAAACCTTACAAGTGTGATGATTGTGGTGCAGCATTTACTGTGAGTGGTGGTCTACAAATTCATAAAAGAATACATACAGTAAATAAACCTTACAAGTGTGATGTCTGTGGAACAGAATTTACTCAGAGTGGTGGTTTACAAATTCATAAAAGAATACATACAGGAAATAAACCTTACAAGTGTGATGATTGTGGTGCAGCATTTACTCAAAAACATCAGCTACAAAGTCATGTAACAAAACATACAGGAAATAAACCTTACAAGTGTGATGTTTGTGGTGCAGCATTTACTGTGAGCAGTCATCTACAAAGTCATAAAAGAATACATACAGGAAATAAACCTTACAAGTGTGATGATTGTGGTGCAGCATTTACTCGGAAAGATCACCTACAAATACATAAAAGAGTACATACAGGAAATAAACCTTACCTGTGTGATGTCTGTGGAGCAGAATTTTCTCTCAGTGGTAATCTACAAAAGCATAAAAGAATACATGCAGGAAATAAACCTTACAAGTGTGATGTTTGTGGTGCAGCATTTACTCAGAAAAATCACCTACAATATCACATAAGAAAACACAGGTAATAAACCTTGCAAGTGTGATGTTTGTGGTGCAGCATTTACTCAGAGTACTGGAACAGACAGACACCTTCACATACCTAGGATGCATATGAGGGAAGGTCAAAAAGTAATGCCTCATATTTTTTATGTATGTAAATACTGCAGCGGTGTGCAATTTGTAAATTTAGCAGGATTCCTCAAATACTCTTCTGCACTGTATAGCATTACCAACCTGTTTCAGTAACAGGTGGCACCACTGTAACAGTTTAAAAATGGCTGCCAAAGACGTTCGGTTGAAACAATGTTATGTCATAGAATTCTTCAATGCTGAAGGCGAGACCCCAATTTGCATCCACGAACGTTTGAAGAATGTTTATGAAGATTCAACAGTGGATGTTAGCACTGTCCGACGTTGGGTACATCGTTGTGACGAAGCTGAAGTAGGTCAATCCTCAATGGCTGACGCAAAGCGGACTGGCCGTTCGTCTACCGCTGTTGACTCCACACAACATTCATCGAGTTGATGGTATCAATCGTGGTGACCATCGGGTAACACTGGATGAACTTTCTTCCATGTTGTCCATTAGTAAAGGCAGTGTCCAGAACATCATTAAAGACTTGGGTTATTCAAAAGTTTGTGCACGGTGGGTACCCAGAATGTTGACAGACAGACATAAAGAAACAAGGAAAACCATAGCCATCAACCTCCTGCACCGTTACGAAACTGAAGGAGAAGAGTTGTTATCGAATATTGTGACAGGTGATGAGACTTGGGTTCATTTTTTTAACCAGAATCCAAGAGGCAGTCAATGGAATGGCATCACACAACATCGCCGACAAGAAAAAAGTTCACCATCTGTAGGGAAAGTTATGGCCTCCGTGTTTTGGGATGAGAAGGGTGTGATTCTTCTCGACTTCTTGGAACAGGGAAACACGGTGAATGCAGACCACTACATTGAAACTTTGAAGAAGCTTAGAGGTCGTCTTCGGCGACTTTACCCATTAAAAGATCAGAGAACTGCACTACTGTTGCACGATAATGCCACACCACACACCGCTAAACGCACCATTGATGTGATTACAGAATTTGGCTGGACATTATTACCACATCCTCCTTACAGTCCCGATCTTGCACCTTCTGACTTCCATCTGTTTGGACCACTGAAAGAAGATCTTCACGAACATCACTTTGAAGACACTGAGACCCTTAAATGCGCCGTACGCCAGTGGTTTAGGAAAAAGGACACAAATTTTTACCATGCGGGGATACATGCCCCTGTGAGAAGATGGACAAAAACTGTAAGAAATAACGGAGACTACATTGAGAAATAAATTTTTGAAGTTCAGACTTGGCAACATTTCAATGTGAATTTTATCTGTTTTCTTGCCTATTGAATGAAATTAAAAATTACGAGGCATTACTTTTTGACCGTCCCTCGTAGTAACACCAGATGGCAGAGCAAGCAGAGACAACAACAGAATGAACAAAGCAAGAACAGCCTTTTTTAGTCTAAACAACATCTGGAAGTCCTCTCAGTACAGCACAAGCACAAAATTAAGATTATATCAGAGCTGTGTGCTTTCTGTGCTTCTCTATGGTGCTGAATAATACAGTGTTCAGTTTGGGACTGTGTACAGTTTATCCATACTGTTAATGTCCTTGCGTAACAAAGATGACATATTACATTTTTTTTTGTTGCAGTTTTTCAGACTCATATCTTCTGTTGTAATTATAGTACAATGTTTATTTTTACACAGCAACTTGGAGCAACATTCCAACTATGACTAAAAGCCACTTTAAAACTGGAGTTTCAAACAATGACAAAATTGACTAAGGTTTTCCCCTCTTTTAACTTTAGCATTATAATGTGCTCCAAGACAAAGCTCCATTCCTTGATGTTATTATTTTCAGTTTCTAGCCACAATACAGCCTACACCCCCCGATAGCTCTTTCGGTTTTCTGGACTCCACTGTAGAGCAACGTGTCACCATAATATTCCATGTTCCATAAGTCTTAATCCATAGTGTACCAGTTCGTCACCTTTAAGATTAATCTGGATTTTTCTCTTGTATAATGGGTACTTGTAATCTGGTTTCTTAACATATGGATGCTAATCATGGGCAATGGCTACAAAGAATAGGAAACAAAGAGCCAGGGATCTTGACCTTCAGGATGACCTTGACTTTGCTATGACAATATTAGACATTCTCTGAAGGACCAAGGTGTTTGGGGAAACTCTAAACTCACAATGAAGACCAAAGCTGCGGTATATAATGCCTGCGTCACCAGCACACTCCTATATGGCAGCGAGACCTGGACGACCTATGCTAAGCAAGAAAGAAGGCTCAATACCTTCCATTTGCGGTGTCTACGCCGCATCCTCGGCATCTCGTGGAAAGATAAAGTGACAAATGTCGAGGTGTTGTCACGTGCTGGCCTTCAAAGTATGTATACGCTTCTTAGACAGCGCAGACTTTGCTGGCTTGGCCATGTTCGCCGCATGGAAGATGGTCACATCCCAAAAGATATCTTCTACGGACAATTAGCAGATGGCAAGAGAACAGTTGGGCGACCACAGCTGAGGTTCAAAGATGTGTGCAAGAGAGATATGAGGGCACTGGACATGGATCCAGCAACATGAGAGGATGAAGCTGCCGATCGCACTAAGTGGCGATGCTATTTATGGCGCCACCTCAGATTGGGCGAAGAGAGGCTCACACAAGAAGCAGAGGTGAGGAGAAAACGTCGAAAGGAGCACCAGGAAAATAAGCAGCTGAGGGCTGTCACCTCAGGGGCGCATTCCCATAGTCAGTTATGACTGAAGGGGCTATTATTATTATTATTATTATTATTAGAAGGACCAAGGACTAGACTGGAACTAAGCCAGTAAGATAGTATGGCGCTTGTTGCTGTCGTTTTTGACGGTTTCAATAGATGTAAATCTATGTAATAATTTTGTGATGATCTAAGATACATAACTGTATGTTAACTCCCTGGGACAGGTTGATTTAGGGTTATCTACCCTTGGTTGGTCATTGTGTTGACCTGTCTTAAGTCGGGGGTCAGCTGTTCTCAGTTCTGTTCTGTCCACGCATGCACTAGTCTGTTAAGCGCGAATTGGAGAACTTCTGTCTGGTGTGATGAGCTGGGTTCTGTCCAGACGAAGACGTCCGTTGTTCTTCTCTGCATTATCTGGGGAAAGATAGTCTTCTGTGTGACTGTAATGTCAGTGATTCTCCCCAGAGTTATTCTGTTCATCAGGATTGATGACAGTTGTTATTAAGTGTAGTTTTTGGATTTCTGGCAACGGTAAAATAACTTTATTATTACGCCTATGGCAGAACATTTAGTATGAACCTGTGAATAGCGCTCACAGTTCTTTGTTATACAGAGTCCATTATGTGTGCTCGATGGAGCCAGGTTAGAATAATCATCTAACAGTATGACAGAAGTCCAGTGGAGAGATTAATATTAAAACCGCAGGTTGGCGGTATATTTTTGGTATGGATGATAATGCCTACCTTTGAAAATTACACAGTTGTTCATCAACCATTATAGAGGTCCGCCATTTCGGACGCCATATTTGAGCAGAAGAAGAAATGTCTGGCAGATGAAGTCTTAACTTTCTACTACACAAGTTCATAGACTTTGATGTTGATTATCTGGATCCGCCTTATCATGCGGTATATATTTGTTAAAGGTCTACCTGACGCGCTTAGTCAGAGGCCGTGAGCTACTGTAAGAAAGCATGTATATTGTCAAGCCAGCTTTACTAGCATTATACATACGAGCTATGCAGAAGTGACTATGCTCGATGTTTACATTCATTAATACACATGAACTGTCCATGATCCTTTGTGCCATTGACTGTGTTGTCTGTCAACGTACTGTTGCCGTATTTTTTTTTTTTTTTTTTTTTTGCGTACGCCCGCTAATACTCGAGGCAAAATCTCAGGTTATTACTAATGTCTAACCTGACATTGATTTTACGTGAGTATCCCTTTTTTCTTGTACAGAGACAGGTGTCCCTCGCCATTCAGGCAAATACTCTCCGATTTCGGAGGTACCCATTGCAGCTGGGTTGGCTCAGGAGCCGCCAATCCCTGGTCGATGACACTCCTTCAAATGTACTCGCCAGGTCTCGAGTTAATCCAGTCCAATTCCCGGTCGACGAAAAATCCTCAAATGCCGTCGCCCGGGTTTGATCCTGAATCACCCGGTCGCCAGAGCGGTGTTGTAACCACTACGCTAGCGCGGCTCATTGCCGTATTAAATGTTGAAGAAAATTCCAGCTGCATTATAACCATCTATGTCTTCTAAGTGTGGTGGAGTGAGCCTATACGACTTCGTGTTCTCGATCTGCTGATATACACACACCATTACTCACTACAACATCTACTACTTATTCTGCACACCTGAGTCTACATGTATGCTGTTATGTGTGAGTGTCTGCATTACACCCCTGGCAGTGCCTCACGTTGATGACCTAAATACACTCAACGCTGATCTGTCCAGGTGATCAATGACACGCCCACTCAGCGACACTTCAACACGGTTCAACTACCAGATTTCCACACGAGCAAACACACTTTACATCCAGACGGTAAACAGGACATTACATCTGTGTCACATCTGGTTGTTACATCTGGTGGCCCAGATTTGTGGGTTTCTACATAACATTGTGGAGTGATAGATACGCAGCGAACAGTGCTAAGCAGGACTACGGATTTTTACTGCTTCATGGACCACAACTGCTTGTGATGTCGATTTATGCTGCGCTACAATAGTGAACACCCCTCTCTACATTGAGACAGTCATGGACATACATGTTTATACTTAAGTCAAGTTGTTACGTTCAAGTCACATTGTTTACATGCAAGCTCTGATTGGAAACAAATAACAGTTCCAGCTGTTGATTACATACTGTATTCTAAAAATATCGACGTTGGATCTTCCGGTTTCAACTGGTGTCGAGAAAGATTTTGTAGCTACACTTTGGAGACCACTACCAGTTGTCAAGTCACAGTGACCTTTAGCTGTGAATCTTCTTCCATTGTGTTTACAGTTGTACCGCATTGCATTGCATCTTTGCGGGTATTTGAGGATTGTGCTTAAAGATAAGTGGCCCGTTTTTGTGGACTGTGCCTTTATTTATGTTCAACTGAGCCTTCCTCTGTACACATTCTTTATATTGTGTATTTATATTGTACATGCATTCATTTGTTTACATATTTTATGTTTACATGTTGTGTTAGTGTGTATGTTAGCGGGTTGGTTGGGAAGGTGACTCCTTTAGTATACCACGTGATAGAGGTTCTATTGTGAGCGTGTCTTTAGGGACTGGGCATATTTCCCACAGCGGAAATTGCGAGCGACGTGTGTTGCTATTTTTTATTTTTTTCTTATTTGTGACGAGATGTGTTAGTGTTGTTTTCGTCATTTTTTTTCTCCATTCTTTGATTTTTGATTGGTTTGGTTTGTAATTGTCCGTCTCTCCTTCCTTTCATTTATTTCTATACATCTTTTTGTTTATAACAATGTTGTCATTTGTTTATTTTCGCAGTCATCAGTGCAATTTTTGCAACATTAGATTTAGTTAAGCTTTATTTTCATTTGACTTCTGCGATCGTTTTCGTTTGTTTACTTTATATTCTTGTCTTTGTATTGTTATTGTATACTTGTTTACCACACACAGTCTATATATATACTTGGTCATGAACTATTATTGTTAATATGATGCACTTTTCAGACGCAGGTTATTTATGATCATATTATTATAAATAAACAAGGTGATTATACAGGTTTTGATTAAAAGACTTGTCTCCCACGGAGTTTGGGATAAAATAAAGTGAAGTGAGTATACAAGTCTAGTATTACAGACTTGTCTCCCACTGAGGTTGGGATAAGGTAATTTATTTAATTTTTCAGGTCTGATCTCACATTATTAGACAGAATGTCTACATTACAATACTTTATTGAACAAGGGAAAACTCTTGGTAAAACTGGTGATAAGTTGGAGGAATTCACAACGACTGAATATGCCAATGCATTGAAGTCAGAGGAAAAGAGACTGAAAACAGAAAAAGAAGGTGAACAAAAGAAGATGGAAACTGAGAATTTAAGATTGCAAATGCAGGCAGATGAAAGGAAATTCCAGATGGAAGAGAGAAAACTTGTAGCTGAGAATAAAAGATTAGACAGAGAAGCTGCTGCTGAAGAGAGAAAACTTGAAGCTGAGAATAAAAGATTAGACAGAGAAGCTGCTGCTGAAGAGAAAAAAATTCAAGCTGCTGCTGAAGAGGGGAAACTTCAAGCTGCTGCTGAAGAGAGAAAACTTGCTATTGAAGAGAAGAAACTTCAAGCTGCTGCTGAACAGAGAAAACTTGCTATTGAAGAGAAGAAACTTCAAGCTGCTGCTGAAGAGAGGAAACTTCAAGCTGCTGCTGAAGAGAAGAAACTTCAAGCTGCTGCTGAAGAAAGGAAAGCAAAAATGGAACATGAGATAAAACTTGCATCTTTGGAGTTGGAGAAATTAAAAGTGATGATTATGAGTGTTCCTCAATCAACTTCGGGTAGGATAAAGGAGAATACTTATAAGGTCAAACTACCTCCTTTCAACCCTTTAAGGATGACATAACGCACTACCTTGATAGATTTCAATTAACATGCGTAACGCATAAGGTAGATAAGGAACAATATGTCGGACAACTGATGGAGTTACTTTCAGGTGAACCATTAAGTACTGTAATGGCAGTAGAGGAAACTGATAGAACTAATTATTATGTTGTCAGGGCAACCTTACTTAAGAGATATCAATTAAAAGAAGAAGATTATCATCTTCGTTTTAAGACAATGCTACCAGAAACTGGAGTAGAGTTCTCTGATTTTATTACGAAGATACGCCTTACATTCACACATTGGATTGAGCTGTCTAAAACAGAAAAAACATATGAAGCCCTTATGGACTTACTACTTAGAGATAAAGTTATGTCATCTGTCATTGAGTCTTTCCTTGCTTTTCTTCATGAGCATAAACCTAAGAACATAAAAAGACTTGGAGGAATATTGTTGCCAGTACGTAACTGCACATCCCCATGCTACTGTTAGTAATTCTAAAGTGAAGGAAGAGTTGCCTCTGCAACACCATATGGCACTAGCTTTATGCATAAATTCAAAGGTGCTCAACACAATTTTAATAAGAAGAGCAATCGTAATTATGATCAGAATCAAGGTAACCGATCACATAATGGGTCTTCTACAAATAACTGGAGGAGATCTGATAGTCCTCGTTATCCTGGGTCCTATAATTATGGAAACTTCTGGAGAGGTAGTTACAATAGACACTATCAAGGTTATTCTTCGCGGGGACATCGAAACCAAACAGGTAGACACTATAATCAATGGGAAAATGACAATGGTGATGGTGGAAACTGCGATTCGAACCAGAACGGTGGTCGTGGTAGATCAAACTATACTACTCGTCAAAAGTCAAGGGCCACTTAGAAAAACCTTGGTTGAAACCATATAACAAATCTGATATAAACGTAATTGGTATCAGTCAAAACAGCATTTATTGAATACCAAATTGACATGTCATGTAAAGAAATGGAAACACACATTCAAACGCAATGAAGCTGTGAAGTGTGTCACCCACCTTTTCAAAAGTCACACAATAGATATTGGACAAATAGACATTTCAAAATCGGGTATGACCACTGTTTGCAGCAAGGGTCCGAAGAGTATCCTGAGGAACAGCTAGCCATTCCTGATTCAGAAATGCAGTCAGCTGTGCTACATCCATTGGAAGGGGTGATTTGTTGACAATCTTCGACCAAGGACATCCCAGAGGTGCTCAATCGGAGAAAGGTCAGGTGAATGAGCTGGCCACGCCATCCTGATGATTCCATGTTGCTGAATAAACTCATTCACCACACGAGCTTGATGGGGTCGAGCGTTATCATCTTGGAGGATGGCATTACCACCTATGGCCTCCAGAGCAGGCTGAACAATTGGTCTCAAGATTTCGTTCTGGTATCTTGGGCCGGTCAAGTTGCCTTGGATGATGTAGAGTGGGGTCCTGCCGTGTCTGTAGAAGCCTCCCCGACCATGACAGAACCCCTACCATAACGATCCACCTCTCGAATTGTGTCATCAGTAAATCGTTCTCTAGGTCGTCTCCAAACTCGAATCCTGCCATCATTGAATGACACAGTGAAGCGAGATTCATCAGTGAAGAGAACTTGACTCCATTGTTGCCTTGTCCATCGGATGTGCTGCAACACCAAGCAACACGGGCTCTGCGATGAGCAGGAGTAAGAGGGATTCTGACTGCAGAACGTCGAGCAGCCAGTCCAAATTCATGTAAACGTCTGCGAATGGTGCTTTGACTGACATTAACTAGGTACCACAAACTGCCTCTTGCGCGGCGGTCGAAAAATTCTGTGACACGCAAGCAAGGCCCAATTTGGGCCCTTTTCAACCTCACTCTGCCTAGTAATTAATTTGCCTTTTCTAAATAAAAATTATATCTTCTGGTTCCTTGATCTTTCTTCTTTCATAATATGTCAATTATAACTTTCTGCGTGTCACTGAAATTGAGTGAGACAACAAACAAAAACACCATTAAAACTGCTCTTGCCGTGCGCTAGCTGACTGGCACTCAAGAAAGCGAATTTCCCTGAAATGACCCCCACTTCATTCAAAGCGTCCGCGCTATGTCCTCAAAAATGCTACACTAATACGGTTTTCACCAATGAGAAGAGCGGAAACTGAAGTTTACGCACTCGTAACACGAGGCACAGATTTTTTAAAGGAAGACATCGTAAATTTGAAGTGAATGAGAAAGTTTGGATTTTAATACACATCTGGGAGGCCTACCTACACTCGTGTTACATCAAACAAATGAGCAACCATTCTGCTAAAATCGTATCAAAGTTTTAAAGATCAGAGTTATTTGAGGAAAGAGCGAACGAACGTTAAAAGAGTAGCCTACACCTCCCATCTTTCTCGGCGCGGAAACGCGCAATGGCGGCTGTTCCAATTGACAATCCCGATAACGATGGGCCGGCTGTACGGGACACAGCACGTATTTGACTCAGGCGCTGAATTGAAAGTTTCACCAATGGAAGTCGACGCAATATGTGTTCTGAGTAAGTTTTGAACTTTGTTTTATTTCTATTCATTTCAGACCTATTTTGTTTATTTGCAATATAGCAACGGCAAGTGACGGAGGGTGGATGTATTAGTAAAAGAACAGCCAAATGTGGCTGCTCGATTCACACATTTAGACAGAACGTTTTTCGTTTTTTAAGCAATTTTGGGGATGGGGTATTGTTGTTTATGTAACTATTTGGTTGTTTTATCGGACCATCACCATTTTCTAAACATTCGGTATCAGAATTAAGGTCTAACGCTTAGTAACAGTTTGTAAAACCGCTGACCTCGTTTCGATAACGTGATGGATGTCAAAGGTCATGTTTAGAATTTACCTTTCTTACATTTGTGAGTGTTAATTTTTTTTTTTAAATTGTCTCTCTCGCTTAATTAACCTGTTTTTTTTTCTCAATTATTTCAGGGGACGATCGTTATGGTGCACATTTTTCAGTGACGGGAAGAGCCAGACGTCGGGCTCTGCCACTGATTTCTACTGTGACAAACAGACTATTGGCACAGTTCTGTCTTCTGGAGGACTAGGAAAATGGAACATGGGAGCTAGTACGTCTTGTTGTGTAAAGTTTATATATCATATTATTTCCTCTCATTCTCTGATGTTAAAAATCATTAGGCTACTATGTAGTTGAAGCTTTCCTAGAAGCCTCTATAGGTTTTGAGTTTATTTTGCAATTACAAACATAAAAGACATGACATAATCCATGTAAAAGAGAGACTTACAATCTACTGTATAATTAATATAATGATTTAAATGGTAAATGCAGTAAAAATTAATGCCGCAATAAATGCTTAATGATTAACAAATGGAAAGAAAAAATAATTTGGTTGACATTTTTTGTATTAATAAAAAACACAATCATGCAATTTGTCCTCTTCCCGTCCCTCCCAATGAATTTCTTTCAGGTGACCTCTTAGTTTCTCTGTGCTATCCGAACAGAATGTGAGTAAAGGACAGCTACAGTACAACAAGCCAGTGCCCTGAGAGGAGATTCACTTGAGGACTTTCTGAACACACAATTATCTTTTGATGCAGCTGACCTCAAGTGACAGTGAGTTGGACACGGACTAATATGTAATGTTTCTTTGTTTCTAAAAATCAAATTTTAAGCAGTAAAGGTTGTTTCAATCAAGAAAATAACCATCAATTTGAATTGTACAACTCAAATTACATAAATATGGAAGTTTTCACCTCTATAGCTGCAATATTTATGATTTTATGACAACATTTGGAATTTCATGAGATTTTTCTTCCGAACTGCAAATTTAGCCTTTGATCCATTTTTACATAATGCAGTTTTATAGTATTCAGTATTTCATGTGGCTCAAAAAAATTAAGCATCAAGTATATAATGCTCTCTTTAAGCTCAATAAATCTTATAGCTTTCCTGTGTGTAGTTTTTTATTTATGAGTGCATGAAAATGCATATTTGCACTTTGCGAGCACAACAATGAGACTTGAAATTGTATTTTTTGTCAATTTTCATGGACTATAATTCATTTAATTGATTTGTTGTACTTCCCATGTTTCTTTTCTGCAATAAGAACTTGTATGACTTTGTACAAAAAGCATTATTGACTTGGTAAGTGTTTGTTTACTGTAGTTATGATTGTACAAAGTCGGGCAATTTGTTCGGTGCGAAGATGTTTGAAAAATTTTGTAATTCCCCACAATTTTGAAATGCTGTAACTCGGTTGTTTGATGTCCGATTTTTAAAATTTAACAAGGAAATTTCTTGGCTTAAGGACATCAATTAAGATCTATAAACAAAGACACTGTAAAAACAAAATGAAAAATCAGTTTGTGGTACCTACATTAACGTTTACAGTTTGTCTCAGCTGACATCTTAGAGTGGAACAAGTCACTGTTCGATGGCGCAGGGCTGACAACAAGAGGTACCGGTCATCATGTCTATTGGTGCATCTAGGGCGACCTGGCCGGTGGCGATCCTCCACACTTCCTGTGGCCTGAAATCTCTCCAAAATTCTTTGGATAGTAGAGTGTGACACTGCAAGCCGTTAGAAACCTCACGGACAGATAAACCACTTTCAACCCACGCTATAGCCCTCATTCTTTGTAAGGTGTCAAGACTTCTTCTCAGTGGCATGGTTTTTGCAAGTGATGAAACTACCCTAAGTCTGCTGATTGTAAAACAAATTAAGAGTGAACTCTGTTCACGAAAAGTCGCCATTGCACGTGGAATGTCAATCAGCACTATTAATTCACCTGTTTGGTTGTACGAAAGTTTGAAAAAACATTAAAAATGTGAATTTATGGTCAGCAAACCAAATTGCACGTGATCACCATGGTTGTCAGTGAGTTGTTTTTATGCTTAACATGCATAGAGGACTGTCAGAGGAAGACATTGCACCCATTTTTACTAAAAACTTCCTTCATTTAATCATTCTATGCGCTTACATAAAAGTGTATTGAAAATAAAAGGGTGGCCCTTGACTTTTGACGAGTAGTATATGACAATTTCAGAGGAAATAATAATCGTGATAAACCTCAACACAAGAAAAAGAGATCATACCACCAGGGTAACTGTACAACAAGAGCCTCATGGTGCTAGCAATCAAGTGAATGATAAAAAAAAAACTATAATGCTGTCACTTGTTCTGCACAACATTATTTGAACTGACCACGGTAACTACTTTAAGTTGTGGTCACCCTCTTCCTGCTGCAGTTGCACATGACAGGAGAGGATCGCTTATCTTGTATAAAGGTCTTGTGGATAATAACCCAGTCTCAGTGCTTTTTGATTCTGGGTGCACTACTATTGGGGTTAAGCAATCTTTGATAGATCCTCGCTGTGCCACAGGAAAAGTGGTTAAATGTGTAACATTTGGTGGCACAGTAGAAAATTACTCGACTGCTATAATTCACATTGCTACTCCTTTCTTTATGGGAGATGCCCACGCGTGTCTGTTACCTAATCCTATTGCGGATCTTATAATCGGTCGTATTCACGGGGTTAAGGAATGTACCCCGCAGCAAATTGCCGCCTAGGAAGAACGGAATATCCAAACAGCCAATGTGGTTGTAACAAGAGCACAAGCTCTTGTTCCTCAAACTTCATCTACTGAAGTTAATGAAGTTGGTAGCCAAGATGATCACTTGGTGATTTCGCATGACTCGTTTGTGAAACTACAAGAAAAAGATCCGTCTTTAAAGAAATTCTTTCTTCTCGCTAAAAACAGTGATCCGAATCAGGATACAAATCGCAAATCATATATCACTATGAAGAATGGTATACTAGTAGGTACCACAAAGTGATTTTTGTTTGCACAGAAGCACCAGAGAAAAAAATGCAGTTTGGAAGCTCTAGGAAAACCATGAAATTGGGTACTTAATTTTTAAAAATCGGACAAAAAATAAAAAAGTTACTGCATTTTAAAATGTGTATGTACTTTCACAAAGTTAAAAAAGTTACATCACACCAACTTCAGAGTGCTCCCGTTTTCTTAAATATAATCTTAGAACCTTCTCTGATAAACAGCATACAGTCTGCAATACACTGATCACATACAGAAAACTATAGGGCTATATCATGAATAATTATCAATATATTTTAGACCAAATATTGCAAATCATTACCAAAAAATGTAGTATTTTGCATGTTCATCAATTTTCACAACATCATATTTCAAAAAAATATAAAAGGTACAAGCTTTAAATTTGTACATATCAATCTGCATACTACACACATATATCTCAATTTTTTTAACAGGATTTAAACATCTATTTGTTCTTGTATAATTTTTTAAAAATGTGTCCAGAGGCCAATTTGTCCCATGGGAAGAAAAAAATGTGAAAATGAAGAAAAATTTTTTTTTTTAAGATACTGTCCATATTTCATTAAAAAAAATGTGTAGGCAATAATTAACAACATCTAAACAATAATTAACAACATCTAAACGCTATATTTATTTTTAAACAACTGGTTATTAGCATTTAAAAAGACATTTTTAAACTGGAGGAGAATGATCGTGGTGCACTCCTTCCCTGCGAGAGGGCAATGACGCCTCAAAACCTAAATGCTTCAGAAGTCCAAAATACAATTCTTTGATATTTCCTAAAAGTTTAATGTCCTTATCATTCAATATTAATTTTCTGTATCTTAACTGAGCCTTAAGATTTCTATTCTAAGGGCATTTCGTCCTTTACAAATTGTATCCACATCCTCCTTTGTGGTGCACAGACCCCTATGGCTAATGATTGTGTTATATAACTCTAACTTCTTCTCTGCATTTTTAACATCTTTCTCTTTTTTCCTCCTATTGTTGTCAGTTATTCGCTGTTTGATTTTTTTCTTTAACTGCCCTCTCTGATTCTTTACTTCGTTTCTTCCATTCCAGTCTATTATAGTATTACATTACTCGTGTTTAGGGTTAACACTAACTTCAGGGTTAACACGAACCCTAATCCTAAACCTAACTGCTACGAAAGAACACATAACTACACATATTCACTATGGAGCAAAAAGGTACGAGTAATAGGAAATTACAATATTATATTATAATATATTATATATAGCTACCGCGGCTCCTATTTTATGAAAGCTGTTTATATATATTTCTTCTTTTCGGGGAATTTTAAGACTATCAACTATTGGCTGCGAGTCCGGACATTTCAGTACAGCATCAGCAGCTTTAATTATGGCATTGTCCGGTCTCCTAGCCTTGACTCGATATGTCGGCAAATGGCTTTGGCCTTGCGATATCCTTCGCTTTTGAGATATAATTCACCCTATTGTGTTGCAAAATAAACCTTCATTCAATTACACATTAATCAAAACATGCATTTTTTATTCAGATTGGTAACTTTCTTAGCTTTTCAAGCTCGTGAAATAATTAGATTGATGCGTGAATGTCTTAAGTGTTGATAACACATTCATTTCACGCTGTTACAACTATGTGATCGTGTTAAATTGCTAAATAATATTAAAACTATTGTAAAGTTTACATTTAAAGTTCAAAACATTCTTAATAAGTGATATACTTACGTATAGTCATCTTCAAATCAGAAGATGTGATGAAGTTTGAGCACGAACCAACATAAGTGGCATGCCGAGTTTGATCAACATAGGGACTTATCACGGTCGATGTAACAGCCTCGCTCTGCATTTTTCGCTAAAATTCTTGACTGAGAGAGCGTTACTAAAAGTCAAATCGCTTCACCAGCAAACATCAAAAATCTTTGATATTTTACAGGAATAAATAAAAATGGCTCCTGAATCTTCTCATACCATGCAAGGAATTATAACACACCTTAAAATGTCAAATCTTGTAAAATTGCGACTTCACTTCGATAAATCGACGTCTTCCACTTTGTTTTCTCCAGCTTGCATTAAACGAAATTAATGCTATGGATCTGACCCGCCTAATGGTGAAAACCGTATGCAAATCAGACGTTTGCTGGTCAAGCGATCCTCATTTGAATGAAGCGGGGTGAGACGAAAACGTTCGGAGCCGTAGCAAACTACGCGTAACGCTGCTGTTCGTTTTTATTAGTAAAAAAATACTTCAATAGCTTTCATTTTTTTTAAATTAATACATTTCAAAAGAGAAGAAGATAAAGAGTATCGTGATATAAATTTTATTTCAATCCGCTTAATAGCAAAGGGGCAGTGATGACTTAAACTTGATGAATTTCCCAAAGTTTTCTCCACTGGCAACAGCTCAGAGCGGGCGGTTTGGGGTACCTAATACTAGTGCGTATGGTACAACACTCAGACACGTCTATGCACTCTCAAATTCTTGTGCCTAAGAGTATAAGAGCCCTGATTCTTCAACATGCACACGATTCTCAGTGTGCTGGACACATGGGTTTTTCCCGAACTAAGTCGAGAGTTCTGGGGTCTTTCTTTTGGCCATTCGTCAATAAAGACATACGAATTTATTGCCAGTCTTTCAAAATATGTCAAGAGGTAAAATCTAGAGGTCCACGGCATGCTGCGCCTATTCAGGCTGCAGATATTTCTATTAGGCCGTTCCAGAAGATGGCCATAGATATCATTGGCCCTTTTAAGACTAAATCGGCCAGGGGACATCAATTTATCCTCACGGGCATTGATATGTGCACGTGTTGGGCAGAGGCTATTCCTCTTAAGAGCATTTCCACTGCTGATATCGCAGATGCTCTTTGGCTTATATTTTCTCGTTTAGGTTTTCCTGGGGAAATATTGTCAGACCATGGCACACAATTGATATCAGAGACAATGTCGCAGGTGATGTCTACCCTGCACATTAAAAGATCTTTGAGTAGTATTTATCACCCAATGTCTAATGGGTTAGTTGAGCGTCTTAATAGAACACTCAAGAACTTACTTGGGAAGATAACTGAGGATCATCCTCAGGATTGGGACAGGGTCCTACCCGCGGCTCTCTTTTCCTTTAGGGAGGTCCCTAATGAACATACAGGATTTTCTCCTTTTGAACTTGTCTTTGGCGCGCGACCGCGCAGCCCTATGTTTTTGCTGCATGATCTTATAACTGCTGATAATATCGACAATGACACACAATCTTCATATGAGTATGTCATTGCTCTCAGGAGGAAGATTATTGAAGCATGCAAGTTTGCAAGTTAGCAACTTCCTCATCCGAATTTGCTAAGGAAAAGGCAAGGCTATTTGCTAATAAGAAGTGACGCCTACGTCAACTTTGTCCTGGAGACAAAGCGTTTGTTTTACTTCCTTTGAGAGAAAACAAGACTTCTTATTACATGGAAAGGTCCATATACGATAGTCTCGAAAAGTTCCGATGTCGACTATGTTGTCAATATTGATGGAAGGCATAAAACCTTCCATATAAATATGCTTACGGAATACCATGAACGACCAGACTATTTGCAGCCTATTTTCCAGGCTACGGACGATGCTCCAGTCCAACATAGCCTAGTCATATCTCATCCCTGTCAGTTATACAGGATGAGGAAACTAATTTTTCGGATGTTAATCTACCTCTTCCTGTGATTCCACTTACTTCTACGGAATCATGGAGAAACGTTACTGTTTCGTCTAATTTGTCTTTTGATGAACAGCGACAAGTATCTTCTACGCTACAAGCATTTCAGGATGTCCTTACCGACATTCCTGGACATACAGATGTCGTTGAGCATGACATCATACTTACTGATCATAATCCGATCAGAGTAAGACCGTATCCTATTCCTATTCATTTTCAAGCACAAGTCGAGAAAGAATTGGATGAAATGATACAATTAAAAATAATTGAACCATCCACCTCAGCATATTCTTCATCCATGGTTATTGTTCGAAAGAAAGACAATAACATACGCCTTTGCGTAGATTATCGCAAATTGAACCAAGTTACGAAGTTTGATGACGAACCTATGCCTTTATTAGAAGATCTGCTTACTAGACTTTCTAACTCTCGATTCTTTACTAAACTTGACTTGTCAAAAGGCTATTGGCAAGTTCCATTAACTGAACGCGCCAAACCTCTCACTGCTTTCTCAACACCTAGGGGTTTGTTTCAGTGGAATTTTATGCCTTTCAGGCTTATGAACGCCCCGGCTACTTTCGTACGCATGATGCATCGAATTCTCTCAAATCGTTCAGATGTCATTGCATACTTAGACGACATCTGTCTTTTCAGTAATACTTGGGAAGAACACTATTTGGGTCTAAATGAATTATTATCTACTCTACGCGAGCATAATTTGACTGCAAAACCCTCTAAAGCCTATGTTGGGTTTAGTGAAATTTCTTTCCTGGGTCATCGGGATGGTCATGGTCTATTGAAGACAGAGGACCAAAACATTTCTAAGATATTAAATATCTCTGTACCTAAAACAAAAAAACAAGTATGTAGTCTATTGGGATTAATACAATTCTACGAAAGATTCATCAGGAATCTATCCTCTATCATGGCACCACTCTCAACCCTATTGAAGAAAGGGTCTCCTAACATGGTGCGCTGGTCTCATGAATGTCAAGCTTCATTGGATCAGATTAAGAATTTGTTCTCATCCCCACCTATCTTAAGGCTACCTATTGCTGATAAGACTTTTGTTCTTCGTAGTGATGCCTTATCCACAGGGATCGGAGCGGCACTAATGCAGGAGTATTCAGGAACTCTGCATCCTGTAATGTATATCTCTAGGAAGCTAAATGCGGCAGAAAGGAATTACTCGGTTTTAGACCGTGAACTGTTGGCTATGGTTTGGTCAATCCTTAAGTTACAAAGATTTCTTCTTGGTGCGCATTTCGTTGTGGAAACAGACCAAAAAGCTCTTACAGCTATTCAGTGTAAGAATTTGAAGAGCTCGAGATCTACTCGGTATGCTATTGCTCTTCAACCTTTTCATTTCACGGTGCGAGCTATCCGTGGTCTGGATAATGTGATGGCAGACATATTGTCTAGATGCCCACATGAGTCCACTTAAGTCTTGTGTCCTAGATATTCTTGATACACTGCTAGACTTATGTCTCTTCACTATAGCAATATATATATTAACACATTTGTTGTCACTTTAGAGTGGTAAATTAATTCTTTTCTTTCTCTACTACCATCTTTAGTGTAATGGAGAAGGTTACGTTGACATATATAAAGGTCAAAAAAATTAATGCGGCCACATGTAATACTTAAACATGTAATTATAGTATATTATAGCATATTGCTAATTATGTCATTTATATTGTTCTCAGTACAATCATGAAGTTGCCATATACCTTCCTTACGATCAATGTGGATGATGCTTTCATCGATCCTCGAGATACAGCATTGATTTATTCCATATGGAGGGCATCTTCTATTTGTTAGATATATGTATATATATATAATGACTTTCAAATTTTGATTATGTCCATCCATTAGATGATAGTCATTAGATAACATGATACTTCTATAGATTTATATGTTTATATGACTTTTCCATTTATGTTGTCATTGGCATTGCTATAATATCACATTTGTTGATATGTATGTGATTTTTGTTAGCATCGCCAGCAACTGAGATGTTTATTTGATGGTACCTTCCGGATATATTTTCTCTTATCTTATGAAGTGATTTTTGTTTTCACTAGACGCTCTATTGTGCGTCGATTGGGTCTGACATTATGTCGTTATATGTATATTGATCCTTTCATCGGCGCATCATTCATGCGTTATGAGCATGTTATACCTTGCTCATTGATGTCTTTCACACAAAAAAATGAGTTTCATTTTTTTTTTTATCCGGAGGGTGCGGTAGTCTGTTGCTGTCGTTTTTGACGGTTTCAATAGACGTAAATCTATGTAATAATTTTGTGATGATCTAAGATACATAACTGTATGTTAACTCCCTGGGACAGGTTTATTTAGGGTTATCTACCCTTGGTTGGTCATTGTGTTGACCTGTCTTAAGTCGGGGGTCAGCTGTTCTCAGTTCTGTTCTGTCCACGCATGCGCTAGTCTTTTAAGCGTGAATCTGAGAACTTCCGTCTGGTGTGATGAGCTGGGTTCTGTCCGGACGAAGACGTCCGTTGTTCTTCTCTGCATTATCTGGGGAAAGATAGTCTTCTGTGTGACTGTAATGTCAGTGATTCTCCCCAGAGTTATTCTGTTCGTCTGGATTGATGACAGTTGTTATTAAGTGTAGTTTTTGGATTTCTGGTAAAGGTAAAATAACTTTATTATTACGCCTATGGCAGAACATTTAGTATGAACCTGTGAGTAGCGCTCACAGTTCTTTGTTATACAGAGTCCATTATGTGTGCTCGATGGAGCGAGGTTAGAATAATCATCTAACAGTATGACAGAAGTCCAGTGGAGAGATTAATTTTAAAACCGCAGGTTGGCGGTAGGCTATATTTTCGGTATGGATGATAATGCCTACCTTTGAAAATTACACAGTTGTTCATCAACCATTTCGGACGCCATATTTGAGCAGAAGCTATATTTTCGGTATGGATGATAATGCCTACCTTTGAAAATTACACAGTTGTTCATCAACCATTTCGGACGCCATATTTGAGCAGAAGAAGAAATGTCTGGCAGATGAAGCCAGATGAAGTCTTAACTTTCTACTACACAAGTTCATAGGCTTTGATGTTGATTATCTGGATCCGCCTTATCGTGCGGTACCAGTATATATTTGTTAAAGGTCTACCTGACGCGCTTAGTCAGAGGCCCTGAGCTACCGGTACTGTAAGAAAGCATGTATATTGTCAAGCCAGCTTTACTAGCATTATACATACGAGCTATGCAGAAGTGACTATGCTCGATGTTTACATTCATTAATACACATGAACTGTCCATAATCCTTTGTGCCATTGACTGTGTTGTCAGTCAACGTACTGTTGCCGTATTAAATGTTGAAGAAAAGGCCAGCTGCATTATAACCATCTATGACTTCTACGTGTGGTGGAGTGAGTTTGTGTGTCTCTGATACTACCACTTACGACCTCAAACATATCTCTTTTACTATTATGAATGTAGCTACGTTAAAAGTCTAGGGTACTGAAATGTAATGTGTTGTAGTAGAATATACAAACACACACAGATAATTAATAAGTCTAATAATATTAATAAAATTCTATAACACACTGAACTAACTCAGACTGTTTTAGTTTCAATATTAAAATTTTTTTCTAAATTTATTTGTTCTGAACCAAGGTGTTATTTTGGTCAGAACATATGAAATATTATGGAGTTATAGATGGAATGCATAAATATATGGCATAATAAAATGGAATGTGTGTACATAGGTATTTTATAAGACTGGTTAATATTAATTATGTTTATAATGTCTCTGGGAGAACTATTACTGGATGTGCTGTTGGGGTGGTGTCATCACACCCACTCTGTGACTAGAACTAGCTTTGTCCATTGTCTTATAAACTTTAGAAAATGTTCTATTTCACAAGGATTCAGTCTATTTTTAGGAGGAATATTTGTGGTGGTTTTATAAAATGGTGAATCTTCAGCAGGCCACCTAATCACTCATCTTGTCTGTGAAGATCTATGCTGGATTTCCGTGGCCCACTCCTCTCTATAGCTGGAGTACGATGCTAGACTGCACCGACACAAACGTTAGGAGGCACACACATCTGCCTGTAGATTCGTGATAAGGTATGTAGCACTACCACTAGTGCCACAACAGAAACTCACAATTCTGAAACAAAAGTTGTGAGGTGTGTCAGTAATCTACCTACTGCACCACTCTTACACACAGCACAACACGACACTACACAGAATGGGTCAGATCTCTCTGACCCACACAGCACATCTTACCCAGTTGTTCTCATATAGTATCAGTTCCCCAAGACTGCATGGCATCTGATATATGTTTAATAGTTTACTCTTTCCTTCAATAAGATAGGTAATATGTTCCCACTGATCTCAATAATAGATCCGCCTTCCATAGTCTTCGTTAGGCGTCCATATATTTTTTGTTTGTCTCTAGACCCTGAACGTGGGCTGGGGACCTAGAGCGAGCACTTACTTGTCGTAATCATTTTATATGATATGGCAGTATCAATTACTCAAATATTTAAAATATACAAGATAAATGCTTTCATTCTTACCAGAATTCAGAATTAAGAACACAGTTAAGGCTAGCAAAACTCAGCTGAGCTGCTGGCTCTATTATGGCGTCCCACTAAATGTATAGAATATCTTCTCGGAAAAAACACCACTGGAATTTACTACTGTGTCTCTGGACAGACTTATGTCAAATGGCAAAAATGCGTGTGTCTCTCCCCGCTAATATGAATACATTTGTCCAATCACAGACTTCCCCCCTAACTTTTCAAATCTTCTAACCAAAAGTCAAATTTCAGTCAGATCTCAGTCAAGTGTATATTATTGTCTGTTGGTCCGTCTGTCTCTACTTGGTTTTTTCACAAAAACACACTTGTTTCTTGGACCAACTACACGCAACACCCTACATAAATCTGCCTCCTAAGTTATTTTTAGCCACTATCTACCGAGTTTGCCCCGCTAGTTCATTGCAGTTTGATTTTGCATTTTTAGTCCACAAGGACACCCAAATTGAGACTTTAGTGAAATATGCACTTATAACTGTTTGCCAGTCTGATGGGAACAATACGGTCTTTCGTCAATATCTTCCATGTTATCTGTCCGTCTGTATAAATTAAAGTATATTATTTCCCTGCTTAAGATGGGCTATCATACTAGCTAGGTTTTATATTCATAACTTTATTATTAAGAAAAATATATTTTTTCTCAAGGTTAGTTTTTTTAAATATGTTCTCGAACCTTCTCCACGGCGTTTGCCGCTGAATTCAAATAAAACAACCAAGTATCGTAAAACGTCCAAGAAATGACTGTTTCGAATAAGAGCTAAGGTCTTTTCTGTCCATTTCCTTACATTGTGTTAACTAGTGACGTGAATTTTTTCCTCTTTTATTACCAATTGCGTCTTTTTGCATTTCTAGATTCAAACACGTGTTCAGTCATATTTTTCCTTTTTTATATCTCCGTTATCCTCCCGTCTACAAGAGTAAACCGTTTCGTCTGCATGTTTAACTAGTTAGTTTCAATGGCCGTAGGAAACGCTGGCGTAGGCAAGCATGTATCCTAGTATCTTATGCATTATTTTATCCCTACATGTTATCTTTATAATTGGAGTTATTTTAACGTTGTATCACTGCATTTTTCACCACACATCCCTTACCTGAGAACATGCAATAATGCAAGTTCCAAAACCAGTGATACACATAGATAAAATTAATCTCACGCCTACCACTACTCTAATTTTGATCACAGGGGTGCCTACTGAGGAAATCTGCACCGACATTCTGTGACCCCGGGATATATTCGATAACAAACTGATAAGGTTGCAATAATAAAGACCATCTTAACAATCTTGCGTTTTCATGCTTGGCCTGAGATAAGAACACCAGGGGCTGATGATCCGTCTGGACCACAAAAGTCCTACCATACAGATAGATTTGGAACTTTTTTATTGCCCAGATTAACGCTAAACATTCTTTTTCGCTTGTGGAATATCCTTGCTCCGCTTTATTCAATTTGCGGCTTGCATAAGCAACTGGCTTCAGTTCCTCATTGGGTGATGATGACTTTTGCAACAGAGCCGCCCCCAGGCCTACATTACTTGCATCTGTTCTCACCACAAAGTCCTGTGTCAAATCCGGCAATTTGAGAATGGGCTTGCTAGTGAGTTTTTCCTTTAACTCTTGGAAAGCCAATTCACATTGCGCAGACCAAACAATTTTATCTGGATTTCCCTTGCGAGTCAGATCAGTCAGAGGAGCACATATAGAGTTAAAATTGTTGATATATTTTTGGTAAAATCCACATAACGACACGAATGATCGCACGTCTTTTTTTGTTTGTGGTCTAGGTGCTCTCTGCAGTTTTTCCAAGTTCTTGGGGTCAGGGGTCATGTTACCCTGATATACATTGTGTCCCAAGAATTCCAACTCTTTGCATCCAATACAACATTTTGTTGGTCTAGCAGTTAAGTTCGCCTCCCTAAGCCTATCAAATAACATTTTCAGAGAGTTAATGTGTTCTTCAAATGTCTCTGTGGCGACGAGAATATCATCCAAGAAATTCGTGATACATGGATTATTCAGAGGATCCAACAATTTGCACATCATCCTTGAAAATACACTCTGAGCATTTTTCAGTCCGAATGGTAGCATGTTGAATTCATAATGTCCTTCCGAAGTGCTAAAAGCTAAATACTGTCTAACTTCAGGCTTCACTGGAATCTGGTAATAGCCTTTGCTAAGATCCACCTTCGAAAAGTATTTTGCCTTGTTCAATCTGGCAAATAACTGTTTTGTGTCTGGTAATGGATCCACTTGTCCTTCTGTGACAGCATTCAGTTTCCTGTAATCTATGCACAGTCTATGTTCCCCAGACGGTTTCCTCTACAAAACTACACTGGAGCTAATAGAAGATTCACTGTGTGAAATAATCCCCTCTTTCAACAAATAATCTATTTCTTCTTTCAATGCCTTCTCCTTCGCGAACGGCACAGAATAGGCTCTCATACAGATTGGGTTTGAGTCTTCCAGCTTCATGTCATACTGTAGCAAATTTGTATGTCCTGGTTTATCTGTTAATACATCTGTATGTTCCTCCAGAACCTGTTGAACTCTCTCCCTCTGATTTTTAGTCAGGTGCTTGCTGACTTTTACTTGTGCAGCTGTCTCACAGGGATGCAATGGGTATTCATGTGAGGTGAGTGGTTCCTTTTGCATTTGAGTTGCGATAGCTAAGGTCAGTAAGGGGGTGCTTTCCTGGAAAGGTTTACATGATAAACTTTCTCCTTCATGGTCACAATCTTTTCCAACATGTAAGCTCCTTATTAAATTTACCCTATATGCCTTGGGAAGAACCAACTGTCCGTGACCAGGGGATCTAGTTCCGGCCTTCCTATATAATAATTTGTGCTTCATAAAGTACTCTCCCATGCTTGGAGGTGTGTGGCATTTGGGCAATTTTTTAAAACATGGCTTGAGTGTCCTATCCTCAGCCTGCGCCTTCCTCATCTCTTCTGGATGAGCATTTATAGGTTCACCTTCTTCTTCCTTTTTCTATGACCTGGTCTGCACTGTCGCCATGATCACATGTCTCTCGGGATTTCCCAAGAAGACGTACCTACACCCCAATATCAGAGGGTAGATTGGTTCATCTATCACTGCTGCCCTGATTTCTCCTTCCACATAGCGAGTTTTCACCGTTATCCTTGCGATGGGAAGTGTCATGAGTGGTATGTCCTTAGTTGCCCCTTGTATTTCCACTGTTTCTGTGGTATACTGACTTGGGTCCACTAGGCTAGACTTCACAACTGAATCATAATCCAAACCTGTATCATAAAGGCACCTTATGGTGACCCCATTACAGATAACATCCTCACAAACTGGGGGGTGATAATGTTCCTGCTGTCCAATAGGATTAACCTTTAATCTTTGTTTCCCCGATTTCATAGCAGCAATGTTTGAAGGTTTCCTTTTACAAAATTCGGTGTTATGGTTGTCTTTCTTACACCATTTGCACCATCTCTTTGCTGGGTTAAATGGTTTCCTTTCATTATTTTTGTGGTCATTGAATTGTGAGTTTCTATCACGATAATCATTTCGTGGCCTATCAAAGTTTGTCCTGCCTTTATTACCTTGTTCCCTGGTATCAAATTTACTAAATTGCTGTGGAGCTTTAAAATTTTCTATGTGCTTCTTTTTAGTGCCACTTACCTCTGCCTGGGCTGCCTGATACCTCTCAGTGACATTTAAAACCTCACCCAACCTCTCTGCACCTTGTTCCATGAGAAATTTTCTCAAGTCTGGAGCCATGGACTCTCTTAATTGCAGTCCATTTCTCCAAATAGGTTTCCAGTCTGGCAGAGAATTGGTGGTATGTCTCCCCAGACAACAGTTTGGCATTTCTAAACTTCTTACGATAAAATTCACCATTTTTTTCATATCAAAATAACAAAGCCTGCTTTAGCATGTCATAATTGTCTTGGTCGTCTCTATGCATTTTAGCAAAAACTTCATAAGAAGTACCTCTCAGTCCCTGGGATAACTTAAGACTCCACCTCTCTCTCTCTCTAACCCATATGTAGTAGCTAATAATTCGAATCTACTGAGTAACCCCTCAATGTCATCGTCTTTCTCACTAAAATGGTCTAAATGAAACCCCATAGCTGAGATTGAGGCTCCCTGACTAGCAGTGGCATCGGAAGGAAAGGGGCTAGCACCATTTTCAGGAGCATGGCCTTGTAATTCCAGCTCCCTTAGTCGTAATTCATGCTCCCTTTGCAATCTCCTATCTTCTGCTTCTCTTTCGGCAGTCAATCTCTTTTCTTCTGCCTCCCTTTCGGCAGTCAATCTCTTTTCTTCTGCCTCCCTTTGCTGTCGTTTTTCTTCTGCCTCCAATGCCTTAGCCTCTTTGTCAGCCTCAATCTGCAGCCTCTTAAGTTCTTTAGCAGCCTCAATTTGTAACCTCTTCTCTTCAGCCAACCTCCTATCTTCCCTTTTAATATACTTGTCACATTCTGAATTTACATATTGTATTAAAACCTGACCCTCCATATTCATCTCCCTCGCCGTCAGCACAGCAGCCGATCTAAATTTTGCTAGGTCAGCCATCATACAAAATAACAATGACCAAGGTAAATCTAATTATATAATGACTAAGGTAATTTTAATTATATAAAATAGCCAAGGTAATTCTAATTAATTACTGACTAAGGTAATTCTAATTAATTACTAAGGTAATTCTAATTAATTAGTCAACTAATTACCACTGGCTGTGAAGATTCACCAACTTTTATTTTCCCCTTTTTATTTTAAGGGACACTTTTTAAATTTATACAATCTATCCCCACTGGTTTAATTCTCCCACCAGGAGATTCCAATTATCTTTAATAAACTAAATATTCCGGACGAGCCCCCAATATTGTAGTGGTTTTGATGGTATTGTATGGTTGTTGTGTTACCTAGTGTAATGTATGAGGTCAGCTGTGAAGGCTCCTGAGATAAATGTTTATGTGAATTACAGAAGGCCCTTCTTACTACCACTTACGACCTCAAACATATCTCTTTTACTATTATTAATGTAGCTACGTTAAAAGTCTAGGGTACTGAAATGTAATGTGTTGTAGTAGAATATACAAACACACACAGATAATTAATAAGTCTAATAATATTAATAAAATTCTATAACACACTGAACTAACTCAGACTGTTTTAGTTTCAATATTAAAATTTTTTCTAAATTTATTTGTTCTGAACCAAGGTGTTATTTTGGTCAGAACATATGAAATATTATGGAGTTATAGATGGAATGCATAAATAAATGACATAATAAAATGGAATGTGTGTACATACAGTACTTTGCAAAAAAATGGCAGTCATGTTGCTCAGCTAAATAAGCTGAAATCTAATTAAATATGCATGTTCTGCCCAAAAGGTGCACTCCACTGAAGTGAGCAAACACTACCAAAAGTAAAAAATAAATTAGCTTAGAGTAACGTCCCTTGATAATAGAGCAGACGACAATTTCTAATGCTAGTGGCAGAAAATGGATACAAAGTCAAAGTGTATGTTAATTTCACAGCTTTGGAATGAAGGAAATCAAACATGTTCCAACATTTCTAAAACCTTGAACATTCCTGAGCAGACTGTCTACAGAGTTGTGAGTAAATTAAAAGCAGGTAATGGAATCGAGTGAAAAGAAGGTAGTGGGAGGCCAAGAATTTTGGACACAAAGGACCATCGGCGTCTCGCCCAAATCGTTCGGGCTGAGCCAATGAAGAGTGTAGAAAACATACGGCAGCGCATGATCGAGTTGGGAAGCCCAGAGGTATCTAATGCTACTGTCAACCGGGAGCTACACAGGATGAATTACACAAAAAAGCGGGTAATTTCGTCACCATTGCTCACAGAGACTCACAAACAGATGCGCTTGAACTGGTGCCACGAACACCAAAATTTGTCATGGGACAATGTGATTTTTTTCAGATGAATGTTCTGTTTCGTCTTATCCTGCTCAAATAAATATTTGGACGAAAGGCTCTGTAACGCCTTTGTACCAGCGACCGAAACATACCTAGAAATTCCATCTTTGGGGAGGGGTGTCAGCAAGAGGGGCCACCCCACTGTGTGTTTTCACAGGAATTCTCACGAAAGAAAGGTACATCAACATACTAGAGGGACACCTTCTGCCATTTATGCAGGTCATGTACCCCGATGGGTGCACATTTCAACATGACAATGACCCAAATCATACAGCTCATACCCCCAAAGCATGGCTGCAAGAGAAGAATGTGATAGTGCTGAAGTGGCCCAGCAACAGTCCCGATCTAAACCCAATTGAAAACGTTTGGGCACTACTCAAGAATCATTTAAAAAAGAGTGGACTCAGAGACGTTGAACAATTGAAGAAGGTAGCTGAAAAATACTGGGACAGTCTGACTCTCATTTACCTACAAACATTTGTGGGAAGTATGCCTCGCCGCATCCAGGCTTGCCTTGCTGGAGAAGGCAACATTATATTGTACTGAAACCACTGTTAATAGATAGGGGAGATAACAATCTTCCTCTGGACATACAGTTTTTATTATTATTTGCTTCTATGAGTGTGCTGCGTTACGAAAATATGACTGCCATTTTTTTTGCAAAGTACTGTAGGTATTTTATAAGACTGGTTAATATTAATTATGTTTATAATGTCTCTGGGAGAACTATTACTGGATGTGCTGTTGGGGTGGTGTCATCACACCCACTCTGTGACTAGAACTAGCTTTGTCCATTGTCTTATAAACTTTAGAAAATGTTCTATTTCACAAGGATTCAGTCTATTTTTATAGGAGGAATATTTGTGGTGGTTTTATAAAATGGTGAATCTTCAGCAGGCCACCTAATCACTCATCTTGTCTGTGAAGATCTATGCTGGATTTCCGTGGCCCACTCCTCTCTATAGCTGGAATACGATGCTAGACTGCACCGACACAAACGTTAGGAGGCACACACATCTGCCTGTAGATTCGTGATAAGGTATGTAGCACTACCACTAGTGCCACAACAGAAACTCACAATTCTGAAACAAAAGTTGTGAGGTGTGTCAGTAATCTACCTACTGCACCACTCTTACACACAACACAACGACACTACACAGAATGGGTCAGATCTCTCTGACCCACACAGCACATCTTACCCAGTTGTTCTCATATAGTATCAGTTCCCCAAGACTGCATGGCATCTGATATATGTTTAATAGTTTACTCTTTCCTTCAATAAGATAGGTAATATTAGGTACCCCAAATTGCCCGCTTTGAGCTGTTGCCAGTGGAGAAAACTTTGGGAAATTCATCAAGTTTAAGTCATCACTGTCCCTTTGCTATTAAGCGGATTGTAATAAAATTTATATCACGATACTCTTTATCTTCTTCTCTTTTGAAATGTATTAATTAAAAAAAAATAAAAGCTATTGAAGTATTTTTTTACTAATAAAAACGAACAGCAGCGTTACGCGTAGTTTGCTACGGCTCCGAACGTTTTCGTCTCACCCCGCTTCATTCAAATGAGGATCGCTTGACCAGCAAACGTCTTATTTGCATACGGTTTTCACCATTAGGCGGGTCAAATCCATAGCATTGATTTCGTATAATGCAAGCTTGAGAAAACCAAGTGGAAGATGTAGATTTTTCGAAGTGAAGTCGCAATTTCACATGATTTGACATTTTAAGTTGTGTTATAATTCCTTGCATGGTATGAGAAGATTCGGGAGCCATTTTTATTTATTCCTGTAAAATATAAAAGACTTCTGATGTTTGCTGGTGAAGCGATTTGACTTTTAGTAACGCTCTCTCACTAGCGAAAAAAATGCAGAGCGAGGCGTTAAGTATATCACTATGTCAACAATTACATGAATGTTTTGAACTTTAAATGTAAACTTTACAATAGTTTTAATATTATTTAGCAATTTAACACGATCACATAGTTGTTGTAACAGCGTGAAATGAATGTGTTAAAACCACTTCAGACATTCACGCATCAATCTAATTATTTCACGAGCTTGAAAAGCTAAGAAAGTTACCAATCTGAATAAAAAAATGCATGTTTTGATTAATGTGTAATTGAATGAAGGTTTATTTTGCAACATATAAGGGTGAATTATGATTTCAAAGGCGAAGGATATCGCAAAGCGAAAATGAATTGAGTCAAGGCTAGGAGACCGGAAATTCCATAATTAACGTAGCTGATTCTGTACTGAAATGTTCGGACTCGCAGTCAATAGTTGATAGTCTTAAAATTCCCCGAAAAGAAGAAATATATGTAAACAGCTTTCATAAAATAGGAGCCGCGGTAGCTATATATAATATATTATAATATAATATGGTAATTTCCTATTACTCGTACCATTTTGCTCCATAGTGAATATGTGTAGTTATGTGACTATAATAGACTGGAATGGAAGAAACGAAGTAAAGAATTAGAGAGGGCAGTTAAAGAAAAAAATCAAACAGCGAATAACTGACAACAATAGGAGGAAAAAAGAGAAAGAAGTTAAGAATGCAGAGAAGAAGTTAGAGTTATATAACACAATCATTAGCCATAGGGGTCTGTGCACCACAAAGGAGGATGTGGATACAATTTGTAAAGGACGAAATGCCCTTAGAATAGAAATCTTAAGGCTCAGTTAAGATACAGAAAATTAATATTGAATGATAAGGACATTAATATTGAATGATAAGGACATTAAACTTTTAGGAAATATCAAAGAATTGTATTTTGGACTTCTGAAGCATTTAGGTTTTGAGGCGTCATTGCCCTCTCGCAGGGAAGGAGTGCGCCTTGATCATTCTCCTTCAGTTTAAAAATGTCTTTTTAAATGCTAATAACCAGTTGTTTAAAAAAAAATTAGCGTTTAGATGTTGTTAATTATTGTTTAGATGTTGTTAATTATTGCCTACACATTTTTTTAAATGAAATATGGACAGTATCTTAAAAAAAAAATTTTTTCTTCATTTTCACATTTTTTTCTTCCCATGCAACAAATTGGCCTCTGGACACATTTTAAAAAATTATACAAGAACAAATAGATGTTTAAATCCTGTGAAAAAAATTGAGATATATGTGTGTAGTATGCAGATTAATATGTACAAATTTAAAGCTTATACCTTTTATATTTTTTGAAATATGATGTTCATGCAAAATACTACATTTTTTTGGTAATGATTTGCAATATTTGGTCTAAAATATATTGATAATTATTCATGATATAGCCCTATAGTTTTGTTTATGTAATCGGTGTATTGCAGACTGTATGCTGTTTATCAGAGAAGGTTCTAAGATTATATTTAAGAAAACGGGAGCACTCTGAAGTTGGTGTGATGTAACTTTTTTAACTTTGCGAAAGTACATACACTTTTAAAAATGCCGTAACATTTTTATTTTTTGTCCGATCTAAAAAAATTAAGTACCCAATTTCATGGTTTTCCAAGAGCTTCCAAACTGCATTGTTTTCTCTGGTGCTTCTGTGCAAACAAAAATCACTTTGTGGTACCTAATTTAGACTACATTAATCAAAATCCAACTAGGCTAGTCTATTCGTTTTTTTCCTCATCAGGTAACGATGGCAAAAATTCAACATTGTCCAAAATAGACCTTTGAGTCCCTGAACAGTGCAATTGAAGCAGTAAAGCAAGGGATGGGGAAAAGGCAGGCAGCAAATACATATGGTATCCCATGGGGTACATTTTGCGACAAGATTTCGGGTAGAAGAAAGATGGAACAAACAACAAAAACCTATCTTACTACAGTAGAAGAGGAAGAACTTGTGAACCACCTGAAACAGATGGGGACACGGGGTTTTGGGAAGACTAAAGAAGAGTTATTGGATATTGTAAAGAATATGTTAGATTACCAAGGAAGAGACATTGCAAAATGGAAGAACAAAAAACCCTCGGACAAATGGTTTCGCCTATTTAAGAAGAGACATGCAGAAATAGTTTTTCGAAAGCCCCAAAAACTCGGGAAACAGCGAGCAGGAGTAACCAAACCGGAAATACTCAAGTGGTTTGCTGAATTCACAAGTACCATGAAGGCAATAGACCCTTCCATTCTGCTGTAACCTGAGCGCATTTACAATTGTGATGAGTCAGGATTCAGTCTGGATGCTATGACTGGTAAAGTTTTATCCTTTCTCGGATCTAAATTTGTTTACCAAATTAGTAGTGAGGCAAGAACCCTCATCACCGCTCTTGTTTGTTGCAGTGCAAGCGGTCACTACACTTGACCCATGCTCATATACCCTGGGACACAATTTCGAGGCTTTAAGCCCCACGAGGTATTTGAAAATTCATTTATTGCTAAATCTGACAATGGTTGGACTAATCAGAGCCTATTTGCGGACTGGTTAGTCCAAGTCTTTATCCCACAGACAGCCCACATTAAAAAACCCCTTTTATTATTAGTGGATGGTCATGTGAGCCACCAGTCTTTGATAGCTTCAACACTTTGTCGGGAAAACAACATAATTTTGTATTGCTTGCCTGCTCATACATCTCACATAATGCAACCACTGGACGTAGGCATTTTCAAGACAATGAAAACTGAATGGAGAAAGGCAGTAAAGAAGCAAAACGAGGCTGAAATTATCACAAAGCGGACATTTGCTGTGGCATTCAAGGATGCTTATGAGAACACAGTCTCCAAAAGTCTTGCTGCACTGGCATTTAAAAAGAGTGGCTTGTTTCCTTTGGACCCCAAAAACATTGATTGGTCTAAAGTTCTTCCATGTGCGTTTTCAAGTGTTTCAGATAGTTCTTTCCTCCCACCTAGCAGCAGCACCACCATTCCTACTACATCTAGCCCACCTAGCAGCAGCGCCACCATTCCTGCTACATCTCGCCCACCTAGCAGCAGCGCCACCATTCCTGCTACATCTAGCCCACCTAGTAGCAGTGTCACCATTCCAGCTACACCTATCCCACCAAACAGCAGCGTCACTATTTCTGCTACACACAGCACACCTAGTGTCGCCACTCTTGCTACACATAGCACACCTAGCAGCATCACCACTCTTGCTGCACATCGCACACTCAACAGTGTCACCATCACTGCTACGCATAGCATACCGAACAGCGTCATCTGTGTTCCTGGCACAAGTGCCAGACCGGATGCGTCCTTAAACCTGGCATCAACACTGAGGAAGTTTGCTATGCTTTGTTCTCAAAATGGGGAAACGACCCTGAATTTGTACTACACAAGGCTGGAGGAAGACTACGACTGCAATGATGCAGTTTTTGGCCTATAGAAGGCTTACCACCAACAAATTGTATCACATCAACCGAGAACA
The DNA here is from genome assembly GCA_024509875.1 of Oreohelix idahoensis. Classification (NCBI taxonomy): domain Eukaryota; kingdom Metazoa; phylum Mollusca; class Gastropoda; order Stylommatophora; family Oreohelicidae; genus Oreohelix; species Oreohelix idahoensis. The sequence continues at coordinate 172,795 of JAMPIV010019840.1, forward strand.
CGAGATTCGGGTCTACAAAATGGGTCTAAAACTGATCCATTGACAATCCCACTGCTGAATCGAAAGACCCAGATGAAAATAATGAAACTGCCCAATGTCATCAGTGGTGATAAATTCAGAGAAGTCCTTATACAGAAAGAGGAAGCACGGAAGGAAGAAGAGAACAGAAAAGCACAGCACAAAGTTGCCATGGAAGAGAGAAGAAAGGTCTGGCATGGAGAGATGGGAGTGAAGTGTTAGAGATTTGACTATACTAGGTCTGGTATGGAGAGATGGGAGTGAAGTGTTAGAGATTTGACTACTAGGTCTGGTATGGAGAGATGGGAGTGAAGTGTTAGAGATTTGACTATACTAGGTCCGGCATGGAGAGATGGAGTGATCATTTCCCTTCCTCGCTGCCTTTTGCATCCCTAACTCAAAAGCAAAGTCAGGTACCCAATATTTGTATTCCATATTATAATGTTTGTGTTTCATGACATTTCCGTAATAGTAATAAAGTGTTCAGTTTGGGACTGAATTTTGGTGTTGATTGGTTTACTCAGGAATGAATGTGTCAATTATGCTGTAAGAAGATACTAAGCATCTTTGAGGATTAATTAATGTGACAGCATGCATCACCCAGCATGTGTCATTCTGGGGGTTCTTTAGGGGAAATGGTACCCGCCAGAAGAATCAAGCCAGCAGTGCCAAAAGAATACAGCTATTTTACAATCCAGGGTTTCCAGTCGAGAATAATCTACTTATATGCCTGAGAGTTTTGCTCATGTATGTTGGCGTGTTCACACAACACTGAATTTAAAAAACAAGGCCGTGTTCAGCCTACTATCAATTTAAATTACTGGTTTCACGCAACACGTAATATTCAAGACATTTGCACGTAAGAACAGAATGTATTGCCACTAGAGTCGGTCATCAACGTTTGAGTTTGTAGCAAATTTAGGAAGCTACACTCTGTTTCAAGAATTTATATGCTTTGTTGAAATTCATCAGCGCTTGAGTGGTGGCGAGTTGCACAGCTGCACGCTGTTTTTGAGGACTTACATACGGTTATAAATCCATTATCATCTTGTTTGTGGTCCTTACTGACATACTTCTTGCCATAGTGTCAGGACTACCATCAGTGATTCATTCATTCATAACCCTCAACTCCCAAAGGAGCATAGGCCTTCAACAAACACATGCCAAGTCCTCCTGTCACGTGCCATCATCTCAAGTTCTTTCCACGTTCTCCTTATCATTTTCACCTCTGTTTCCAGCTCTCTTCTCCATGTGCTTCTTGGTCTACCTCTGCCTCTCTTGTCTTGGGGGTTCTAGAACAAGGACTGCCTTGTAATGCTATCAACAGGTTTCCTCAGTGTGTGTCCTATCCATCGCCATCGTCTTCTTCTCATCTCTTGTTCCACTGGCACTTGTCTAGTTCTTGTCATCAGTTCCACGTTGGTAACCTTGTCATACCATTTTAATCCCTCTATTCTACGCAAGTACCGTACCCATTTATGAAAGTCTGTAGCTTTTTGGTTGTTGTTCTCCGTGTCTCAGAGCCATACAATAGGACTGACTTTGCATTTGAGTTGAAAATTCTTATTTTCGTGTTGGATCCGATTTATTTTGATCTCCATATATTTCCCAATGCAATGAAAGCTCCTCTATCTTTTTGTATTCTTATTTTGATATCACTGTCTGTCTCTCCAACTTTGTCTATATTGCTGCCAAGATATGTGTACGATTCTTCATCTTGTATTGGTGCTTCTACAAGTTCAACCCTGTTTTCATTACCTGCATTCATTCTCATTATCTTTGTCTTTTCAAAGTGTATTTTCAGACTCAATTGCTGTGACCTCTCATCGAGAGTTTTCAATTTGTCATGCATCTGAATGTATAATGGTTGAATTCCATTCCAGACTTTGTTCAACTATTATTCTCAAAGTGGCTATCTGGTCTGTACATGATCTGTTTTGTCGAAAACCTGCTTGTTCATCTCTCAGTTTCTTGTCTATGGACTCTTTTAATCTCTCAAAGATAATCCTATTTAATACTTTTCCTGGCACTGATAGTAACATTATTCCTCTATAATTTGTGCACTCTTGTAAATTTCCTTTCTTAGGCAACAACCAGATATCCTTCCTTCCATTCTGCTGGTATCCCTTCCTTTTCCCAGACTTTACCAAGTAATTTATATAACATCTCTGTAGCTGTGTCGATATCTGCTTTGATGTCCTCTGCTGGAATGCCATCAGGTCCAGACACTTTTTCATATCTTAGAAGCTTTATGGCTTTCTTTATTTCTTCTTTCGTTGGTCTTTCACCGTTAATTTGTAGCTCTTCTTCTGGTGGCTGGATGTCCGGGAGGTTTTGTGGAGCTGGTCTATTGAGAAGGTTCTCAAAATATTCTGTCCACCTCTTCATTTGCTCTTGTATATTGCTGAGCAGTTTTCCATTCTTGTCTTTTATGAGGCAACCTGTTTGCTTGTATTTCCCTGTCAGTTTCTTTGTGCTGTTATACAGTTCTTTCATATTTACTTTGGCTGCAGCATCTTCTGCATCTCTTGCCAACTCCTCAATATTCCTCTTTGCGGGAAATGGTACCCGCCAGAAGAATACAGCTATTTTACAATCGAGGGTTGCCAGTCAAGAAATATCTACTTATATGCCTGAGAGTTTCGCTCATGTATGTTGGCATGTTCACACAACACTGAATTTCAAAGACAAGGCCGTGTTCAGCCTACTATCGATTTAAATTACTGGTTTCACGCAACACGTAATATTCAAGACATTTGCACGTAAGAGCAGAATGTATTGCCACTAGTGTCGGTCATCAATGTTTGAGTTTGTAGCAAATTTAGGAAGCTACACTCTGTTTCAAGAATTTATATGCTTTGTTGAAATTCATCAGCGCTTGAGTGGTGGCGAGTTGCACAGCTGCACGCTGTTTTCGAGGACTTACATACCGTTATAAATCTATTGTTATCGTCTTGTTTGTGATCCTTACTGACATACTTCTTGCCATTGTGTCAGGACTTCTTCTTCTTTGATCCTTAGCCGACGACCGTCAAAGCAGTCAGTGGCCATCACGCCTAGTGGCGTCTTGTAGGGCAATAACAAATTGATTCCACTTTGCTCGATCGGTGGCCATCCTTTATACAGTGCCCCAATTCTGGTTCATTCTTTGCATCTCAGCCTCCACAGTCCTCTGCCAGGTTGTTTTTGGTCGGCCTCTCTTTTGTTTTCCATTAGGGGTCCAAAGCATAGCTGTTCTTGTGATGGCATCAGGGTCTCTTCTGAGGACATGGCCAATCCAGCTCCACGTCTGCCAGCTATGATGGTGTGCATGTCCTCTTGCTTGCTCCGAGTAAGCAGATTTTGGTTGGTGATGGTATTCGGCCAAAGTATTCGGTGAATTTTTCTTAGGCATGTTGTGTGAAAAGAGGACAATTTCGACATTTCCTTCTCTGTAACTCTCCAGCATTCCGCACCATAGAGAAGCACAGAAAGCACACAGCTCTGATATAATCTTAATTTTGTGCTTGTGCTCTATTGAGAGGACTTCTAGATGTTGTTTAGGCTAAAGAAGACTGCTCTTGCTTTATTCGTTCTGATGTTGATGTCTTTGCCTGCCCCGCCGTCTGGTGTTACTACGCATCCTAGGTATGGGAAGGTGTCTGTCTGTACCAGTTGCTGATTCCTTACTGATATGGGCTCAGGGTTGCTCATATTGAGCGTCATGACCTCTGACTTCTTTAAATTGATGTTCAAGCCCACCTGCTGGCTATACTTATTAAGTCTATCCGTTTTTTCCTGGATGTGTTGATGTGAATGTGCTAGTAGTGCAATGTCATCTGCATATTCCAGATCTTCCAATGTAGAGAATGTAGTCCATCTTATTCCTCTTGGACTGTTGTCTAGCGCATCACCCAGTCTATGACTGTTAGAAATAGAGTGGTTGATAAGGGACATCCCTGTCGTACTCCTGTCTTCACCTCAAAGGTTAGGTTGCTCTGCCCAACACTACACGTAAAGTTGGCATAGAGGCTTTTTTATAATTGACACTATGCTGCTTGGAATTCAATAAGCCCTCAGTATTTTCCATAAACTGTCCCTATGTATGCTGTCAAAAACCTTTTCAAACTCAACGAAATTAATGTACAGCTGTCTTTGCCATTCTGAGCACTGCTCTATAATGTTCCTGAAAGTGAATATTTGATCTACACTCTTCTGTTCTTTCTAAATCCTGCTTGTTCTTTCCTCAGTTTGTGGTCTACTGCTTTTGAAATTTTGTGTATAATTATCCTGCCTAGTATTTTGCTGGGAACTGAGAGAAGAGTGATTCCTCTCCAATTATTGCAGTCTGCAAGATCTCCCTTCTTGGGCAATTTGACAATTATTCCTTTGTTCCACTCTGATGGTGTTGTCCCTGTTTTCCAGACTTGTGCAAATAGTGGTTCTAATAGTTCTGCTGCTAGCTCAGGGTCTGTCTTAAATAGCTCTGCATTTAAGTTATCATGGCCAGGAGCTTAAAGGGTTCTTTAACCCTTTGATTGATGTGATGATTTCTTCTTTTCGTGGAATGTCTGTATTTACATCTAGATCGTTTTCAGCCTCAGGAACATTCAATTGTGTCTCTGGTGGTTTCTTGTTCAGGGTTTCTCTGAAGTGCTCTGCCCATCTTGTTTCCTGTCCCTCTGCTGTCGTGAAGAGATTTCCTTGCTTATCTGTTACTAATGTAATGTTGTTTGCACCTCGTTTTCCGCTGATGAATTTAGTTATTTTGTATACTGTGCTTTGTTCATTTCTCAGTGCTGCCTCTTTTGCCTGTCTTGCAAGATCAAGTAGGAAATTCCTTTTGTTGGCTCGAATTGTGTCAGGACTACCATCAGTGATATGTACAATATATTTCAACATTGACAATCTACCCGCTTGCCGCATCTTGTGACGTATCAGGGAACATTCTTAATTAAAGAAAATCGACGCTGCTTGCCGCATCTTGTGCGGTATCAGTGAACATTTCTACTTCAAGAACGTCTACGCTGCTTGTCGCATCTTTTGCAGTATTAAGAAACACATAATTCAAGACATCCTTACGGTAGAGTCTACGACGTTTGCCGCATCCTGTGCAGTGGGAACTGATTATTTGAAAACTAAGGCATCATTACAGCAAGATGACTCATCATTACAGCTCACTGCCTCCTCTCTTATGCATGAATACTTCTAGACAGTGAAGTCTACACCGCGCACTAAGCAAGGCACCATACAGTGACAGGCTGCTAAACAGATAAGTCATTGTTGGGCTATCATTGCTCTTGTTCGTGCATACCACACTGTTGGCATTCCTGTCTTGACCCCATCTGTTGCTTGTTGTTATTGTGCGTGACTTACGTGTTTGCTTAAATTATGTTTTAGATTCAATGTTTAGTCTTCTTTATAGAGAAACTGTAGTTGAGTTAATCTATTAGGATTTTGTTAAAATTAATCCCTTAAGGCAGCAGTGTTCAACCTTTTTGAGTCCATGGCTCCCCTGACCAACTACATTCTTTCTGCGGCTCCCCTGTGGGATAACTAGTAAAAACTCTAGCGATGTTTCGACATTTAGCCTTACATTTATTGAGCAGGAGAGCTTTGGAAAGGCTTTTAAACAATGTCATTTGTAATGTAATTTAAAAAAAAAAATGCAATTGTACAATCTGCAAAAAATTACATCTACAAAAAAAAATATACACAAAGTGCACTTTGAAAACCCTTACTATAAAAAAGAACATAGCACAGATAAAGTAGTTTCTTTCTAACATTTTTAAAATTATTTTTGTCTCAAAATCATTCACTGATATACTGCACTCATGATTCAATCTCCATAATAAAAAACGTGAACATGTAAAACTAAAAAAAAAATGATGAATAAAGTGTCAGTCACCTTAGTGTGAAAATTGAGCTTACTTGCTGTTAGTGTTACACAGCTTGTCAAATCTTGGCACCAATTGAGATACAGCTACCCTTATTTCCTTCTCCACACCAAGTCTTGATCTGAACTTGGTTTTTATGACAGCCACTGCTGACAACCCAGACTCGCAGAGACAGGAAGTTGCAAAAGGTATTACCTTCAGTGCTCTCTTACTCAAGCTTGGGAATTCATATTTTACTGAATAACAAAATTTTGGCAATGCCATGGATGGACTTTGTATCCTTAATTTGGCGTCACTATTGGTCCATCCAATGTTGTCTATACGGCTGGCAAGATGTTGGTGTGATTCTACATCTCGTGGATTTGGTTCATCAGATGCAATCTTGATGATGTCTCGTGCATTTATTGTTTACCACATTTGCATTCCCCAGTTGTTAGTATTGCTTACTATCCTCTGGTATTTAATGCGCAGGAGGATGCCATATAGTGTGATACAGACGGATGAGTGCGATGTAGCACTAAAAATGATAAAATGTATTTTCTTCAAACATGCAATTTTGATGCTGCCTAATGTACATCTCCCATTTTTCCTCAGGACGGATGCATCTTCTGTGGACATGGGAGGTTGCCTAATGCAAGAACACCAAAATACGCTGAATCCGGTTTTATATACAAGTCGGAAATTATTACCAGCAGAGACCGGATTTGTTACCAGCGAGAGAGAATGCCTAGCTAGTGTGTGTGTTAAGTCAAAATTTAATCAAGGGGAGTTGAATCTTGGAATACTGGTATGTACAGGTCAGATTTGTGTTATCACCCTTGATTAGCTGTTGATTTGTTTTGGAAAAAATATGATAGGGGAATCTTCTTGAATGTTTGAGAAGACAGAAGGTGTCAGATAGCGGATGAACGCTACTCACATCTGTGCTGTGAGCGATAGTTCTCACGCTGTGAGTCCATGCATGTAGTTTTTGATTAGTGAGTTGTACTGAGTAGCTTCTTCTTCTTCTTCTTGCGATCGCATCTTTGATGATTACACCGTCAGACGAGTTCTCATGATGAATTCGACTGTTGTTTGAAGTTCCTCTTTAACTCCATATAGCTTTGAGTTTAGTGTTGAGTCATTGGGCCAGTATATCTTTCTTAACTGGTCATACAGAGGACAGTCCTGTAGAACATGCTCAGCAGTTTGTTCGTTTAATCCACATGTGCACAATGGTGAAGCAGACAATCGTAGCTTGTGCATGTGTTTATTCAGTTTGTTATGCCCTGTCCTGAGTCGAAAAAATAGTTATCTGTCCCTGCCGGTCGAGAGTGTGATAGTCGTCTTTGGGTTGGTTCTGTTCTCTTCTGATAGTCTGGATAGCTCTCTTTTTCTCAAAGTATGTGACTTCATTATCTTCTTGTTCACATTCTCCTCCCTTTTTTGCAAGTTTATCTGCCTTTTCATTTCCGGGTACACCACAATGAGATGGTACCCACTGAAGTATGGTTCTCTTTTTGGCAGCTAACTTGTTTAGTTCATTTCTCAGATGCGGGAGTTTACCACCCTTGAGAGCTTGCAGGACAGACAGTGCATCTGTGAGGATGACTACCTGGTGGCAGTCAGAGTTGGTGTTATAAATCATATTTGCAGCTTGCTCTAGAGCTTGAACCTCAGCTGTATAGTTGGAACAGAATTTACCAGTGGGAATGTGCCTAGTCTCATTGTGGTTGTCAGGATATGAGATAAAGATACCGGCACCTCCATTCCTAACAGCATTAGTTGCTGATCCATCTGTATAGGCATGTATCCATGATTGATCGGGATAGCTTTCTTGGATCATACTCAATGTAGCAGTTCGTTTTTGCAGATCATTATACTCACATCCACTTGTGAGACCACTGACTGATGTATTAATTTGGAGGGCACTGCTGGCCTGCTCCCATGGTACAGGGTATAGGGTGGGCTTCAGTGGTGTTGTCTTCATGGATAGGTCTTCTTGATGCTGTCTTATAAGTCTTTTCCCCCGATGCACAAAGCTGCTACGCTTTAGACGTCCCAATGCCAGATCATCTAGTCTTGTACTGAGTAGCGATTTTCAAGACAGTGTGTTTCTGGCAGAGGGCCGAAATGGTGCTTCAATTTTCGTGACACTGTTTTCGTAGAATGTATTGGATTATTTTGAAGATATGTTCGGAGGCCATGTAGTGTACAGGCCGATGTTATGAATCATATTTACTTTCTTGATGAGTTTACTTTCTTGACGCATTTATTGAGATATTATTATTAGCACTGTGATGTCTGCAGTCTGCTTGAAGGAGTTATTGATATATTATTAGCACTGCGATGCCTGCAGTCTGCTTGAAGGAGTTATTGAGATATTATTAGCATTGCGATGCCTGCAGTTTGCTGGAAGGAGTTATTGAGATATTATTAACACTGCGATGCCTGCAGTTTGCTGGAAGGAGTTATTGACATATTAATATTAGCACTGCGATGCCTGCAGTCTACTTGAAGGAGTTATTGATATATTATTAGTACTGCGATGTCTGCAGTCTTGTGAAGAGATTTATTGCTATTGTAAGCTGTGTAGTGTACTGTTCCTGATATCAATGTTTCTGTGGTGTAATGAACAGTATGGAACTGTATTTGGAGTTTAAACCTTCCTGACTCCTACATGTACTTTTGTGTGTGTGACCTATTGATGGTGTCAACAAAAGTAACCTCGCAACATATATGATGGCCTGTGTGGCGTGCTATAAACTACCCACTTGTATCAGTGGTGGCCAGTATGGGGAACTGTAACGCTTGTCAGGGAGGTAGCCATTTTTTTCCCAGCAAATTATTTTTATAAATATTTTTTAAACCTTTGCAAATATTTTTATAGGACTTTTTCATATCTCACAGTAACAGTAGATTGTGGATTTTTATTTTTTTTTAATAGTATATTGCATAGCAGGTTGAGAAAGTATAAATTTACAGCTAAAGAACACTGTAGCTAAGCTGAATGTGATTGTCAGCCTAGATTAACTTAAAGGTTAAATTAAACTGTATATGTAAAATTAACAGAGACAGCTGATACTGATGTTTGTCGGAAAAATCTAGAGATCTGGTTAAAGCACATAGTCAATATGCATAATGTCGTGCTTATATATTTGCAAGTTCGTATGCAAATAACAATGTGTTTTCCCATGTGTTTTTTTTTTGTGACAAATTTTTTTAAATATAAACTGGCATGCGCTAATTTGTGTCTGTTTAAGGATAGGAATTTTGTATATGTCGTACATTTTGAGCTGAGTTCATTTTTGGTCTATTAATTATACGTTGAAATAGGGGTTACGAACATTTTGGTATTGTATTTTTGAAAAGAAAATGCAGACAATAGAAAAGTATTTTTTCTGACATTGTAATATTTTTTCTGTGCCCTGCACTTGATTGTGCATCAGTCGGAACTTATTTATAACGGTGTTATTATTATTTTTGTTTGTGTGATGTCTATAATAATTCATTATTAGATATGAATAAGTTTTATAACTCGGTTAAATTACCTATTATGCTTTGTTTAGTTATAGTTTTCTTTTGTGTTTTTGACATATATATATATATATATATATATATATATATATATATATATATATATATATATATATATATATATATATACACATATACATTGCCTTTTTGTTCGTATATATATATATATATATATATATATATATATATATATATATATATATATATATATATATATATATATATATATATATATATATATATATATATATATATATACATATACATATACATATACATTGCCTTTTTGTTCGATGCTTTCCTGTCATCTTCTTCTTCTTCCGTCCTTAGCCACCGACCGTCAAAGCAGTCAGTGGCCATTACGCCTAGTAGCGTCTTAGGGCAACAGCAGATAGGTTTTCTTTGCCATTGTTTCCCATCACGCCTATTGGCGTCTTTAGGGCAACGGCAAATCAATCCATCTGCTGTTGTTTCCGTAATCAAAGTGACTGGCAAACGGGTGATCAGCCCGTTGGTTTTCCTGTCATGATTGTATTTATTTATACAATACGATGTTTGATTTAAATAGTTATTAGGATGTTTTATTACCATCTTTCTCTACATGTATATCTTTGCTTTTTCTTTGCTGATCATTCTTCATTTCATTCCATCTCTTCTATTCACTTTTCAGCATGGGTTTACATCTTGTTTATGCTCCCATATTTCATCTACATTTCATTTGATTCTATTTGTTTGTTAAGTTAATTATATGACTTAATATAATGTAACTATTTGTGATAGTTTTATTTATTTTCCGTGCAATGCATTGGTTAGCTTAATTGTTACCATGTTGGATTATTGATTTCTTCTCCTATATTGATTTCATTGCTTGCTTTCATTGATGGTAAATCTTCTTTTACTTGACCTTGCTGTTTCACTTTCTATTTATTATTTCCTACTTAATTTATATGGAAAATACTTTACTGGGTTTAAAACCGATAATCTTTGTATACTTAGCTGATTATTCTGTATGCTGCATTCTCTACTTTACACTTAAGGCTAATATTTTGTGTCGATTATTATTTTGACTTAACATAGGGTAATTTTTATATGTGGATATTAGAGCGTTACTGACCTCTTATTTTTTGTTGATGTAATTTTAGAGAAAAAAAAATGATAGAATCATTTTTTGTTCCCCGTGTGTCGGTGTAGATGTTAACTCAAAATTTAATCAAGGCGAGTTGAATCTTGGAATACTGGTATTTACAAGTTAGATTTGTGTTATCACCCTTGATTAGCTGTTGATTTGTTTGGAAAAAATATGATAGGGGAATCTTCTTGAATGTTCGAGAAGACAGAAGGTGTCAGATAGCGGATGAACGCTACTCACATCTGTGCTGTGAGTGATAGTTCTCACGCAGTGAGTCCGCGCATGTAGTTTTTGGTTAGTGAGTTGTACTGAGTAATGATTTTCGAGACAGTGTGTTTCTGGCAGAGGGCCGAAACTGTGGTTCAATTTTCGTGACAGTGTTTTCGTAGTATGTATTGGATTATCTTGAAGATATGTTCGGAGGCCATGTAGTGTACAGGACGGTGTTATGAATCATATTTACTTTCTTGACGGATTTATTGAGATATTATTATTAGCACTGTGATGCCTGCAGTCTGCTTAAAGGAGTTATTGATATATTATTAGCACTGCGATGCCTGCAGTCTGCTTGAAGGAGTTATTGAGATATTATTAGCATTGCGATGCCTGCAGTTTGCTAGAAGGAGTTATTGACATAATATTATTAGTACTGCGATGTCTGCAGTCTTGTGAAGAGATTTATTGCTATTGTAAGCTGTGTAGTGTACTGTTCCTGATATCAATGTTTCTGTGGTGTAATAAACAGTATGGAACTGTATTTGGAGTTTAAACCTTCCTGACTCCTACATGTACTTTTGTGTGTGTGTGACCTATTGATGGTGTCAACAAAAGTAACCTCGCAACATATATGATGGCCTGTGTGGCGTGCTATAAACTACCCACTTGTATCAGTGTGGTGTGTTGCTAAGCTTTCCAAGTATCTGATGGGAGCTCATTTTTGTTTTCTCAAAAAAAGATACATTTTTCATGAGACAACCTTGGATGATATTATGTTATGCTAACTTACATGTAACTAGATGTAATACATTCTTTTATTGTTCTAGACGTTAGACTTACTCTATGAGAGAACTGTGTTTTCTTCTGGAGAAGGAGGTAAATGTCATATGATGATGATGATGTCAGTATAATACAGACATCGAGCACATGTTGTAATGATGATGATCATATCAGTGTAATACAATTATCAAGCATATATTGTATTGATGATGATGATGATTACGCTGATGATTATGGTCAATGTGTGTGTGTATGTGCAAATGATAAAGTAAGAGGGGTTGTTTGCATGAACAGTAAATTGTGTAGGTTTGTGTGTGCTAAGTGCGGATGAAAACTGGTCAGTTTGGTGTTACATGAGTTTGCCTCATGGGTCAAAACATGGGAGAATAGTTGAAGGTGTGAAGTGGTTAGTTTTGAACTGAAAAGAAAACTGGAAGGTTACGGGTAGAGGGGAGAAGATGGCTAGATGTTATGGCTGAATCTTGTTTAATTCTGAAGGAAGAATTATGAATTATTACCTAGGATATTTGTATTTCATATAATGTTTGTGTTTCATGATATTTCCATAATACAGTGTTCAGTTTGGGACTGAATTTTGGTGTTGATTGGTTTACTCAGGAATGGATGTGTCAATTATGGTGTAAGAAGATAGTAAGCATCTCTGAGGATTAATTAATGTGACAGCATGCATCACCCAGCATGTATCAGGGACATAAGTCTTCAACAAAATGTATGTCAATGTTTCCTGGCCCGTGCGACTGCTATCAGCTCTAGGTCTATCTTTTTCCTGGCCTGTGCCATCTGCTCTAGGTCTTTCCCTGACTTCATTTCCTTCTTGCATGTCTGTGTATTATATATATAATATGTGGTGTCTGCCCATGCACACCACATGTTGGATTTATTGAGTTTGAGTCAGTGCTGATAAATGCGGCACTATTTGGAATATTGAAAATGAAGCGCACCGGAAAATGAGAGAAAAGGGATGTTTATAATGTGTATGGCCAAGGTGTTAAGAAAAAACCTTGAGCTTTGTGGCCGCTGTGTTTTCTTGTAAGTTCCATTGGGAACATATTGCGAAGTGTTCACCTTTCTAAATGGATGTGGTTTGTACAAGAGGAGGAATACTCTTGGCATATGATTAATACTGTATTGATGAGGTTTGGTAATTAACACATTAACTACCGAATTGAAAAACACACTGTGGCCGAATTAAACTTTTCCCCCATTTTCATCCTGTAGGTGTTTGCACAAAGTAAGCTGTAGTTTTTGTAATTGTTTACAGATTATACATTACACATCATTTTAAAGATAAATGAATGTACTATTACAATAAACACCGGTTGTAACTCTAAAAGAGGTTGTTGCTATTTAACGGCCCTCCGATGGCCGAGGACTTGCAATATTTTCACAATTATAACTGCATGCGCCTCATCTCTATCAAAATCACAATTTCAATCAATGTGCACACCGTTTTCACTCTTGTCCTCGTCGCTAGATCTATCAGTCAATTGTTGAAACACGTTTCTATCCTATTCAGCCGTAAGACGAGATGTACACGCATTTTTTGTAGTCCTATCACTAGTTGCCATGGTAAACAGTTTTACACGATTTGGTAACTAACCCAAAACGCTGAAGAATATGAACATTAAATCAATTTTTCAGTGTTATACAACAACCATGCTTTGGGAATTTGTTTTCCGGTGGCAACTTAAAATCTCGAACCAGATCAGAGAGTGTTTCAGTACATTCTTCATTCGTTTTATTACTAAAATTAGATTGGCGCTCTGAGCGGCTTGCGGTCCAAATGTGATTATTTTGTGAGCCGCTGACAGCGGCTTGCGGTAGTTAATGTGTTAAGGATTAATCTTGACGAACGCTTCTGTATGCTACAAGGAATATACGTTATTAAAGGATGTTGAGTTCGTTAAAAAGGAAGACTGTTTTAGTTCGTCATTGGTGATTGGGTCAGTTAAAGAACCCACATGTATGTTGTTGAGTATGGAATAAAACTATAATCGTTGGGTCACCCTGGACGTAACAGAATAACGAGTATTATTATGAAACAACAGCAGGAGCAATCAAATATACATTAACAAAATCAACATATACTTGAACTGTGGACAGGGGTAGCAATTTACCGGAAATAATAATAAACAAACACAAAATATATTCGAACAGCGCCCCACCACAGATATGGGGGCTCGTCCGGGATATGAACCATAGTGTGATGGTCTAAGTAAGGCAGAGGAGAACATAGATATTAATTTATTGTTTAGAAAAGTTATAATTCGTGGTATACTATGGCGACTCTTGACTATTTTATTAAACAAGGCAAAGCGCTGAGTATGGAAGGTGATATTTTAAAAAATTTTGCTTTGACTGCATATGAAAAAGCAGAGGCAAAAGAAGAAAGAGAAAGAAATGAGAAAAAAGAAAGAGAAGAAAGGGAATTTTCTATGGCGCAAGAAAAAGCAAATAAGGAAGAAAGAATTCGTATAGCAGAAATCGCTGCGGAACGAGAGAAAATGGAACATGAAAAGGCAATTCGTTTAGCTGAAATTGCTGCCGAGGAGGCAAAATTTGAAAGGGAGAAAGCTTTTGAGGTTGAGAAACTTCGTTTTCAACAACATCATGTTTCCCATGATTCTGATAGTAATGGTTCATCGAAGAAGGCAATCACAACCCCTAATTTTAATTTAAGACTACCACCCTTTTCTCCTCCTCACGACGATATAAGTTTTTATTTATTAAGATTTCAGGAAAGAGTCTCTTGCTTAAATATTGATAAAGATTCGTGGTCTGGTGTTTTTTCGGGTCTCCTCACAGGTGATGCAGTTGGGGTCTATCTGGGTATAGACCAAGATAAAAGACATGATTTTCAGGTCGTAAAGGCAGCATTTATACGCAGATATGGTCTGGATCAGGAAGGCTATAGACAAAAGTTTCGATCCATGTTGCCGGTAGAGGGTAAAAATTTTGAGGATTTTGTTTCCTCCATAAAACTATGTCTCCAAAGATGGGTTGAACAGGCTTCTATCCCTAAAACTTTTGAAGGATTATGTGATCTCTTATTAAGAGATAAAATTGTTTCTTCGGTAAACCAGGATATTGTATCATTCTTACAAGAACGTAATCCGACTAGTATCGAGGAAATGGAAAAATTAGGTCAACAATTTTCCGTTGCTCATCCAAACTTGTCATTGAGCAGAGCAAAAGTCTTGGACTCATCTACTGCGTGTGCTGCGACGCACGGGAGATCGCGCACTTGTAGTTTAGATAGACGATATAATCATAGAGAAAATAATCACACATCCTATAGGGGTAAATATAATTTTTACCATAATCGCTCACCTTCACGGGGTAGAGACAGGCATAATTTCAACAATTATAACAATAACCAATGGTATCGAAATAACCAGTATTCACACAACAAATATACTGACAATCATAATTTGTCACCGCGGGGTGGCCATTATGACAGGGACAACAATGGACATTCTCATTCAGACAATTTTTCAGATCGCAGAAGATCTCACTTCGTTAGAAGTCATAATAGAGCACGCTCACAAGCCAATGCTTGTCAGACGGTAGATAGAAATGTCAGTAATGATATTCATTCAACCAATAATCACGCCAATGCGTGTAACGTTGATTTAGAAAATTCTAATAATTGTACAGAATGTAGGATGTTATTTCAACCTGGAGCTACACCACGGCTTAAATGTGGACATGCCTTACCAGTGTTGTCATCTTATGACGGTGTTGGTACTCTCACTTTACATAATGGGTTTTTGTTTAACACTCCAATTAACATTTTAAGGGACACGGGTTGCACAACGGTCGGGATTAGAAGGTCGTTAATCCCTCCGTCGTGTTTCACTGGAACGTCAGTGAAATGCATAACTTTCGGAGGCACGGTAGAGGCATATCCCATGGCCGACGTAACAATTACCACGCCATTCTTTACTGGGAAAGTTCGTGTATGTGTTCTCAACCAGCCTTTGCTGTGACTTGATTTTGGGAAACATAAAGGGTATAAAAGAATGTTCTACTGATGAAATTTCTGCATGGGAAAGAGAATATCTTTCTTTATCCAATGCTGTGACTACTAGAGCACAGTTGGTTGCAGAAGCAAATGAACTTAATGATAGCAATAATATCCCACACATGACAACAAGTCATTACATAGATAAAAATGCATTCATTAACCAACAAAAAGATGACTCTTCTTTGGGACGTTTATTCACTTTAGCTACGGCTAAAACTATTACACAGACAAATAATGCCAGACATTGGTATCAATTTCATGACAATATTTTGATACGTTGTTTTGACAATTATTCTTCAGTACTCAGACAAATTGTAGTACCTACGTCATTTCGATCACTAGTTTTATCTAATGCACATGATGTTCCTTTTGCGGGTCATATGGGGATTGCCCGCACAGCTTATAGATTGATGGCACATTTTTTTTTTGGCCAGGGGTTCATAAGGACGTCGCAACATTTTGTAAATCATGCACTGTTTGTCAGGGAGTTGCACGGAAGGGTGCGCATCAGTTTGCACCCCTACAGACCACAGATATCTCTGTGCGTCCTTTTTATAAGATGGCTGTCGACATAATCGGGCCTCTTCCGGTGTTATCATCCAGAGGATTCCGCTTCATCTTAACGTGTATCGATCTATGCACCAGATGGCCTGAAGCCATACCTGTTAAGTCCATAACAACAATGTCGGTGACTGATGCATTATTATCGATATTTTCACGTATCGGATTTCCTGAAGAGCTTCTGTCAGATCATGGCACGCAATTCACTTCAGGTATGTTCTCAGAAATTTGTGATGTGCTTCACACCCGTCATACATTGAGTGCCAGATTAAATCCGCAATCAAACGGAGTTGTAGAACGCTGGAATTCTACATTAAAACAGATGTTGGGCAAAGTAACAACAATGTTTCCCCATGATTGGGACCGGTTGATACCAGCGGTTCTCTTTGCGTATAGAGAAGTTCCTAATCGTCAAACCGGATTCTCACCATTTCAATTAGTTTTCGGGGCTAATCCAAGAGGACCAATGTCTATCTTACATGATTTGGTGATAACAAACGATGATAATACGGTTACGAAATCTAGTCACCAATATGTCACAGATCTACGTCAATGCATTGTGGACGCATGTGAGATCGCGACTGAAGCATCAGAATTAGCAAAATATAAGACTCGGTCGCGTATTAATCGTGATAGGAGATTAACATCATTATCGATTAACGATGAAGTTTTTGTTCTCTTGCCACTTAAAGGTGATCATTTGTTGGTTACGTGGCAAGGTCCTTTTAAAGTTGTGGGTAAGAAAACCGACGTGGATTACATCATCGACATTAGGGGTAAAAGAAAAACATTCCACACTAACATGTTACAACCTTACATTTCTAGACCTCTTCCACTCAAACATATTTGTGAATCTATCATAAATCAATCTCCGCATCTGGCATCTATTGCTTTAGTTGATGAAGTAGCAACTAGTTTCGCGGATGTACCGCTTGATTTTCCTGTGGTACCTATCCAAGCCTCTGAAACTTGGAAGGATGTAATCATTTGTAACGATTTACCTTCAGATCAGAAGAATCAGATTCTCAATCTATTGAAATCTTTTGAAGATGTGTTGTCTGATCTGCCTGGACGAACTAACATTATTTCTCACGAAATAAAATTATCGGATCCCACTCCGATTAAGTTACGACCGTATGCAATTCCTTTGCATATCAGAGAGCAGGTTGATAACGAGGTCGACAATATGTTGAAAATGGGGATAATCTCTCCATCAGATTCTCCATTTTGTTTTCCGATGGTAGCAGTACGGAAGAAAGACAAATCCATTCGTATATGCATTGATTTCCGTCGACTAAATAAAGTCACGATATCAGATTCTGAACCAATGCCTTTGCTGGAGGACTTGCTACCTCGTTTAGCTTCCGCTACTTTCTTTAGCAAATTCGATTTATCAAAAGGGTATTGGCAGATCCCTTTGACCGAAGAATGTAAACCATTGACGGCATTTGCAACATCGAAGGGTTTGTTCCAATACAATGTCATGTGTTTTGGGCTCAAAAATGCACCTGCAACTTTTGTACGGATGATGCGTCGAGTATTTGGGAACCGTTCTGACCTAATATCTTATATAGATGATATTTGCATGTTTCATGACACATGGGAAGAGCATGTAGATGGTATACAATCTTTACTCCTGACACTAAGAATACACAATCTCACAGCCCGTCCATCCAAAATAGAAATTGGATTCAATGAAATTTCATTTCTAGGACACAAAATTGGCAGACATGTAATACAGCCTGATGAATCTAATTTAAAACGCATACTTGATCTTACAATTCCAACTACAAAGAAGCAAGTACGGAGTCTATTAGGATTGGTGAATTTTTACCACAAGTTTATTCCAAGGTTCTCGTCTTTGACTGCTGTCTTATCTGATCTAACTAAAAGAGGTATGCCTAACAAAGTAGTTTGGACAGAACAATGTAACCATGCATTACACAACATTAAGACTCATTTTTCACAGTATCCTATATTAAGACTGCCAGATTTAAAAAGATCATTTACTGTTGTAACAGATGCTTCGCTCCATGCAATAGGCGGGTGTTTGGGACAAAGTTTTGATGGCAAGTTTCATCCGATCTACTACTTGAGTAGGAAACTGTCGGAAGCCGAATCCAAATACTCTATTTTTGACAGAGAACTGTTGGGTATAGTATGGACTTTGAATAAACTTCAAAAGTATGTGGTAGGTACGCATTTTACTATAATGACAGATCAGAGATCATTAACGTATCTGCAGACCTGTAAATCACAAAGTGCAAGACTTACGAGATTTGCACTGCAGTTGCAAGCGTATGACTTTGATATCGTCCATATAGAAGGACATAATAATGTAATCGCTGATACTCTGTCAAGAGTAATACATTGAACTATGTAACTGTCCTGGGTACAGGAAGTGACAATAAACATTGTTTATGTTCATAATCAATTGATAGGTAGATTATATAGCGATATTTTCGTACCATTAATATGTTGCTCACAAGTTGTTGCCACATATTTTAACTGCATTTCACTCATCGTGATATCATTTCACTCATTGCTTGAATTTGATTTTCCTTTTTATCATTATAGTTAAGTATAGTTAATGATGGCCTGGAAACCTGCAGTTTCCAGTAGCGCGCAAGGGGGGTAATATGTGGTGTCTGCCCATGCACACCACATGTTGGATTTATTGAGTTTGAGTCAGTGCTGATAAATGCGGCACTATTTGGAATATTGAAAATGAAGCGCACCGGAAAATGAGAGAAAAGAGATGTTTATAATGTGTATGGCCAAGGTGTTAAGAAAAAACCTTGAGCTTTGTGGCCGCTGTGTTTTCTTGTAAGTTCCATTGGGAACATATTGCGAAGTGTTCACCTTTCTAAATGGATGTGGTTTGTACAAGAGGAGGAATACTCTTGGCATATGATTAATACTGTATTGATGAGGTTTGGTAATTAAGGATTAATCTTGACGAACGCTTCTGTATGCTACAAGGAATATACGTTATTAAAGGATGTTGAGTTCGTTAAAAAGGAAGACTGTTTTAGTTCGTCATTGGTGATTGGGTCAGTTAAAGAACCCACATGTATGTTGTTGAGTATGGAATAAAACTATAATCGTTGGGTCACCCTGGACGTAACAGAATAACGAGCATTATTATGAAACAACAGCAGGGCAATCAAATATACATTAACAAAATCAACATATACATTAACTGTGGACAGGGGTAGCAATTTACCGGAAATAATAATAAACAAACACAAAATATATTCGAACAGCGCCCCACCACAGATATATATATATATATATATATATATATATATATATATATATATATATATATATATATATATATATATATATATATATATATATATATATATATATATATATATATATATATATATATATATATATATATATATATATATATATATATATATATATATATATATATATATATATATATATATATATATATACGTGGGGCGTTTAGAAAGTAATGCACCACATCGTTTTTCTCAGCTAATAATGAAGATAGAAGCATGAAATTGTGCACACTTCAAATATGGCTTGTGCCAGTTGTGTGCACCAAATTGCACCACAACCGGCCAAATAATACGGCTGCCCTAAACCGTTGAAATGGAGCGTGTTAGCAACTTGCTTTATAAGCAGCGAATTGTGATAGAATTTCTCGTTGCAGAGAAGAAAACTGTTGTGAACATTCACAAGCGTCTATGTGATGTGTATGGAAGTTTTGCAGTCGACAGGAGTACAGTTAGTCGCTGGGTTCAGAGAACCAAAGAATCAGGAAGTGGAGATACGGGGCTGCTTGATCGGCCGCGCTGTGGACGTCCTGCCACAGCCACCAACGCAGAAATGTTGAAATACGCTGAGGGCATTATTCTTACTGATAGGCAAATCACTACTCAACAATTGGCCTTACAGCTGTCAGTCAGCATTGGTAGTGCAAATGCAGTTATAACAACTCTCGGATTTTCTAAAGTTTGCGCAAGACGGGTTCCCTTAAGTCTCACAAATGACCACCGATTGCAAAGGAAAGCAATTTCTTCTGAATTGTTGGGGCATTTCAATGCTGATGGAGAGAACTTTTTGGCTAAGATCGTTACAGTTGACAAAACCTGGGCATATCATTTTGAACTTGAGGCAAATGACAGTCAATGGAGTGGCATCATCTGCAATCACCACGAAGAAAGAAAGTCAAGACAATTCCTTCAGCTGGAAAGGTCATGATCACTGTCTTTTGGGACATTGAAGGTGTGATTCTTGTGGACGTTATGCCAAGAGGAGAGACAATCAAATTCGCATGCTTACATTAAGACATTGAAAAAACTCAATCAACGTTTTTGCAGACTTCGGCCGCACAAGAATCCAGCAGACCTGCTTCTCCTTCACGACAATGCGCGCCCTCACACAAGTATGGCAACATGGGAAGCAATCACCAAATTGGGTTGGACTGCACTACCCCATCCACCCTATAGTCCCGATTTGGCACCCTCTGATTTTCATCTATTTGGTCCACGTAAAGATGCACTCCATGGGACAAGGTTTGAAGATGATGAAGGAGTGATTCATGCAGCGAAGAAATGGCTACATGATCAAGACAAAATCTGGTATGGACTAGGAATACATGCACTTGTTTCTCGCTGGCATAAAGCCGTAGAAGTTGATGGAGATTATGTTGAATAATACCGATGTTTGCATGACATATCCATGTACACCTTGTATATTGCGTATAAATTTCATGCTTTTTGAATAAACAGATCCTGAGAAAAATGATGTGGTGCATTACGTTCTGAAAGCTCCTCGTATATATATATATATATATATATATATATATATATATATATATATATATATATATATATATATATAATGTTATCCTAATTGCAATTTAAATTTTTTTTTAACTGAAAACTTTTAATGTTATTGAAAATTGAAATCAAATTTATTGTCCCCTTAGTATTAAAGTTATTATTACTATGTATATCAAACATATGGTAGTTTCTCAGAGTTTAAAAACTGGCTCATAGTTTTAGATGACACTGAATAACAAGCTTGGTAGGCAGTCAGAACACACAGTTCTGTACATGCAAAGGCATGAGATCCTTGGTTGTTGACTTCGCGTAGACCAAACTAAGATGACCACATATTTTTTTCTCTTCCTTCTCCTTTCAATCACCACCATCATTACAAAAAAATGTGCAATGTATAACTTTAGAACACAATAAAAAGTGTGTAAATGAGGGTGTGCAAGGAGTGTGATATGAGTAAATATCATATCATGTTTTGTATTCGATCACTTCCTGATATATATTGTTTACACACGGTATCCCGTGGTTGCAGGAAGTGACGTCTTGACTTCTGCTCTGAATTGATAGCAGACGTGAGTTTTGATTTGGGACAAGCTAGCGTCTCTAACCGGCAGTCTGCTTGTGTCGTTTGACCAGTATGCATGGAATGTGTCCAGTAGGACCTGATTTTAGATTGTGTTAATTGCCTTTGGGCATCTTTATATTGCACCTGCAAGATCGATTACCATCACTGCCTTATGCATTCATTAACGGTATAATGTCAGATTAGTCTTAGCAGTGTGTATGGAATTCTTGGGCACGTAAGTTGACTGTTCCATTAAAACTGAGATTATCAGAATCAAGGACAGTAGAGACATGTGCTAGTAAAAGCTACGATGTCGTACCATACTCAATGTGGAGTACTGTGTCATTAAATGTATGAATTGTGCCAAGAAGTTAGGCCTTGTTACTGAGTACCTGTGGTGCGGGCCAGGGAGCTTGTGTGTGACTGGCCATATTTAAATATATTATAATTCCTCAAATGGAATATACAAGGAGATCCCTGTAGGGTATTCAGCAGGCCACTGTAATAAGGAGTGTCAAGCCTTAAGTCTAATGCACTCTTACCACAGGACGTCGGGAGGACGGTTCCTGAAGAAATAATAATATTCCTAAATTTACCCGTACCATTTCTGGGGGCCAAGCTAATGAATGTCTTACAAGCCGAAGAACGCCTAACAAGTCGAGGACTATTTTTTCAAAATGGCGGCACGCATCGTCTGCCAAACTTTTTTATGAATGGAAGGGATTTCCATCAACATGAATGTGCCTCAAGTTGTCACTAAGTTATAAAAGTGACCCATTTTTACACAGAAGTCATAGGAACTGACTATCTTCATCCAAGAATCAAGTATTCTGTCAAAAATCATGGACCAGATCGATGTCCTTCAATGTCAGCATGAAGCAATCCTAGGCCTAACCAAAGCCTAGGCTACGATCATCACTACATTCCTTGCTTGTCGAAGTCTCAAGAAGGATTGTTTTCTTGGCAACAGATAAGTCTGTTTATTGTTACATACAGCTTGGCTGTAAATACAATCTGTTTGCCTGAAATCTGACTTCACCATATGTGTTTTCATTACATGTTTTTGGTTTTGTAACTAACGGGCAGGATGGAGGGACTTGATTTGTGTTATTCAATACCGTGAAAGCTAGGTCGAATGAGCAAATCAAGCGTTCTGTAGGGCAGTATCTGTGTGATTCAGATAGAGGACCCAGCATATTCTGCTGGTTGTATAAAAGTTTGCCTCACTTGAATTTAACAGATCCATTTTTGTTAGCTGTGTAGTCATGTTTACCTATTGTTTGTTCTCATAAGTACTGTCATTGTTATATTTTATTTAATTCGTTGCATTATTGTTTGTAATATTGTGTATTCTCCTCTGACTATCTTTCATTTCATAGATGTCATAATTGTTGTGATATGCGTCTTGTCTTGTCTAGTTGTACTAGAGCATTAGTTTAAATTAATTCATATATATATATTATAGTTATTTCCTTAGTTAACCATTTGTATTTCCTTTAGTTGCTCGAACCCTGTCTTGCTGTTCTTACTTGTTGTAGTTTCTATTTTTTTCATTGCTCCATATTGTTTATCTGAATACATCTACTATTGCAATTATAAGTTGATCTGAGATTGGTGGATGAAGTATTGAATATTTATCTGACATATTCATATACATGAAAGTTAAAATATTGTGTATTATTGAGAAACACAGGAATAAGCAACCATGACTTCATTAAAGGATTTATTGAAGATTGGGAAGGAACTTAATTTGGAAGGTCCAGCTTTGCAAGCTTATATTGATAAAGAAGTAAACAGACAAGAAGAACTTCGCAAAGAGGAATTGGCTGAAAAAAGGAATCAAGAGGAACTGCACAAACAAGAAAAAGAAAGTGAATTGGAGGAAAAAAGGAGATCAGAAGAATTGGCTCTTGAAAGGGAAAAATTAGCCTATGCCAGATCTCAAGAGGAGAAAGCTCAAGAGCAGATGAAATTGCAACAAATTAAAGCTCAAGAAGAGATATTATCTCAACAAGCTATAAGATTAGCTGAGATTGAACTTGAAAAATTAAAATTACAACAACCACTGTTGCATCCTGGGGTAGGTGAAGATAAAAATAAAGATCATACTACTGCCATAAGGATTAATTTGCCAAAATTTAATGCATCCATAGATGACATTTCATGCTTCCTAAATAGGTTCCAAACTTATTGTGAAGAATATAAGATTGACAAATCTACATGGACATGTAGACCTATGAATTTATTGGTTGGTGAACAATTAACTGTAGTCTCCACTTTGGATGACCAGACTAGAAAGGATTATGAAGCTGTTAATGTGATTTTATTGCAGAGGTATCAATTAGATGATGAGGGTTATCGTCAGAAATTTCGGTCTTTGTACCCTGATTCTGGAAAAGATTTCACTGAATTTATTTCAGCTGTTAAATTAAATTTTTCTAGATGGATTGAACTATCCAAAACTGAAAAAACTTTTGAGGGATTGTCAGATTTAATTCTAAGAGACAAGGTTTTGTCATCTATTAGTTCTGATTTTCTTGCGTTCCTGCAGGAAAGAAAACCTGACTAAATTACAAACCCTAGGACGTCAATATCAAGTTGCACATCCTAATAGAGTATTGAGCAAAAACAATGTTAAGGATTCATTACCAGCTGCATCTGCTAGGTCATTCCAAGACAATGCACCTAGGTACAAATCAAACAGTATGGATAGGAATCAAAGATTTAAACCATCACATAATTACAGTCAAAATAGAGGTAGATACAATTTTAATAAACACCAACCTCAGAGAAATTGGAATTCATATCAGGAGGATAACTATTATCCACAAACCTCATTTAAGTCCAATAACTGGCAAAATAGAGGAGAATATAACTCAAAATCAAATAGAGGGCAGAAATCATTTTATAGAGGAAATGATCAGAATGCAAATAAAAGATCTTATCATAACAATACTTCCAGACAATCAAGAAACACTGAACGTACCAATGCTATTGTTCATGATAATAATCAAAACCATAATGATATTGTAGCACATGCAAATTCATGCAGTGTAGACTTAGCAAATAGTGATAACTGCACTAATTGCAATTCTTTATTTCAGCCTCAAGGAGTGCCAAGATTATTATGCGGACACCCCCTCCCAGTCATGTCATCTTTTGAAAGTACTGGTTCATTGATCTTGAACAGAGGTTTTGTCAATAATAAGTTAGTATCTTTACTCAGAGATACTGGTGCAACCACCATTGGTGTGCGCAAAGCCCTGGTTGATAAGGTGGAATATACAGGAAAACAAGTGAAATGCATAACTTTTGGAGGAACTGTGGAATATTACCCCACAGCTGAGGTGTTTTTGAATACACCATATTTTACGGGAAGAACACTGGTATGCCTCTTGGACAATCCAATTGCTGGAATTATATTGGGAAACATACCTAATTTGCATGAATGTACACACGAAGATATTGAAATATGGGAAAGACAACATTTATTATGTTCAAATGCTGTTACTACCAGAGCTCAGTCTCGCATGGACAATGATCATCACAAACCAGTCATTGATGTGTTACCTGAAGATATAACTGAAGATATCACTTCAGAAGAAGAAGAAGAAGAAAAGGAAAATAATAATGATGATATAAGTCATTATCAACAGGAAAATAATGATCATATTAAGGCAATGAATGATGTCAATACTGATGATGACAATCTATTTCAGATGGAGCTGATTGATAAGGAAACCTTTATACAAAGACAGAAAGATGATATTTCCTTAAAAAATATTTTCATATTGCTCATTTGAATGATGTAATGGTAGATGACTGTGCAAAACACTGGTATACTATCAAAAATGGGATTTTAGTAAGAAACTATCAATTTGCTAATTCCTTAAAGAAACAGATTATGGTACCAGCTTGTTTTCGACCATTCATTTTACGACATGCACATGACATCGAATGTGCAGGACATTTAGGTGTTGCTAGAACAAAACAAAGAGTTTTGTCATATTTTTTTTGGCCCGGAATTACGAAAGATGTCAAATTATTTTGCCGTACATGTACCATCTGCCAAAGTGTAGCAACCAGAAAACCTAAACATGATGCGCCCATTCAAGCATCTGATATCTCTTTGCGTCCCTTCGCAAAGATGGCCATTGCCATTATTGGCCCTTTAAGGGTAACATCAGCCAGAGGTCATCAATATGTGTTGACCTGCATAGATATGTGCACACGCTGGCCAGAAGCTATACCTTTAAAAACCATCACCACGGTAGATATTTCTGATGCATTATTCTTGATTTTTAGTAGAATAGGTTTTCCTGAAAACATTCTATCTGATAGAGGAACTCAGTTAGTTTCAGATGCTATGAAACAGGTTATGGATATGTTTGGGATTCAAAGATCCCTTAGTTCAATATACCATCCTCAGTCTAACGGAAAAATAGAAGTCCTCAACAGATCCTTAAAACAAATGCTACATAAAGTTACAATTAAATATCCACAAAATTGGGACAGAGTTCTCCCAGCTATTTTATTTGCGTATCGAGAGATAAAAAATGAACATACAGGCTTTAGTCCATTCGAATTGGTTTTTGGCGCCAGACCACGAGGCCCAATGTCTATATTAAAACAACTTTTAATTGGTGCTGAAATGAACAAGGAGGTTCAAACCTCATATCAGTATGTGGTCAATTTGAGGAAAAAAATAATAGACGCATGCCAAATAGCAGTAGGTTCATCTGAAAAGGCAAAGCTTAGGGCAAGGTTATTTATTAACCAAAACCGCAAATTACGCTAACTCTGGCCTGGAGATGAAGCATACGTACTATTACCCAAGAGAGATAACAAACTGTTGGTATCATGGAGAGGACCTTACAGGATCGTGGAGAAACTGTCTGATGTTGATTATATTGTTTCAGTAGATGGAAAAGAAAAAACTTTTCATATCAATATGTTACAGCAGTTTCATACACGCCCACCATATCGAAGACCAGTCTTTGAAGCTCTTGATCAATCTGTCAGTCGTCATTCTTCTTTGGCTGTCATACAGGAGGAAAATTCTGATTTGTCTGATGGAAATGACTCACTATTAGTGTTACCTAGTCTTCATTCCTTAGCTACTGAAAGTTGGAAGGATGTTGATATATCTCCAACTTTATCTTCTTTTCAGAAAGAACAGGTTACTTCAGTCTTGTGTTCTTTTGCTGATGTCCTTACGGATATTCCTGGACACACTGATATCATCGAACATGATATCATTCTGACAGACTTTCAACCGATTAAGTTGAAACCTTATCCTATACCTATTCATTTACAATGTCAGGTTAAAGAGGAACTAGAACAGATGGTGAAATTAAATGTCATTTCTCCATCTCATTCCCCTTATAGTTTTCCGATGGTCTTAATCCGGAAAAAAGACAAATCTATACGTATATGAATAGATTTTCGACGTCTAAATTCTTTGACTATCCAGGACGCGGAACCACTTCCCGTGTTGGAATCTTTATTAGATAGACTAGCTTCTGCTACGTTTTTTTTCAAAATTTGATCTATCTAAAGGCTATTTCCAAGTGCCATTAACGGAACGATCCAAGCCTTATACTGCATTTGCTACCCCATTAGGACTCTTTCAATTCAATTATATGTCTTTTGGTTTAGTAAACGCACCTGCGACCTTCGTTCGCATGATGAGACGACTCTTCTCTGACAGAGACGACCTAATTACTTACATTGACGACATTTGTCTGTTTCAGCAATCATGGGATGCACATTTGGAGGGTATTCAATCCTTGCTTACCACTCTACGTCGTCATAATTTATCTGCACGTCCATCTAAGACTAAGATTGGATTTCAGGAGATTTCATTTTTAGGTTATAAAGTAGGAGGAGGTTTTTTGAAAACAGAGGATACTACTATCTCTAGGATTCTAAACCTTGATATACCTAAGACCAAAAAACAGGTTAGAAGTATTCTGGGGCTCCTAAACTTTTATCGCAAGTTTATCCCTAATTTTGCAGAGTATACGTCCGTGTTGTCATCACTGGTGAAGAAAGAGTCACCAAATAGGTTTGTTTGTAGTCGAGAATGTAATGTAACTTTGGATAGATTAAAATGTCTGTTTTCCAAGTTGCCTATATTGACATTGCCTGATCCTTCTAAACATTTTACTCTTAGAGTCGACGCTTCAAAATCGTCCATTGGAGGTTCGCTGTTGCAAGAATGGAATGGCTGTTTACATCCGACACTTTAGGTTAGCAGGAAGCTAACGCCTACCGAGCAGCGATATCCAATTATTGAGCGAGAGCTGCTAGCTCTTGTTTTCTGCTTCGCTAAACTGCAACGCTACCTGCTGGGTGCAAGCTTTACACTTGAAACTGATCAGAGAGCACTCTCTTACCTGAAAACAGCGAGATTCAAGAATGCTAAAGCAGCGCGTGCCTCACTGGCCCTTCAACCCTATAATTACCAGATTAAACCCGTCAAAGGAAAGGTGAATGTGATGGCCCATGTTCTATCAAGATGCGTGAAGCATCCGCTATCGCCAGTTGTCTCCGCAAATGCTGCTTCAATCCAACTTTGATGCTCAATAATAACACTACTTCCGTTGGGACAAGTCAGGAATTATTTCACAAAAAGGTAGCATCATGAACTAAGGCACATGCCTTCTTTTAACTCATATAGTGCATACTTCAGATATTACAGCCACATTGCTTCGTCATGCACTTAAACCAGTTGAAAAACTAGAGACACTATGCCAAGCAACATGATGATGATGAATTGCTGTCCATCCTAAATCAAGATATATATTCAAGCGTTCGTCATATGATGTCTAATGCAATTGCTCAAGAACAATACTTCGCTACTTCATACACGTTGTACAATGACTCTTGGCAGTATGACGATCCAAGTCGGTACAATTCAGATACTTTGCTGCAATTTCCAAAATGATTTGCACTAATTAACTGTCTCAAACGTTGAGTAAAAAGGGAAATAACTAGAAAGACTTACTCCAAATATCAAAAAGGGACATAACAGAGACAGTATATTTCAACAGTGACTTATAAAATTCTCAAACACAGTATGAAGAATGGTATCTGTGCTGTATACGTTATTGCATGGGAGACAAACATCGACATTCAACATAGTGAAAAAAAATGGATCTTTTCAATGAACTATTTCGTTCGTGCATATATACATATATGGACATCAATAACAATGATGTGTGAATAAGTGTGAACTGGTTACTTATGGGAACTTTAATTCATCTAACTAATGCTACAGAAGGGACTTTGTATAGCCCAATATTATTAATGTGTCACTACGTGAATATACTTAGTATAAACTATAACCTTCTTTTCTTTGGATATTAATTAATATATCCTCACAAGACATCTCATTAACATTGTAATTCACCACATAACATTGCATACATGCAAATATTAATAACTATTTTGACATAATGTCACAGTCACCATTTATATTTTGATTTGACTGCCTCATATGATCTATCATGTCGTTGATTGCTTATTATGCAGTTCATTTGATAGATAGGGAGACGTACATGACCGACATGACTTAGGGCCTTTGTTGACATGGTATGCTGTGTGAGTGCCATGACTGACATATTGACTTTTCTTCACTGCCTTCTAATTAATGTAGTTAACTCACATTTGTGTCAAAAGAGTGTCTTCTAAACGATAATGGGTTTGGTAACATTATTACTAAATACCACACCTTGTGTGTCAAATTGTCGATTATGCAGCACGACTCTAGGTGCTATAATGATGATGACAGTTGAGATTGTGGATATTGTCATATGGTTTCTCCAGTGACCTTCTAGATTGTACTATGCAAATAATGAAAAGTTCCTTTTCATTATTTTAATCCGGGGGGGGGGAAATAAATGATATGAGTAAATATCATATCATGTTTTGTATTCGATCACTTCCTGATATATATATTGTTTACACACGGTATCCCGTGGTTGCAGGAAGTGACGTCTTGACTTCTGCTCTGAATTGATAGCAGACGTGAGTTTTGATTTGGGACAAGCTAGCGTCTCTAACCGGCAGTCTGCTTGTGTCGTTTGACCAGTATGCATGGAATGTGTCCAGTAGGACCTGATTTTAGATTGTGTTAATTGCCTTTGGGCATCTTTATATTGCACCTGCAAGATCGATTACCATCACTGCCTTATGCATTCATTAACGGTATAATGTCAGATTAGTCTTAGCAGTGTGTATGGAATTCTTGGGCACGTAAGTTGACTGTTCCATTAAAACTGAGATTATCAGAATCAAGGACAGTAGAGACATGTGCTAGTAAAAGCTACGATGTCGTACCATACTCAATGTGGAGTACTGTGTCATTAAATGTATGAATTGTGCCAAGAAGTTAGGCCTTGTTACTGAGTACCTGTGGTGCGGGCCAGGGAGCTTGTGTGTGACTGGCCATATTTAAATATATTATAATTCCTCAAATGGAATATACAAGGAGATCCCTGGAGGGTATTCAGCAGGCCACTGTAATAAGGAGTGTCAAGCCTTAAGTCTAATGCACTCTTACCACAGGACGTCGGGAGGACGGTTCCTGAAGAAATAATAATATTCCTAAATTTACCCGTACCAGAGTGAAATTAATGTTTTAATTTTTTTTTAACAGCTGCACATTGTAATTTCATTGTTATGTTTATATTCATGCTATTATTGTCAATGTTTCAATGCATATGTTTTTGTGAATTTCAACGGAATGTAAATAAAAATGGAAAAAAAAAGCTGGCGAGTCCTTTTTAGGCCTTTCTGCTATCAGACAGATAATGTTAGTCTTTTTAAGGACTTAGTATCTATCAACGCTGATCGGGTTAGCAGTCAACAGAGTTGACTTTTTTTGGGGATGGTAAATGCGCTCTGATATAACCAAATAGGTTGAAAGGGATGCACCTCACTAGAAGAAGGCAAAAACCGAACAAAACAAAAAAAATAATAATAATATTTACTTTATTTCGTCCATTTTTATTCTATTAATTCATTAAAAATCTGAGCCCTTTATTCGTGTATTTATTTTTTATTTCTACTTGTTTAAGTATGCACATGAAAGTGTGAGTATTCGTGAGTTGTTCGTTTGTACTATAGAATGTACTCTCCTTGTATTCCTAGTAAAACGCACTTTTGTTTTTTTTTTTTTTTTTTTTTTTTTTTTTTTTTTTTTTGTAAATTGGAAAGAAATTCACATAAAAGTTGAAAGAAAAAAAAAATTAGATGGGCAATAATTTAAAAACAAAAACCCACTAATGACAGGTGCTTATAGTATAAGTTATACGAGCCACCAGTAAGTCCAGTTGGTGATAAATGTGAGGGAAGAATTCATTGATTCTTCCATCATCATCATGATCTGTCACGCACTTTCATTCAACCTCCGCGTTCCTCATCGCTGTTTATAAAATTTCCATTCTTGAATTTTTCCTTGGCACCCACTTATCTTCTAACCTTGGGCAACCATATCAATCTGTACATCATAATTAGCCCGATGTGACAATGTGCTCTGACATTTCTGTGCTCGTGAAGAAACCACCCCCATTTGAACCTGGCTTTCCAGAAACTAATTCTTTGTTCTTGTGCCCTGAAGCATTATTTATTTAATTGCTTTTATTTAAACATCTTCTATGGTGATTCAATCTGTAATCTGTCCCTATCAGTATATTGTTAGTCCGTAATTTAATGTCTCTAATTGTCGAGTAAGAATAGTTATAAAATATGGCATTTCAGCATGGGAAACAGTGGCAAAGTCAAACTGCGATAAAATTAACAAACACCCATTAACGAACTTGAAAAGATGACATATCTCCAACCACTGGAGGATAGAAGACATAGCAGAGCCCAGCGAATAATTGGGCCCATCTTCTTCAATAACACCATATACGCAGAACGTTACCGCACCGACATTCTCGACCCATTTCTAACCCACATTACTGACCTTGACATTCAGGAAACCTTGTTCCAGCAGGACGGTGCAACTGCACACACAGCTTACTCATCACTCCAGTTTTTGGAGGACATCTTTTGTAATGGCATAATCTCGCGTGAAATATGGCCTGCTCGTTCTCCTGACCGGACTATTAAATGTGGAGTGCACTGAAAGGAAAGGTCTATGAGAACAATCCGCACACAGTGGATGAGCTGAAGGTAGCAATCACCACTCACATTCAACAGATCCCACTGACAACCCTGCAGAAGGTCTTCGACAATATGGAGAAGCGTGTTCAAACATGTCTTGAAGCCCATGGTGGACATTTCCAACATTTGCTGTAGACGAAACTGCTGTGTGGTACTAGGTACTTTACTGCACAGTAACTTTTAGGACACCCTGTATATTATGATAAGTACAACTTTTTTTCTTTTTAAATTGTTCTGCACTCAATACTGTATAAATTGCATGCATGTTTAAAAATCACTGACCAATTCAATTAAATGCCTGTCACAATGCTTTCATTTCTTCCCATTTTCATATGTAACACAATATGGTATCATTATAATAAATTGTTTAATGTAAAACCAGTAACGATAGTCATGTCTCAAATTAGCTTGTAAAAATGTGATATTTGAACACGAATACTAAGATTTAGCTTTAGCCACTCATGACATTTCGTCTCAGTATGATGCCTATAATTAATTAAATGAAACTTATTTCATGGCTTTTCCTTAATGGACAGTCTGTTTATATACAAATTGTGATATAACAGCGAAGATCTTTCATACATATTTTTTTTAGTTTAACAATTATAATTAATAAAAATTATTCAGAAGCACAATTATATGCAATATTATTTATTTATATATTTATTGAGCATCCGATTGAAAGAGTGGTTAGAGCGCTGGTCTCTCGCGGGAAAAGTTTCAGGTTCAATTCACGGTATTGACACGCTCCAGTCTGCCCAGCTGTAATTGGGTACCTGACTTTGCTCGTGAGTTACGAAAGTAAAAGGCAGCGAGGAATGGAACTGGTCATCTCACCTCTCGATACTGGACCGAGTATATTGAAGTGAACTGGTCATGTGACCTCGATACTGGACCGAGAATAGGGAAGTGAACTGGTCGTGTGACCTCGATACTGGACCGAGAATAGGGAAGTGAACTGGTCATGTGACCTCTCGATACTGGACCAAGTATAGGGAAGTGAACTGGTCATGTGACCTCTCAATACTGGACCGAGTATAGGGAAGTGAACTGGTCATGTGACCTCTTGATACTGGACCGAGTATAGGGAAGTGAACTGGTCATGTGACCTTGATACTGGACCAAGAATAGGGAAGTGAACTGGTCATGTGACCTCTCAATACTGGACCGAGTATAGGGAAGTGAACTGGTCATGTGACCTCTCGATACTGGACCGAGTATAGGGAAGTGAACTGGTCATGTGACCTCGATACTGGACGGAGAATAGGGAAGTGAACTGGTCATGTGACCTCTCAATACTGGACCGAGTATAGAGAAGTGAACTGGTCATGTGACATCGATACTGGACCGAGAATAGGGAAGTGAACTGGTCATGTGACCTCGCGATACTGGACCGAGTATAGGGAAGTGAACTGGTCATGTGACCTCGATACTGGACCGAGAATAGGGAAGTGAACTGGTCATATGACCTCTCAATACTGGACCGAGTATAGGGAAGTGAACTGGTCATGTGACCTCTCGATACTGGACTGAGTATAGGGAAGTGAACTGGTCATGTGACCTCTCGATACTGGACCGAGTATAGGGAAGTGAACTGGTCATGTGACCTCTCGATACTGGACCGAGTATAGGGAAGTGAACTGGTCATGTGACCTCTCGATACTGGACCGAGTATAGAGAAGTGAACTGGTCATGTGACCTCGATACTGGACCGAGAATAGGGAAGTGAACTTGTCATGTGACCTCTCAATACTGGACCGAGTATAGGGAAGTGAACTGGCCATGTGACCTCTCGATATTGGACCGAGTATAGGGAAGTCTCTAATACTTTACTTCACTACAGCAGTATCTCTGATGGGACCACCTTGACATTATATTTATTTTTTAATGCCCAAATTATGATCCCACTACACGCACCATACCCCACTACACGCACCATACCCCACTACACGCACCATACCCCACTACACACACCATGTTGTTCGTCCATCACAAGTGATGAAGACCACTCTGTTCATCCAATTTATTAGGATGTTAGGATAGTCTATGAGTACGAAGGTGACTGATGAGCCCGATGCGGGCCTGGAAGGATCTCGGACAGTGTGGGCAGGGAATGTTAGCTTCATGTGAAGGTTTTATTTCACGATCTTTTCTAGCTTGTCTCCGCTGTTCCGCTGCTGCTCTTCTGGAAGATTCGCATGCCACTGCACCTTTACGAAGAGATGTGCGCCAGGCAGTTCGGTCTTGCGCAGCAGCTTCCCATGTGTCTGGGTTTATGTCAAAGGTTTTTAATGAAGCCTTAAGCGTGTCTTTGAAGCGCTTTTTCTGGCCACCATGGGAGCGTCTACCCTTCTGCATCTCACCATAAAAGAGTATCTTTGGCAGTCGATGGTCTGGCATGCGGACTACATGACCTGCCCAGCGAATCTGTGACTGCATCAGAATAGTATCGATGCTAGGGATACCAGCTCTGTCAAGAACGGCGGTATCTGGGATCTTGTCTTGCCATTTGATGTTCATTATCTTCCTGAGACAGACTGTATGGAAGTGGTTGAGCTTTTTTACGTGGCGCCTGTATACAGTCCATGTTTCACATGCATAAAGCAGCACTGGAAGCACCGCAGCTCTGTATACATTCAGCTTTGTCTGTAGACTAATGCCACTTCGATGCCAAACGTTGGTGTATAGTCTGCCAAATGTGCTGCTGGCTTTGGAGATCCTGGTGTTCACCTCATCATCAATGACGATGTTCTGGGATAGTGTACTACCAAGGTATGTGAACCTGTTCACAACATTCAGTTTCTCACCATTTACCTTGATGACTGGCTCAGTATAAATTGTGCCAGGAGCTGGTTGGTACATGATTTCTGTTTTCCCATGTTGATAGTAAGCCCAAAGTTGGAGCAGGCTTCGGAGAATCTATCAACGCTACGCTGCAGATCAGCCTCTGAGCCAGCACTGAGGGCACAATCGTCAGCAAACAGAAGATCCCTGATGGTGTGTGATTTGACCTTGGTTTTTGCTTGAAGCCTCCTAAGGTTAAACAATTTTCCATCAATACGATATCTGATGTCGATTCCTGTGTCCCCATCTCTGAAAGCATCAGTCAGCATAGCAGAAAACATGATACTGAAAAGCGTCGGTGCAAGTACACACCCCTGTTTAACTCCATTTGAGACGGGGAAAGGCTCCGACAGCTCACCGTTTTCCTGAACTCTAGCCTGCATTCCATCATGCAGTTGCTGCACTACTGAGATAAATTTCTTTGGGCAGCCGTATTTTGCCATGATCTTCCATAGACCTTCTCTACTGACCGTGTCGAAAGCCTTTGTCAAGTCGATGAAAGCTGTGTACAGGTCACAGTGCTGTTCTTGGCATTTTTCTTGAAGCTGTCTTGCAGCGAACACCATATCTGTGGTTCCACGTTCTTTCCGGATTCCACACTGACTTTCAGGTAGAAGACCTTTGTCAAGATGAGCCGTAAGGCGATTAAGAAGGATTCTGGTGACACACACCATACCCCACTACACACACCATACCCCACTACACACACCATACCCCACTACACACACCATACCCCACTACACACACCATACGGATACCTGTTTGTAATGAACAATGAGATAATAATTTCCCACCTGTTACGCACAGAATTTTTTCCAAAGACATTGTATAATTATTTTCGAAAGACATTGTATAATTTTTTCTAAAGACATTGTATAAGTAACTTGCCTGAATTGTACACTTTAATTTTTTCCACGGTCTAAGCTAGATAACTCTTGGTTGACTGTGATTACATTTTACAATGATGGTTACCTTCTCTTGTGACGGGACTCATCGGTCCATTTTTTTGAACGATGTTGGTCATTCTCCTTATATGGTAGTATCGGTAAACTGTTTCTTAGAATGATTGAAACCTGTGTTGAGGATTCTTTTGCTGT
Organism: Oreohelix idahoensis; assembly: GCA_024509875.1. Lineage (NCBI taxonomy): Eukaryota > Metazoa > Mollusca > Gastropoda > Stylommatophora > Oreohelicidae > Oreohelix > Oreohelix idahoensis. The sequence continues at coordinate 208,441 of JAMPIV010019840.1, forward strand.
CCATATAAGGCACAATTTCTTACAAAATTTTTCTGGAATGTCTTCAACCATCGTCTCGTTCTGATTCTTACTCAGGTGTATGCGTTCTGCGCATGTCAAAACGTTAGGTGGTTTTGAGAAGCCTTCCTAACTAGGAGTCTATGAAAGTGTGAAGCAGGGAGGACGCTTTTGCGTCTGTGATTTTTGATAGGGAATTAGGAGTTGTATTGTGAGTTAGTTTAGCTAACAAGCTCTTTCCCTTGATTCGAAACGCCTGGAGGCGTATATGTTTAGTGGTGTTTATTTCGAAACAAGGTAATACCTCTTTACGTTCAAATCTGTGATCTAACTTTATGTTGACAATGGTCGATCTCTGCTCACTCACGTATTAGTATTACAGAAATAGAGGTTCTTCTACTAGAAGTCACACCCCAGGTATCTTCATACCTGAGATTTATATGTACACGGGATATACTAAGCCCGAAGGACAGTTCTATGTTCTATGAACTTCGCTATACCAGCGATTGCACCTACGTTGAGGTTAGACTTAGGAATGCCTGTAAAGGTCAGTTTGACCTGTACTCCTGAAATGCCATTCTCGTGCGAACAGTAATAGACTTATTTTGTACATCTGATCTTCCAGCATCAGAAAGGAGTATTGATATTTATGAATATTTATGAGATGAAGCTGAGGCTATCGTCAGCTAGGATTACTTGTATCAACTTAGAGAATGTATGCAGATCCATGAAGAAACTTTAGAATGCTGAATAATATGCACTGTCATGTCCATGACTTTAGTGAATTGGATGTATCATTACCTGTCATTGTGGCGTCCAAAATAAATGATGGAAACGTCACCAGCAGTTATAACATTCTACTGGTGTCTGGTGTCATAACTCTCGTATTGTGGAACTGTGAATCTACGTCACATCTACACACACAGCAACCTACTTCAAACCAGACAAGACACCATCACCACAGCCTATATCTATATACATCTGGTGTCTATAGGGGTGGTCTTTACTTGGCTACAAAATTAACGACGACTTGGACCTATGCCTGTAAATGTTCATAGTGGCCAGTTGTAATCTCCTTGGCATCATAACGTTCTCTAGTGGCCAGTAGTCAGCTTAAATCCACCCTTAACATTTTTATTATTGACCTCCCAAATTATGATCCCACTACACACACCATACCGATACCTGTTTGCAATGAACAAAGAAATAATAATTTCCCACCATATATTTTTAGGCGAAATAAGAAAAATTTCATAAAATTTCTTTACACACTATAAATGAATAACATATGAAGCAATCATAAAAACATCTTTACTCTTTATCTCTCAAGTATTTTGCCCTATAAAGGAAGGAACGGTAGAAATAACTTCCTAATGGATTATAATAACTTCAATGCAGTGCGATACACCTTTTCATTTTTTTTCAGTCAAGAATTGCTGTACAGTGCTTCGTGCCTGAGTTAAATGCCTGTTACCTATTCAGTAATCACTTGTCCAGTGTTCCCTACCTGACAGTAGCATGCACTGTACAGTGCGTGTTGCCGGTTCAATGCTTCCTGTCTACTACACCGGTGTGACCAGTTCACGTCTTTGCTGCCTTTTCCTTCCATATCTTAACAACAGTTACATACCCATTATTACAGCTACATAGAATGGACCGTGATGAGGCCTAGTTTCGATCATGGCTGTGTATCTGTGGTGAAAATAGATGTACAAGGAAGGGTTGAACTCTTCGGAAAAAAAAAATGATATTTCAGTGCCAATTCTCTGACATAATCGTCACTAATGTATCAGATTTTGATAGACAGGTCAGTTCTGGACTACAGAAATTGAATCCTGTGAAATCTGACTAAATAGCTTGATGATCTAGATTTTGCAGATTTGATTCTTCTGTCCATAATCAGATGTAAGACAAAATGAAAATACTCGATGAGAGGTCACAACAAATAGGTCTGAAAATGCACCGGGAAAAGACAAAGATAATGAAAATAAATGCTAGAAATGATAACGAGCTTGAACGTGAAGAAAAATCACTAAATGACGAAGAATCGTTCACGTATCTTGGTAGCAATTTCAGCTTAGTTGGAGAGACATATAATGGTATCCAATTAAGAATACAAAATGAGAGGAGCTTTCATTGCATTGAGAAACATTTAGAGATCAAGAGAAATCAAATCCAACACGAAAATAAGAATTTTCAACTCAAATGTCGTCAGTCCTATTGTATGGCTCTGAAACATGGAGAACAACAAAAACAACAACCAAAAAGCTACAGACTTTTAATTTTATAAACGGGTGCTTGCGTGGAATAGAATTATTAAAAGGGAATGACAAAGTCACAAATGTGGAACTGATGACAAAAACTATGGCAAGTCCCAGTGGAACAAGAGATGAGAAGAAGACGCTGGCGATGGATTGGACACACATTGAGGAAACCTATTAATAACATTACATGGCAGTCCTTTGTCTGGAACACCAGGGAAAACGAGACAGAGGTAGACCAGCAAAACACACGGAGAAGTGAACTAGATACAGAAGTGAAAAGGATGAGGAAAACATGGAAAGAACTTTTAGGATATCACGTGACAGGAGGACTTGGCATGTGTTTGTTGAAGGCCTATGTTCACTTTAGAGCTAAAGGGTATTGCCTGATTGATTGTGTGGTCGATGACGTCAAAATTTGGCATTACCGTCTACAGATTTGAGGTTTTTGGTCTAATGCACCGATCAATATAAATGTGTTCAATTAAAAATAGAAATAAATAAAACTAAAAGAAAACATATATATATATAATACTTTGAGAAAAAAGTAAAGATATGAATAAAGTTTGTAACCAAGGGTTACCGTCTCTGTCTCACTAAACAACTCTTCATTTTTTTATTCTTACCCTATTGGTCTCTCACGGCAAAGGTGCCAGGTTCGATTCGCGGCATCGTCTAGCTCTAGTCTACCAAATTGGTTGTGACGAAATGGTCCGTTCTCTTTTTCTGTCTTCAATTCTCTCTGGCCGTACTTACTCGACCATTTCTTCTTTACACCCCAAAATTGACTGAGCGTCCTTTCACGACTTACTTTCACAGGAAGGTGACGGTGCCGTTTGGTTGGTTTTAGGTTCGATTCTCCGTAAGCCTATCACTTAAATTTTCTTTTCAGTTGTCTGGTGTCATCCTTTATGTCTAACGACTGTCTGGTGTCATCCTTAATGTCTAAAGAGTGTCTGGTGTCATCCTTTATGTCTAACGACTGTCTGGTGTCATCCTTTATGTCTAACGACTGTCTGGTGTCATCCTTTATGTCTAACGAGTGTCTGGTGTCATCCTTTATGTCTAACGAGTGTCTGGTATCATCCTTTATGTCTAATGAGTGTCTGGTATCATCCTTTATGTCTAGCGAGTGTCTGGTGTCATCCTTTATGTCTAACGAGTGTCTGGTGTCATCCTTTATGTCTAACGAGTGTCTGGTGTCATCCTTTATGTCTAACGAGTGTCTGGTGTCATCCTTTATGTCTAATAACTGTCTGGTGTCATCCTTTATGTCTAACGAATGTCTGGTGTCATCCTTTATGTCTAACGAGTGTCTGGTGTCATCCTTTATGTCTAACGACTGTCTGGTGTCATCCTTTATGTCTAACAACTGTCTGGTGTCATCCTTTATGTCTAACGAGTGTCTGGTGTCATCCTTTATGTCTAACGAGTGTCTGGTGTAATCCTTTATGTCTAAAAGGTGTCTGGTGTCATCCTTTATGTCTAACGACTGTCTGGTGTCATCCTTTATGTCTAAAAGGTTTCTGGTGTCATCCTTTATGTCTAACGAATGTCTGGAGTCATCCTTTATGTCTAACGAGTGTCTGGTGTCATCCTTTATGTCTAACGAGTGTCTGGTGTCATCCTTTATGTCTAACGAGTGTCTGGTGTCATCCTTTATGTCTAACGAGTGTCTGGTGTCATCCTTTATGTCTAAAAGGTGTCTGGTGTCAACCTTTATGTCTAACGACTGTCTGGTGTCATCCTTTATGTCTAACGACTGTCTGGTGTCATCCTTTATGTCTAACGAGTATCTGGTGTCATCCTTTATGTCTAAAGACTGTCTGGTGTCATCCTTTATGTCTAACGAATGTCTGGTGTCATCCTTTATGTCTAACGAGTGTCTGGTGTCATCCTTTATGTCTAACGAGTGTCTGGTGTCATCCTTTATGTCTAACGAGTGTCTGGTGTCATCCTTTATGTCTAACGACTGTCTGGTGTCATCCTTTATGTCTTACAACTGTCTGGTGTAATCCTTTATGTCTAACGAGTGTCTGGTGTCATCCTTTATGTCTAACGACTGTCTGGTGTCATCTTTTATGTCTAAAAGGTGTCTGGAGTCATCCTTTATGTCTATCGACTGTCTGGTGTCATCCTTTATGTCTAACGACTGTCTAGTGTCATCCTTTATGTCTAACGACTGTCTGGTGTCATCCTTTTTGTCTAATGAATGTCTGGTGTCATCCTTTATGTCTAACGAATGTCTGGAGTCATCCTTTATGTCTAACGAGTGTCTGGTGTCATCCTTTATGTCTAACGAGTGTCTGGTGTCATCCTTTATGTCTAACGAGTGTCTGGTGTCATCCTTTACGTATAACGACTGTCTGGTGTCATCCTTTATGTCTAACAACTGTCTGGTGTCATCCTTTATGTCTAACGAGTGTCTGGTGTCATCCTTTATGTCTAACGACTGTCTGGTGTCATCCTTTATGTCTAAAAGGTGTCTGGTGTCAACCTTTATGTCTAACGACTGTCTGGTGTCATCCTTTATGTCTAACGACTGTCTGGTGTCATCCTTTATGTCTAACGACTGTCTGGTGTTATCCTTTTTGTCTAACGAATGTCTGGTGTCATCCTTTATGTCTAACGAGTGTCTGGTGTCATCCTTTATGTCTAACGAGTGTCTGGTGTCATCCTTTATGTCTAAAAGGTGTCTGGTGTCAACCTTTATGTCTAACGACTGTCTGGTGTCATCCTTTATGTCTAACGACTGTCTGGTGTCATCCTTTATGTCTAACGACTGTCTGGTGTTATCCTTTTTGTCTAACGAATGTCTGATGTCATCCTTTATGTCTAACGAGTGTCTGGTTTCATCCTTTATGTCTAACGAATGTCTGGTGTCATCCTTTATGTCTAGCGAGTGCCTGGTAATTACCTTTTTTTTTATTTATTGACTTATTTATTGATTGTTCACAGGACTCGGGTTTTCTTCATTCTCAATTTTATCATCAATAATTAATTTGATTTTTACTTTCTGATTGTGTTTTCTTAATTATTGGTGCCACTGGCGACCTGGAGCTTTAAGCACGCAATTAGTGTTCTTAGTTGACATCTAGCCCTGGGTATAGAACGCACCAATTAGTGTTCTTAGTTGACATCTAGCCCTGGGTGTAGAACGCACGCAATTAGTGTTCTTAGTTGACATCTAGCCCTAGGTATAGAACGCACCAATTAGTGTTCTTAGTTGACATCTATCCCTGGGTATAGAACACATCAATTAGTGTTCTTAGTTGACATCTAGCCCTGGGTATAGAACGCACGCAATTAGTGTTCTTAGTTGACATCTAGCCCTGGGTATAGAACGCACGCAATTAGAGTTCTTAGTTGACATCTAGCCCTGGGTATAGAACGCACGCAATAAGTGTTCTTAGTTGACATCTAGCTCTGGGTATGGAACACACTAATTAGTGTTCATAGTTGACATCTACCCCTGAGTATAGAACGCACCAATTAGTGTTCTTAGTTGACATCTAGCCCTGGGTATAGAACGCACGCAATTAGTGTTCTTAGTTGACATCTAGCCCTGGGTATAGAATGCACCAATTAGTGTTCTTAGTTGACATCTAGCCCTGGGTATAGAACGCACTAATTAGTGTTCTTAGTTGACATCTAGCCCTGGGTATAGAACGCACCAATAAAGCAAATTGTTGCATCTGTGTAACACCCCAATAAAACTAAAGTATATGTGCCCTATTGAGTGTCTGTGTGATTGGATTATCTGCCCTGCTCTATAGAAGTGCTTCACTAATGGCCAAACCCCTTAGTAAAAGGATGAACGTTTTAAAAGGTATTAACCTTCGCTCAAGATTATTCCTAGTAGAGATATGAATAGAAGAAAGATGCTTCCATTTAACGGAGATCCACAGGAATTTTACAGATTGGCAAGCATACCAGCAGAGATCATTTAAGCCTTTAATAAATTATTACTTTCCGCCTCTTTTCTGAAAAAAAATTGTTGACTCGTTTTTTTTGAGTCCCCAGCTGAAGGTGATTCAGTAAAATATTAATTTAATAACTCTGTATATTTACGTACTTAAAACAAAAAAAGTCATACGGGTGCAGGCATCTAACTTTAGATTTATTTTTATATACAAGCTTAATAATCAATTGTTTGTCAACACAATCAAATAAATAAAGGTGTTTATAAAAAAATTAAACAATGATAAGTATCATCATCGGACGACGTTAACGTTTGGTGGATAAGAGAGCAAAATTGGAAATGTCCATTGACTGAGTTAGTCTGTTACTTGGCTGACGGTGTGGAGTCACTTGGCGTCTTACTCAGTCGCTGTTGGTTCCCACAGGTTGTTGGAATTTTTTGTCTCTTCGGGAGTTGATAATTTTTGGTAGTAACACGTCCTTTGCAACGCTGCCGGCGTTGCTATTTCATAACGTGTACTCGTGATCCGTCTTTTGTCGGTGTCGCGTTGACTTCTGGCAACTTTTACCAAAAACTGAAAGAGACAAATGTCTCTGCTAAGTGTGGGGTCTACTGATACAATCAGCAAGCGATCTCTGCTTCCACCCACCATTTCATCTTCCTCAATATCCCCCCCCCATCCCTGAGCAATAAATTTGGACCCATTGACGATTGAAAGTGCTTTTGGATAACGGAATACTTAAATTGCAACATGCTATGCATACATATTTATACATAAAAAACTCACTAATCGTGGTATAATGAATATATACACCATAATACCATTATCCACTCCCCGCTCCTGGTGGAACCTGGAGCCAACTCTGCTGTTAGTTCTTTGAGAGGTAACCAGCACGAAGCAGTTGCAAGCTTTTGCCGTGTTTTGTTAGGTATACTCCCAACTATTCACGTTGAAGGCAGGCTCTGAGGACTTCCAGTACTATAGCTGAGGTTTTATCATTTCTAATTTAAGAAGATCCTCATAGAAGATGTCATATTCTGGAATCCTGATTCTATTCGTTATCCTCGCTGTCTGAGATTTGAAATGCATTGCGTAAGAATGTTCAGGGTTATAAGCGAAATTTTTGCTCCAACGAACATGTTTCTCTGTTGGGGTAAAATCCAACAGTCGAAGTTTCGCCCAGTATTCCAGTCCAAACCAACCACAATTAAGCGTTTGATTTTGGTATGGGTTTCCCCCACCCTCATGCTGAACATAATATATTTACCTTACCTGTTATTTCTCGTAGTTCTTTACCACAACAAAGTCAGCTGCCGGAAGTATTATATCATTTTTCGTATTCCATTTCTTTCATTCTGGTCATCTCTGCAAAGTTAACACGTTATCCTGACATACCATCTATTGCCCGGTTTGTGAAACCCGACGCAACAAGATGTTATGGCAATTTCTGCGAGTCATATCTCCAAATCAAACGTACGTTATGTACGTTCCCCGATATAAGTCTGGGTTTTCGCCCGATGCCGTCTGGTGTAAAATAAGCTTACACTATTATCTCTCAATAGTGACCTTGGCTTAACAACAAGGATGGGCTATAGGTACAGCTTTAATCTGTCTAATTTTGACGATTAATCAAACAAACTCATCTACATGGCTACAAAACAGGTCAAGCGGTTAGGTAACCCGGGTTCGCGTGACAAGATGACCTCAATCAATGAAAGCGTACAGAAAATACTGAAAAAAGGAGCATAAAAACCCGGCGAAGAGGAATAGAAACAAGAAAAGGAGAATGAACGAATTAAGTCACAGTCTGTAAGTCACTAGGAAAACTAGAATATGTAAACGTGTGTACACGGTTGTATGGACATATATCAACAACAAAAAAGGTTGATTATGATAGAAGAGACGTGGAATAAAACCTTGACCAACAACAAAAACAGACGGTGTTTATGTATACAAGTTTTATGAACTATGATTATGATAGAAGAGACGTGGAATAAAACCTTGACCAACAACAAAGGGTCAGTGTTTATGTATACAAGTTTTATGAACTATGATTATGATAGAAGAGACGTGGAATAAAACCTTGACCAACAATAAACGGACAGTGTTTATGTATACAAGTTTTATGAACTATGATTATGATAGAAGAGACAGAATAAAACATTGACCAACAACAAACGGACAGTGTTTATGTATACAAGTTTTATGAACTATGATTATGATAGAAGAGACGTGGAATAAAACCTTGACCAACAACAACAAAAACAGACAGTGTTTATGTATGCAAGTTTTATGAACTATGATTATGATAGAACAGACGGGGAATAAAACCTTGACCAACAACAACAAACGGACAATGTTTATGTATACAAGTTTTATGAACTATGATTATGATAGAAGAGACGTGGAATAAAACCTTGACCAACAACAACAAAAACAATCAGTGTTTATGTAGCCACTGCATGCATGTTAGTATGCTACTTATTTTATTACACTTCTAACAGAGAATGGCATCATCTTCAAGAAGAGCATGTTTTCTTTCACTGCATTTATTTTATTATATTTGTGGAGAGTACACTTTCAAAGAAGAACATAGGAAGCATATTACTGTTTTTTGTGAAAAAGGCATACTTTGCTTACTTTAAAGTAAAACTAGGTGACCAGGACAAGTCTTGGGCTCCTCATATTGTTTGTAAAACGTGTGTTGAACACCTGCGACCGTGGACTTGTGGGAAAAGAAAATGTTTAAAATTTGGAATTCCAATGGTTTGGAGAGAGCCCAAGAACCACTATGATGACTGTTATTTCTGTGTTGTGAATATTAAGGGAATTAATGGAAAAAAAAATCATAAAAAGTGGAAATATCCAGATTTAGATTCTGCTAGGCGACTTGTTCCACACGGAGATGACATACCAATTCCAACTTTCAGTCAGATTTCAGATTCCCTACTAGAGGATGAGACAGCAGTGGCATGTGGAATGACAAGTGACAGTGATAGTGATTTCGAAGATGATTTTTCAGATGCTCAACGCTTCGACCAGCTTGAACTAAATGATCTAATCCGAGATCTATATCTCTCCAAGGAATCTTCAGAACTTTTGGCTTCAAGATTGAAAGAAAAAAAAATTACTGACTGCTGAAACAAAGGTTACATTTTATCGCAGCAGAGAGCAAGGTTTTATTCCATTCTTTTGTAAAGAAAACAACCTTGTGTTTTGTACTAATGTAGGAGGTCTTGTTAACAAAATGGGTGTAAGTTATACACCAGATGAGTGGCGACTTTTCATTGACAGCTCTAAAAGAAGTTTGAAGTGTGTTCTCTTACACAATGGTAACAAATATGGCTCAATTCCAATTGCTCCTTCTACTACAATGAAGGAGGAGTATGCTTCAATAAGCACAGTTCTAGAAAAATTGAAGTATTTAGAACATAACTGGATGGTTAATGTAGACAATTATTCTGAATTAGTTGGAAACATGCTGTCGAGTTTTTGTGGTGAACTTGAATGCAAAATTAGCATAAAATTGCACTACCTCCATAACCATTTACATTTATTTCCGGAGAATCTTGGCGACTTTAGTGAGGAGCAAGGTGAAAGATTTCACCAAGATATAAAAACAATGGAAGAGAGATACCAGGGACTTTGGGATGCCCACATGATGGCAGATTACTGTTGGACTCTTAAGCGTGACTTTCCAGGCATATCACATTCCAGGAAGTCCTCGAAAAGATCCTTTTTGCGTGTTGACTAAACAAGTGCTAGTGATAAAGTTTTATTACATTTTTGGTAATATATGCACAGTAATTACATATAATATGAATGCAGACTAAAGTCAAAATGCCACTGATAGCACCTAACTCTAGGATTGTACATAACAATTGCCCTACTAATATGGTCATTCTTAGTTATCTCAAAAACTAGAGCTGATAGAAAAAATCTGATTACATTTTTGGAATCAGTGACCCAAAATTACCCAAGAACAGCTATAAAATTTAAGGCACCAAAATGTGTGTATACCAGTGTAATCTTTCATCCCACTGACTCTTGCCTGGTGGTGCTATCAACATGTTTCTGGAATGTGTATCCTATCAGTCTCCAGCATCTTTCTCTAATCTCTCATCCCACTGACTCTTGCCTGGTGGGGCTATCAACATGTTTCTGGAATGTGTATCCTATCAATCTCCAGCATCTTTCTCTAATCTTTCATCCCGCTGACTCTTGCCTGGTGGTGCTATCAACATGTTTCCAGAATGTGTATCCTATCAATCTCGAGAATCTTTCTCCAATCTTTCATCCCACTGACTCTTGCCTGGTGGTGCTATCAACATGTTTCCAGAATGTGTATCCTATCAATCTCCAGCATCTTTCTCTAATCTTTCATCCCACTGACTCTTGCCTGGTGGTGCTATCAACATGTTTCCGGAATGTGTATCCTATCAATCTCGAGAATCTTTCTCTAATCTTTCATCCCACTGACTCTTGCCTGGTGGTGCTATCAACATATTTCCGGAATGTGTATCCTATCAATCTCCAGCATCTTTCTCTAATCTTTCATCCCACTGACTCTTGCCTGGTTCTTATCATCAGTTCCACGTTAATGATCTTCTCATACCATTTCAAGTCTTCTGTTATACACAAGCACCCATTTATGAAAGTACGTAGCTTTGTGGTTGTTTTTCTTGTTCTCCGTGTTTTTGAGCCATTCAATAGGACTGAACTTGACATTTTGAATATTAAGCAATCAATATTTAATTGAACACGGTTACTGGATACAATAACTCCCGACGTCGGGATTATTACCTTAACTTTATATAGACTTTGTTATCTTCAGGCACGCAACTTTGAACACAATAGAAACGACTTATATAATAGCAGCTTTCTGACACTGAGAAATGATATTGCATATATTGTTGTATATGATAGCTAGTATAGTTGACACTGGAGCTTAGCAATAAAATATATCTAAAACTTAAAAAATAAGGAGATACAAATTGTTGTATTTGATAGCTAGTATAGACGTCAATGGAGCTTGGCGATAAACTATATCTAAAAACAAGAAATAAAGAAATAAATATTGTTGTATTTGATAGCTAGTATAGACGTCAACGGAGCTTGGCTATAAACTATATTTAAAACTAAGAAATAAAGAAATAAAAATGGTTGTATATGATAGCTAGTATAGACGTCAATGGAGCTTGGCGATAAACTATATCTAAAAACTAAGAAATAAAGAAATAAATATTTTTGTATATGATAGCTAGTATAGTATTCACTGAAGCTTGGAGATAAACTATATCTAAAAACTAAGAAATAAGGAGATACATATTGTTGTATATGATAGCACAAAGAAAAAAGAACAAAGAGTCTTGGATCTCGATGGCAACGCGCTGCTCTACAGTGATGTCCCCACATCTGAAAGAGCTAAAGGGGGCGTATGTTGCATTGTGGCCAAAAACCAAAAAGATAGTATCAAGGGATAAAACTTTGTCTATGAGTGCATTATGGTTGTAAAACTAAAAGAAGGAGAAACCATAGTCAACCTGGTCATAGTGTATGGGCCAAATGAGGATGAGAGAGCAGAGGTCAAGGAGGAATTCTTCGAGCTGCTTTAAAGGACAGTGGACGACTGCCTAGATTAAATTATCATGCTCGGAGATTTTAATGCCAGGGTTAGAAATGACCATGCTAGATGGGGTGGAGTTATCGGAAGATATGGAGAATATATACTCAATGACAATGGAAAGCGACTCCTTAGAATATGTATTGAGCAGAATCTGACCATTACAAATACAAAGTTCCCCCCCCCCCCCAAGCGCATATATGCATACACTAGGTGTGAACCAACAAAGAATGATAAGTCAGTGATCGACTATGCCATTGTTAGGAGGAGCTCATTCAAATATGTCCGGGATGCTAGAGTCTGGAAGTGGCCAGAGATTAGAAGTGATCACTACCTGCTTACAATCAAAAGAACAACTGAAAGAGTTGCTCAGCCTAGGAACTGCCCAACATCATGCAAGAAACTAAGTAAATGAATGGGAGAAATGAACATTAAGACCTACAAGCTGAGAGAGCTAGAAATTAAGACGCCTGAGAACCGGCCATTGCAGATTACTAGGACATCTCTACCGCCTAAAGATATCCCACACACATGAATGCCCATGCGTAACTAGAATCCAGACCCCAGAACACATTCTCCAGAACTGTCCAACCCATGATGAACCGCAACGTGCGACCTGGCCAAGGGGTGCTGAGCTCCAGCGGAAGCTATGGGGCTGCCGCGCCCACCTGGTAAAGACTGTGGACTTCGTCCTGACGACAGGGCCGCAGATTTAGCATGACTACAAACTGAACGCAGAAGAAGAAGAAGACCAGATATCAGGGGCTTTTTGCTGCAGCGGTGAGCAACACAGAAGAACAACCTGATGACTTGGAAACCCTCTGGCTTAAATTCAAGGACATCATAAAGATAGCTGCAGCAGAAGCATGTGGTGAAGTCCGACTTGAAAACAAGAGAGAGAGGACACCTTGGTAGACAGAGGAAGTCAAAGAGAAAATAAGAGAGAAGAAAATGGCATGGAAACAATACTTAGGAGCCAAAAACACAACAGGACAAATGGAGAAAGATAGAGAATATGTGATACTCAGAACAGAATCAAAGAACAAGGTGCTAGCAGCAAAACAGAAGTCCTGGGAAGAATTTGGAGAAAAGCTAGAAAAAGATGCGCAAGAAAACCAGAAATTGTTCTATAAGACCCTAAAGAACACGAGGACGGAAAAACAATGCCCTCTCAAATTTATAAAGGACAAGCAAGGCAAATTGCTTACTGCTCCGAAGGAAGTAATGGAAAGATGGAAAGAATATTTCTCAGAACTCTCCGATGGTGAGCATGGTGAAGTATCAGAAATGATAACCACTAGCACAGAAGAGAAAAGCAATGATGGTGAAGATGACATAAAGATGGAAGAACTGAAGGCAGCACTGGAGAAAATCAAGATGGGCAAAGCTGCAGGGCATGATGGTATAACACCAGAAATGGTTAGGTACATGGGAGCATCAGGCGACCTATTACTCCTAAGGGTCCTACAGGCAGCGTGGTGCAACAAGACCATTCCAAAGGATTGGGAGATTGCCATCATAACACCAATTTTCAAAACGGTGACAATCGACAATGTGGAAACCATAGAGGCATATCCTTTGTCAGTGTCCCTGGTAAAATCTACTCTAGAATCCTAGAGCAGAGACTCCGACGCCTAGCTGAGCCCCAATTGGATGAGGTCCAGTGTGGATTCCGAGCGAACCTGGTGGTGCTATCACTCAAGACCTAATCTTCACACTCAGACAGCTGAGTGAACAGGCCCTTGAGTATAAGAGTGAGATCCATTTTTGTTTCATAGATCTGGAAAAGGCGTTTGACAGGGTCCCCTGGAGCAAACTTTGGGACTGTTTGGCAAGGAAGAACATTCAAGCACTTTTAAGTAAGATTATTAATGTATTTTTGCATGTTGACCACACTTAGGCTATTAGCAGTTAATCTACGCGGTAATATCTCTATCTGTGGTTAATCATGTAGTTGTACGGGTTTTCACTAATATTGAACACGTTATATTTAATGTCGGCGTCAGTGGCCTAATGGATATGAACGCAGTTTCATAATCCAGATATACCAGGTTCGAAACCTGCTGCAGGCGGTTTGGTAGCAGATCGCTTTGTGTGGATTTTTAACAATGGTATAAGCGCCGTACCGTTCAGAAAGCAATGGCAAACTACTGAATGTAAAAATTGCCTAGAAAAATCACAAACAGCCAATAAAAGCTGGGGTTGATTGCCACGTCCTGTAAAGGATAAGCAACTAACTTTTTTTATATTTAATACGTCGCCGGGAGTTTATGACCTAATCCGTTTTGCACTAATATATGCGAACGGTTAGTTCTATGCCTTTCGTATATTGTAGTCGTCAAAGAAGGACGTACTTGTTCTAGCTCCTGAGATTTTGGAGGAATTGTATAATTGATGTGGCATGAAGTACTTCGAGGGCCGCCACAATGTATTAATCAAGATTGAGAAGAAATCGAGTAGATTCGTAACTCTTTTAAGAAGGAATTACACTGATATTCCTAAGTCTGCATAATTTGTCCCACATTACTTGGGTGGATTGGATGCCACCTCTGGTACAGCGGCCAGATATGTATTATATGTATTGACCAGACAAGACTGTGAGAGGAGTTCGTTTACATGTATGTACTTTATGAAAATGCCCATGAAATGAACTTTATATCTACATATTAAACGTTGATTGTATGTGGACCCATCCACCTACGTATTTGCATTATTATATGAACTGATCGTTATCATCTTCACACTCACGACATTCGTCATGGTATCAGTACGATGCAGTCATATTTTGAACTTGTTAAAAGAACCACCTTCTGCCCACTATTAGACTGACTAGGAAAAACCCCATCCGTAACAAGCATTTCTGATTCATGCTATACAGAGCTTCTACAAGTCTTGTAGAAATTATGTGAGGGCATCAAACCATAGGTCAGAAGAGTTCAAGACCACCACAGGTGTAGGACAAGGGGATATCCTGTCAGCTTGTCTTTTCATACTCCTCATGGACGATGTCATCAAGGCATTTAAGGAGAGAGCAAGAAAGTATTCAGTGGGGTACTGGAAGCTGGGACAGGTCTGTATTTCAAAGCTGGCATTTGCTGATGATGTTCCCATGATTGCTAAATCAAAGGCACATCTCCAATCCAACCTGCAAGTCTGGAAGGAAGAGTTGGAGAAGAGAGGGATGGTCTTAAACATCTCTAAAACAAAATCCATGGTGATATCACGAGAAGAAAGAAGACATCAGATTAAGCTGGGAGAACAGGTCCTGGAGCAGGTCGACCACTTTAAATATATGGGAGCTATTATAGACCGAAAGGGAAGCATCAAAGAAGAGTTGGCCACTTGAAAAGCAGCAGCTGGGAGACTTTTTTGAGGCCATAAATTGAGGATTCCTCAGCAAGAGAGAGGTTGGTAAGAAAACAAAGATGGCTGTTTACCGCTCGACCTATGTCCCAGTTTTGACATATGGATGCGAGTCATGGGCAATGACTACAAACCCATTGTTGCTGTCATTTTTGACGGAGTTTCAAACGTCAATTTATTTGTCGTATTTTTTTTTTACCCTGGTCAAAGTTAGGGAACTATGTCTTAACTTTGCGATGTCAGGTTGATTAAGGGTTATCTCCCCTTTTGGTTCATTCATTGTGTTTGACCAGTATTGAGATAGGGTCAAAGGTACATAGTTCTGGACTATGTGCCCATGCGCAGTTTAGAGCGCGAAGAGTTAGACTTCCGTCAGGTAGAGATGTGAACTGGCTTCTGTGGGACGTGAATGTCCGTTGTATTTTGGGGAAGGAAAATCTTCAAAGTGAATGCGTTGTCAGTTTTCCCCAGTGATTTACTGTACGTCAGGAATGACGACAGTGTTGTTTCTTGTGTTCTGAGGATTCTGTTCAAGGTAACACCGACTTTATCATTATTACGCATTCGGTTGCAGAACTTGTTAAAGGCTTACCTAGCCTGTGAGAACAGCTATAATGCAGAACCTATATTTTGTGCTCGAGGTAGCCATTTAAGACTATTCGTCTTCATTTGATCAGAAGTCCAGTGACGAAGTTATATATGGTGGAAACCGCAGGTTGGCGGTATATTTATACAATCATTATAGCAGGGATTATGCAACCTGCTTATGAAGAATACACAGCTGACGTCATATCGAGGCCCTGTGTTTCGGCTAATACTCTACAGCATGATAAGATGCAACTGGCGTGTTATGCAAAGTTGAACGACGGCCCTGGTAATATTATTACATGATTTAGGAGCTCGTCTTTTGCATGACGGAGTTATTAAGGTATCTGACGCCTTCAGTCAGGGATACCAAAGCGGCATTGTGAACTGTACTTTAAAGGACATACCACTATTGACCATGCCCACATATTTGAATGTTTTCCAGCCTTAGAATGCCTGATATGTACCAATCGATTTCAGTGAACATGATGTACATGATCCTGCTTACATTGACTGTTCCTGTGTGATACCACTGTTAGTCCTGTGAATAAATGTGTGAACTGTTACCAGTAGTTGCAACCATTATTGGCTTCCGTATGAGTGTGACTGGGTGCATTGTTTAACTATATATGAGCCTAAACGCATTCGCGTCTCTACATACCCATGTCTCACATCATCATCATCATCGTACAAGAACCATGTATGCTGTCAGCGTGAGTGACCTAGATCTTCACCACACCATTATACTGTTCAGGGGACATCAACACGCATACCTGGCTAACTACACATCAACATTAGAGGACCCCATAAAAACCAACTAACATTTCTGGCGGACCAGTTCCGTGGGCTTTTCGTCTACAATTTTGGTTTCTGCTACATATTGGAATGATCAAGGTTGACAGCTTATAAATAACACAGGACAGTAAAATAGGTCATCGACTGTTGACCCACATAAACAGTGTTAGCATCTGTGTGATAATGCTACATGAACCACAGTTGGTACAAGTACTGGAGTTAGCATCTATGCAATATTGCTACGTGGGTCACAGCTGCACACAAGTCGATTCCTTATTGTAAACAGTACCGCTGGTTGTTTACACGTTACAGCTGCACACAAGTCAAGTCCTTTTGTAAACAGTACCGCTGGTTGTTTACCGCTACAGTCAACAGACTCTCCAACGTCTGAGCGATCAAGTCACGTAGTTTGAGGGCAAGTTCTTTTCGTAAACAGTACCGTCTACAAACTCTTCAACATTTGATTATCAAGTCTCAAGTTGTCGAGAAGGTCATAGGGACTTTATGTTCCTGAAGACCACTACATATTATCGCCGTAAAGTGGATCTAAAAATCATTGCGCGCTTGACATTGTACTTCCGTGTTGACAAGGAGCAAGAAAGTTACTTTAGTACCATGTGTAACTGAGCTTTGTTTTGCAACACATTCCATTATATACTATTTATGTTATTTGTGATATTGTTGTGTATATTTCTGCGGGCTGCTTGGGAAGGTGACTCCTGTAGATAATACCACGTAATAGAGGTATCTACTGAGAGCGTGTCTTTAGGGACTGAACAATTTTCCTTCATTGGAAATTGTTAGCAATATTTATTGCTATTTACGTTTAAGTGTGACGAAGTGTACCTTTTCGTTGTTTTCGTTATTTTTTTTCTGGTCTTTAGTTTGTTTTGATTTGTTTGTATTTGTAGGTCTCCCTTTTCTATTATTTAGTTTTATACAACTTTATGTTTATACACTGTAGTATCATTGGTTTTGTTCATTTTCGCAGTTATCGTCACATGCTTTGTGAGATTTTCCTTAGTTTCGCCGTATTATTTATTTGACTTCTGCGAACGTTTTCGGTTGTTGTTCTGTATCTTTGTCTTTGTATTTATTATTGTAATACATTGTTGTCATACACAGTCTATATACATATACTTGGTCATGTATTATTAGTATTATTATTAATATGGTACACTCTTCACATAGAGATTATTAAAGAATCAAGGTATCCATACAAGGTCTTTGATTAAGACTTGTCTCTCAAAGAGATTGGAATAAAGTATAGTGAGTATACAAGTCTAGCATTACAGACTTGTCTCCCATTGAATTTGGATAAGTGTATTATTATTGCAGGTACTAATACACAAGTATCAGACAGAATGTCTACATTGGATTTCTTCATCCAGCAAGGGGTAACCCTTGGTAAGTCTGGTGATATATTGGAAGAATATGCAAATGCTCAATATGCCAAGGCATTGAAATCAGAAGAGAATAGACAGAAAATAGAAGCTGAGAATAGAAGATTGGAACTTGAAGAGAAAAGGTTTCAAAGAGAAGCTGCTGCAGAGGAGAGAAAACTTCAAGCTGCTGCAGAGGAGAGAAAACATCAAGCTGCTGCAGAGGAGAGAAAACTTCAAGCAGAGGAGAGCAAATTTCAAGCTGCTGCAGAGGAGAGAAAACTTCAAGCAGAGGAGAGAAAATTTCAAACTGCTGCTGAGGACAGAAAACTTCAGACTGAGGCTGAAAATAGAAGATTAGACAGAGAAGCCGAGGAGAGAAAGGAAAAAGAGAAAATGAAACATGAGGAAAGACTCGCAACTTTGGAATTAGAGAAATTGAAAGTGACAAATATGGGTGCTCATCAAGCAACTTCGGGTACGACAAATGAGTTTGCTAGTAGGATTAAATTACCTCATTTCAATCCTTTAAAGGACGACATAGCGGATTATCTGGATAGATTCCAATATTTATGCGATACACATAAGATAAGAAAAGGAAAAATTTGTTGAACAACTGATGGAATTTTTTACAGGTGAAACAGTGACTACTCTTATGACAATAGAGGCACATGACAGGGCTGATTATGATGTTGTCAGGGCAGCATTACTAAAAAAAAATCAACTAAAAGAAGAAGATTATTGTCTTCGTTTTAGGACAATGTTGCCAGAAAATGGAGTAGATTTCTCTGATTTTGTTACAAAGATACGTCGTACATTTACACGATGGATTGAGTTGTCTCAAACTGAGAAAACATATGAAGGACTAATGGACCTATTACTTCGAGATAAAGTTTTGTCATCTATTAATGATTCTTTCCTTGCATTTCTTCATGAGCGTAAACCTAAAAACTTAAAAGACATGGAAGAATACTGTTGCCAGTATGCCACCGCGCATCCCCATGCTACAGTCAGCAATTCTAAAGTGAAAGAAGGGTTTCCAGTTGCTTCGGCAGCACCATATGGCCCTAATTTCAATAAGAAATTTCAAGGTGCTCAACAAAACTGGAATAGGAGAAGTAATCAGAATTACACTCAGAATCAGAGTAATCCAACATATAATGGTTCTTCTTCTAAGAACTGGAGACGAGATGGTAGTTCTCGTAATTTTGGTGGTAATAATTTTAGATACTTTCGCAACGGTTATCACAATAAAAACTATCCTATCTTTTCTTCTCGAGATAATCATTCTCGACGTCAAGAATTTGACGATGGTGATTATACAAACCGGGATTCAAACCGGAATGATAATTACAATAGGCAATATGATAACAATTACAGGTGAAATGATAATCGCGGCAGACCTAGACATAACAAAAGAAAATCTTACCAACAGGCAAACTCTGCACAACAAGAGTTTAATGGAGCCTGTAATCAAATAAATGATAGTGGGAACTCTAATGCTATCACTGGTTGTGCTTTCGATTTTGGGAGACCAACTGAATGCCCCCAATGCTTAACATTGTTCGAGCCATCGACTGTATCTACCTTAATTTGTGGTCACCCTCTTCTCGCTCTTCCTGCTACAGTTGCGCATGATGGGAGAGGATCTCTCATCTTGCATAAAGGACTAGTAAATGATAGTCTAGTCTCAGTGCTTTTTGATTCTGGATGTACTACTGTCGAGGTTAGACAGTCT
Source organism: Oreohelix idahoensis (assembly GCA_024509875.1). NCBI lineage: Eukaryota > Metazoa > Mollusca > Gastropoda > Stylommatophora > Oreohelicidae > Oreohelix > Oreohelix idahoensis. Next base: position 228,108 of record JAMPIV010019840.1, read on the forward strand.
CTCATAGATAAGCGCTGTTACAGGGAAAGGTGGTCAAATGTGTTACATTTGGTGGTACCATGGAAAAATATCCTACTGCTATCATTAGCATTGACACTCCCTTCTTTACAGAAGATGTCCACGCGTGTCTTCTTCCTAATCCTATTGCTGATCTTATAATCGGTCGTATTCATGGGGTTAAGGAATGAACCCCGCAACAAATTTCTATTTGGGAGGAACAAAACATCCAAACGGTCAATGCAGTGGTAACAAGAGCCCAAGCTCTTATTCTTCCAACTTCATCTGATGATAGTAATGGAGTTGATAGCCAAGACGATCACTTGGTGATTTCGCATGACTCGTTTGTTAAACGACAAGAAGAAGATCCTTCTTTAAAAAAATTCTTCCTTCTCGCAAAGAAAGGTGATCCTAATCAGAATACGAATCACAGATCGTATATCACTATGAAGAATGGTATACTAGTACGAATGGTACAACACTCAGACAAGTCTATGCATTCGCAAATTCTTGTGCCTAAGTGCATGACTTTCAGACAAAACCCCAGCATAAGGTGTCATGGAGACACCCACGATCCAAGCACTGGCACCAACTTGACCTGATTCTCGTCAGAAGGCCACTCCTCAGGTCTGTGCTCTCCACGCGCTCGTACCATAGTGCAGACTGTGACACAGATCACTCCTTGGTTTGCTGCAAAATCAGAGCACAACCAAGAAAACTCTATCGTGTCAGACATGAAGGGAAACCACGCATTGATACCAGCAAGATGTCAGACCCTTTCATGATCGCTCAATTCACTGCGACCTTCAAGAAAGTGCTCAGTAGCCCTCAGCATGGTGATACTATTACAGAGAACTGGGAGCATCTACGAAACACCATTCAAAGTACTGCACTTGCCACCTTTGGTAAGAAAACAGCAAAGTCAAATGACTGGTTTGACGCTTCATCAGATGTGATGGCACCTGTTATTGAAGCTAAGCGCAGTGCTATGAATGAATACAAACGTTCACCGAGTGCCAGAACCCTACAGATCCTGAGGGCTACGAGAAGGAAAGTTCAACAAACGGCTCGACGCTGTGCAAATGACTATTGGCTCCAGCTCAGTGAGAGCATCCAGATCGCAGCGCAAACAGGCAACATTAGACAAATGTATGACGGTATAAAGAAAGCACTTGGCCCCCATAAAAGTAAGACGGCACCGCTAAAAACCATCAGCGGAGAGAAGCTAACCGATAAGGGTAAGCAGATGGAGAGGTGGGTCGAGCACTACTCTGAGCTTTACGCTAGAGACAATACCGTTACGCCTGCAGCCCTTGATGCTGTCAATAGTCTGCCAACTATGGAGGAGCTGGATGCCGAACCAACATTAGAGGAACTCAGTAAGGCCATTGATAGCTTGGCCTCTGGCAAAGCACCAGGCAGTGATGGGATTCCTCCTGATTTAATCAAATGCTGTAAGAGCACGCTATTACATCCCCTGCATAGGATGCTGTGCCAGTGCTGGAAAGAGACAACTATTCCTCAAGACATGCGAGATGCCAAGATTGTAACACTGTATAAAAATAAAGGAGACAGAAGTGATTGCAATAACTACAGAGGCATCTCTCTTCTTAGTATTGTTGGTAAGGTTTTTGCCAAAGTCATCTTAATGCGACTACACAAGTTAGCTGAGCGCATATATCCAGCGTCACAGTGTGGATTCCGAGCTGGCAGATCAACAACAGACATGATCTTCTCTCTCCGCCAGCTTCAGGAAAAATCAAGAGAGCAGAAAAGACCATTATATATCGCCTTTATAGACCTCACAAAAGCATTCGACCTGGTTAGTAGGGATGGACTCTTTAAAATCCTCCTGAAAATAGGCTGCCCTTCTAAAATGCTGGAAATGATGAAGTCATTCCATGACGACATGAAGGGAACAGTCCAATATGCTGGAAGCACGTCACAGCCCTTTGATATACGAAGTGGCGTTAAACAAGGCTGTGTTCTGGCTCCGACCCTCTTCGGAATCTTCTTTGCCTTACTCTTAAAACATGCATTCAGAGATGCAACTGAAGGAATATGCCTTCACACTAGGTCAGATGGCCGTCTGTTTAATCTTTCAAGGCTGAAGGCAAAAACAAAAATCAGAAGGGTCACTATAAGAGACTTGTTGTTCGCTGATGAGGCTGCAGTCGTCACTCAAAGCCAACAGGAGCTTCAGAGCTTGATGAATCGCTTCACTAAAGCATGCAAGGACTTTGGCCTCACAATAAGTCTAAAGAAAACGAATGTGCTGAGTCAGGATGTGGGTGCTGCACCAGTTATCACTATCGATAACTATGAATTGGCAGTGGTGCACCACTTCACATACCTAGGGTCTACCATCAATGACAAACTCTCACTGGATACAGAAATCGACAGCCGCATTGGCAAAGCTGCAGCTACCTTTGCCCGCTTCACATCGCGTGTTTGGGGAAACTCTAAACTCACAATGAAGACCAAAGCTGCGGTATATAATGCCTGCGTCACCAGCACACTCCTATATGGCAGCGAGACCTGGACGACCTATGCTAAGCAAGAAAGAAGGCTCAATACCTTCCATTTGCGGTGTCTACGCCGCATACTCGGCATCTCGTGGAAAGATAAAGTGACTAATATTGAGGTGTTGTCACGTGCTGGCCTTCAAAGTATGTATACGCTGCTTAGACAGCGCAGACTTCGCTGGCTTGGCCATGTTCGCCGCATGGAAGATGGTCGCATCCCAAAAGATATCTTCTATGGACAATTAGCAGATGGCAAGAGAACAGTTGGGCGACCACAGCTGAGGTTCAAAGATGTGTGCAAGAGAGATATGAGGGCACTGGACATGGATCCAGCAACATGGGAGGATGAAGCTGCCGATCGCAATAAGTGGCGATGCTATTTACGGCACCACCTCAGATTGGGCGAAGAGAGGCTCACACAAGAAGCAGAGGTGAGGAGAAAACGTCGAAAGGAGCACCAGGAAAATAAGCAGCTGAGGGCTGCCACCTCAGGGGCGCATTCCCATAGTCAGTTATGACTGAAGGGGCTATTATTATTATTATAAGTGCATGAGAGCCTTAATTCTTCAACATGCACACGATTCTCAGTGTGCTGGACACATGGGTTTTTCCAGAACTAAGACTAGAGTCCTTGCGTCTTTCTTTTGGCCATTTGTGAACAAAGACATACGAATTTATTGCCGATCTTGCAAAATTTGTCAAGAGGTCAAGTCTAGAGGTCCAAGACATGCTGCACCTATTCAGGCTGCAGATATTCCTATTCGGCCGTTTCAGAAAATGGCAATAGACATTATTGGCCCGTTTAAGATTAAGTCAGCTAGAGGACATTAATTTATCCTTACTTGCGTTGAAATGTGCACGCGTTGGCCAGAGGCTATTCCTCTTAAGAGCATATCAACTGTCGATATCGCAGATGCTCTTTGGCTCATATTTTATCATCTGGGATTCCCCGGAGAAATACTGTCAGACCACGGCACTCAATTAATATCGGACACTATGTCTCAGGTAATGGCTACTCTGGACATTAAAAGGTCTCTCAGTAGTATTTATCATCCAATGTCCAATGGATTGGTTGAACGTCTTAATAGGACACTAAAGAACTTACTTGGCAAGATAACGGAGGATCATCCTGATGATTGGGACAGGGTCCTATTTGCGGCTCTCTTTGCTTATAGAGAGGTTCCCAACGAGCATACAGGGTTTTCTCCTTTTGAACTTGTCTTTGGCGCGCAACCGCGCGGTCCTATGTCCTTGCTACATGATCTGATCACTGCCGATAATATTGACGATGATACACAATCGTAATATGAATATGTCATTGCTCTTAGGGAAAATTTTTTCGAATCATGCAGGCAAGCAACTTCATCATCCGAATTTGCTGAAGAAAAGGCTAGGCGATTTGCTAATAAGAAAGGACGCCTACATCAACTTTGTCCTGGAGACAAAGCGTTTGTCTTACTTCCCTCGAGTGAGAATAGACTTCTCATTTCATGGAAAGGTCCATACACTATAGTCTCGAAAATTTCCGATGTCGACTATATTGTCGATGTTGATGGAAGGCATAAAACCTTCCATATAAATATGCTTACGTAATTTATTGAACGACGAGACTATTTGCAGCCTATTTTCCAGGCGACGGACGACTCTTCAGTCCAACATTGTCAAATCTCATCCCTGTCTGTTATTCAGGATGAGGAAACTACTTTTTCTGATGTTAACTTACCTCTTCCTGTGATTCCACTTAATTCTACGGAATCATGGAAAAACGTTACCGTTTCTTCGAATTTGTCTTTTGAGGAACAGCGTCAAGTATTTTGTACGCTACAATCATTTCAGGATGTCCTTACCGACATTCCTGGACACACACATGTCATTGAACAGGACATCATACTTACTGATCGTAATCCGATCAGAGTAAGACCATACCCTATACCTACTCATTTTCAAGCACAAGTCGAGAAAGAATTGGATAAAATGATTCAATTGAAAATAATTGAACCTTCCACTTCAGCTTATTCTTCGTTGATGGTTATTGTTCGAAAGAAAGACAATAACATACGTCTTTGCGTTGATTATCGCAAATTAAATCAAGTTACGAAGTTTGATGCTGAACCTATGCCTTTGATAGAAGATCTACTTATTAGACTTTTTAAATCTAGATTCTTTACTAAACTAGACTTGTCGAAAGGTTATTGGCAAGTCCCTTTGACGGAACACGCCAAACCTCTCACTGCTTTTTCAACACCTAGGGGTTTATTTCAGTGGAATTTTATGCCTCTCGGGCTTATGAACGCCCCAGCAACTTTCGTGCGCATGATGCGACGAATTCTATCACATCGTACATATATCATCGCATATTTAGACGACATCTGCCTTTTCAGTGATACTTGGGAAGAACACTATTTGGGTTTAAATGAATTACTATCTACTCTACGTGAGCATAATGTGACTGCAAAACCCTCTAAAGCTTTTGTTGGGTTTAGTGAAATTTCTTTCCTAGGTCATCGGGTTGGTCATGGTCTTTTGAAGACAGAGGACCAAACATTTCTAAGATATTAAATATCTCGGTTCCAAAGACAAAAAACAAGTGCGTAGTCTCTTGGGATTGATACAATTCTATGGAAGATTCATTGAGAATCTATCCTCCATTATGGCACCACTTTCAACGTTATTGAAAAAAGGTTCTCCTAATATGGTGCGTTGGTCCCAAGAATGCCAATCTTCATTGGATCAGGTTAAGAATTTGTTTTCATCTCATCCTATCTTAAGACTACCAACGATTGATAAGACTTTTGTCCTTCGTAGTGATGCCTCTTCCACTGGGATTGGAGCGGCACTAATGCAGGAGTATTCAGGAACTCTGCATCCTGTAATGTATATCTCTAGGAAGCTGAATGCGGCAGAAAGGAATTACTCGGTTTTAGACCGTGAATTGTTGGCTATGGTTTGGTCCATTCTTAAGCTACAAAGGTTTCTTCTGTGCGCGCATTTCATTATGGAAACCGACCAAAAAGCTTTTACAGCTATGCAAAGTAAGGATTTGAAGAGCTCGAGATCTACTCGTTATGCTATTGCTCTTCAACCTTTCCATTTCACGGTGCGAGCTATCCTTGGTTCGGATAATGTGATGGCAGACATATTGTCTAGATGCCCACATGATTCCATTTAAATCTTGTGTCCTAGATTTCCTGATACACTTCCAGACTTATGTCTGTTCTTAATATCATAATATATTAACACAATTGTTTCACTATTTGGATGATGTATAATGACTTTAACAAATTTGGTTATGTCCATCCATGATATATATCCATTAGATATGTTGATAGTATAGCATTGTAATTCATGATATTTGTATATTGCTATAATTATAGTATTTCATAATTTTTGATATGTATCTTGGGGTTGCCAGCAACTTAGATTTCTTTGATGGTACCTCCCGAGTTTGTTTTGCTTAGAGGAAATCTTTTCTCTTATGTTGGGAGATGATTTTATTCTCTCCAGACGCTTTATTTGTGCGTCCATTGTACCTGATATTAGGTTCATTCTTTCAGTGGCGCATAATTGATGCTTGTGCTTTCTTGCTCATGGTTATATTTTTTTTTAAAATGTGTCATTTTTTTTAACAGGGGGGTTGCAGTAATATGTTGCTGTCATTTTTGACGTAGTTTCAAACGTCAATTTATTTGTCGTATTTTTTTCACCCTGGTCAAAGTTAGGGAACTATATCTTAACTTTGCGGTGTCAGGTTGATTAGGGGTTATCTCCCCTTTCGGTTCATTCATTGTGTTTGACCAGTATTGAGATAGGGTCAAAGGTACATAGTTCTGGGCTATGTGCCCATGCGCAGTTTAGAGCGCGAAGAGTTAGACTTCCGTCAGGTAGAGATGTGAACCGGCTTCTGTGGGACGTGAATGTCCGTTGTATTTTGGGGAAAGAAAATCTTCGAAGTGACTGCGTTGTCAGTTTTCCCCAGTGATTTACTGTACGTCAGGAATGACGACAGTGTTGTTTCTTGTGTTCTGAGGATTCTGTTCAAGGTAACACCGACTTTATCATTATTACGCATTCGGTTGCAGAACTTGTTAAAGGCTTACCTAGCCTGTGCGAAAAGCTCACATTCCTATAATGCAGAACCTATATTTTGTGCTCAAGGTAGCCATTTAAGACTATTCGTCTTCATTTGATCAGAAGTCCAGTGACGAAGTTATATATGGTGGAAACCGCAGGTTGGCGGTATATTTATACAATCATTATAGCAGGGATTATGCAACCTGCTTATGAAGAATACACAGCTGACGTCTTATCGAGGCCCTGTGTTTCTGCCAATACTCTACAGCATGATAAGATGCAACTGGCGTGTTATGCAAAGTTGAACGACGGCCCTGGTAATATTATTACATTATTTAGGAGCTCGTCTTTTGTATGACGGAGTTATTAAGGTATCTGACGCGTTCAGTCAGGGATACCAAAGCGGCATTGTGAACTGTATTTTAAAGGACATACCACTATTGACCATGCCCACATATTTGAATGTTTTCCAGCCTTAGAATGCCTGATATGTACCAATCGATTTCAGTGAACATGATGTACATGATCCTGCTTACATTGACTGTTCCTGTGTGATACTACTGTTAGTCCTGTGAATAAATGTGTGAACTGTTACCAGTAGTTACAACCATTATTGGCTTCCGTATGAGTTTGACTGGGTGCACTGTTTAACTATATATGAGCCTAAACGCATTCGCGTCTCTACATACCCATGTCTCACATCATCATCATCATCGTACAAGAACCATGTATGCTGTCAGCGTGAGTGACCTAGATCTTCACCGCACCATTATAATGTTAAGGGGACATCAACACGCACACCTGGCTAACTACACATCAACATTAGAGGACCCCATAAAAACCAACTAACACCCATACAAGCCAGATCCAAACCTCAGAAATGGGGTGTCTGAGAGTGGTGATTAGGGTGGCAGGAGGAGATGTGGTCCGCGGCCAGACGATAGGTCAAGGCCTAAAATCCCACCCCCTGCAGACCCAAGAAGAACAGTCCCAACTAAAATCGTTTGGCCACGTCTGCGGAGTGGGAGAGGATCGGCTGCCACGACAAGCGTGGGAAACAAAGAGCCACGGATCCAGACCTCCAGGACGACCCAGAGTCCGCTGGGAGGACAACATTAGACAATCTTTGAAGGATCGAAGACTAGAATTGAATCAGGCCAGGAGGAAGACAGCCGATAGAATAGTCTGGTGCGCTCTCTTCCAAACCTCTACACCTTAAGATAGAAGGGGAACGACTATGTAAGTAAGTAAGTGTATATGACAGCTATCAAAGTCGTCTCTGAAGCTAGGCGAAAAACTATATCTAAAACTAAGAAATAAGGAGATAAAAATTGTTGTATTTGATAGCTAGTATAATCGTCAATGGAGCTTGGCGACAAAGTATATCTAAAACGAAGAAATAAGTAGATACAAATTGTTGTACATGATAGCTAGAAAAAATTGTCACTGAAGCTTGGCGATAAACTGTATCTAAAACTAAGACATAAGTGGATAAAAATAGTTGTATATTATAGCTGGCAAAGTCTTCACTGGAGCTTGACGATAAACTATATCTAAAACTGAGAAATAAGGGAGAAAAAAATTGTTTTATATGATAGCTAGTATAGTCGTCACCATTTCTCTTTTCTCTCCTTATATAGCATGGTTCCACTACAGCAGCTGGCTCCATCGCAGAAAATTCGCAGTAAGAATGTATGTATTCTTGCAGTAATTGTCTCTGTAGCAATTTTTAATATAAGGAGGTTGTCAGCCCCAAGTACAAATCTTATATCAGTGGCCTTTTGGGACGTGCGTGGGAGATCAGTTGTTTTATTCTCCATTTGTCTCCCCTTTAACACTAATGTCACGAAAGCTGATAAAGGACACATCAAGAAGCTGTAGTTACTATTAAAATATTTTCGGGGAAAAACGTTGTGGACTGGGGACAAAATGGGCAGTCTTGCTCTCAGTCAACTTTGTTGCAACTTTGACATTGACTTTCCTTTTGAAATTCCGTTTTGTTTGTCATTTTTGTTTTATATATTTCGGTCGAGTACCACACCCTATCATGTTTTTATAAGTGTTTTTGCATTTACTTGACATGGTGACGTAGATGACAAAATTGGAACTGGAGTGGACGCAGTAAAAAAAGTCAAAGATCATTTTTCCTAAAAGATGCCGAGGATCAATCAAGATTTTCTCTGATATGATAAAATGATGAACCATATCTACACAGGTGCTGGGAATGAAGACGATTAGGTACAGGAGACAGATGGTGAGCTGCATTTTGGAGACCTTAAAATCCCTGCATCTCCTCTTTTTGTTGACTGTGCTAGTTACCACGTGAGCGCGTTTGACAGAGTTAAGATAAAGCTTGATAGCAATACACAGACAACAGGTTAATACTATGAGAAGGTTAAGTCCTGGTGATGCCGCATTGCCATAGACTAGAGCAGTGTTTCTCAACAGGGGTGGTACCGCCCCCTGGGGGGCGTTTTCAAGATGTCTGGGGGCGTTCTGATGAGTCGCAACGATTGGGGGTCGTTACTTTCATTCAGGGGGAGGCGTTGTGTACATTTTTACAAGAATCAATATGAAACAATTATAAAAGATATTCCCTTTCACATAGCTTGTAACACGATAGTTTTTATTTGCCCTGCGCTCCATGGAGTGTTTCAGGGATTCCAAACGCAAAATTTTAGTACCTGTGATGTTACCATTGTCAGGAGACAGTAGAGTTTTTGGATTCAATCAAAGAAGAATTTAGTATCGAAGGAGAAGTATTGCGAAACGATGTGGCCTATCTTTCAGATCTGTTTGAAAAGTTAAATGAGGTTCTTCTTAAGCTGCAAGGAAATGAGATCAGTCTGATTAAAGTGAAAGGAATTATCATGGGGTTCATCAACAAATTGACATTATATAAAAATAATTTTAGTCGCCGAGAACTTTCTTATTTTCCATGTTTACTGCAGTTAGGTGGGGACAGGCTTAAAGATTCAGATTTAGAGGTTTATTGCAGTCATTTGGACGCTATTAAAAATGATATGAGCATAAGATTTAAAGACTTGCAAGAACTAATAACTACCGATTGGGTGATTAATCCGTTTGAATCAAACGTGGAACAAGTTAGTCAACATTTACAAGAAGAATGAATTAAGCTGCAAAATGACTTTGAGGCAAAAGCACGATTCAGTCACACACATTACGAAAAATTTTGGATCCAGCAGAGGCTTGCGTATCCCGTTCCATGAAACTAAATTTTGACTAATATACTAGCATCTTCCCGGAGTGGAAAATTGACAGAGATAACAAGTAAAATTCAAAAGGATAACATTTAAGGATAAAAACATAATGCGTAGGCTGCTGATGTACATGATCGCCTAGACCGCGGGTCATCATCCCCATAAAATTGACTTGCTAGACCGGAGGGGAACGGAGTATCAAAAGAAAAAAAAATATGACTGGAAAGGCTAAAGAGACGCAATTGGGGGGGGGGGGGGGGGGGTGGGGGGGGGGGGGGGGGGTGGGGGGGGGGGGGGGGGGGGGGGGGGGGGGGGGAGGGGGGGGGGGGGGGGGGGGGGGGGGGGGGCGGGGGTGGGGGGGGGGGGGGGGGGGGTGGGGGAATGGATGAAAGTAAAAAAAAAATTCAAGTCCCCCAAATTGACACGAGGTACGGAATTGGACGTTATGCGATACCAAGCGCTTGATTTGAATTTGAGCGGAAGAACGCAGATGTCTGAAAAAAATTACAAAAATTAAAAAGTAAATTTTTCTTAATATTAATGTTAGGAATATAAAAATTAGCTGGCCAGACGGCCTATTCTGAGCAGTGAACGAATATGGTCTTAATTTTACAGACGGATAGATAATATTGAAAATAATGACAAAAGACAGTGTAGTTTACATCAGCCACAGACTGCATTGAATCTAACATATCGTTATTTGCACACAAAAACACGACCTTGGGGACGCAGGTGTTCAAATTTACTTAGCATAGAAGTGAAGGGACATTGGTGGTAGTTGTGTCTAAATATAACTTTTTACAACAAAAATTTGAAGGGGAGAGAACGGTTGGGTCAAAAATCGAGCACAATTTTGTAGAAACACAAGTAGAGACGGACAGACTAACAGATAACCATCCATACGTGACTGAAGCTTGACTGAAATGACTTTAGTGAGGAAATTTGAAATTAAAAATAAACCTCGGCAGTGATTGGCCACAGACAATCATATTATTAGCGCTCAGAGCGCATTTGGGGTCATTCTTCAATAATTGTTCAGTGTTAGACACAGATTTTAAAGTGTGGTGTTTTCCCATATGAAAGACAGTGAGTTAAATTTAGGGACGCCATCCTATAGCCAGCAGCTCAGCTGAGTTTTGCTAGCACTTCTGTGTTAATTATTCATAATCTGGTAATATTGAAATTATTTCTTTATATATTTTGAATATTGTTTCATGTTCGAGTGATTTGATACTGCCATATCATAATCTAGCCTTACAAACAAGTAGGGATTTTGCTCTAGACCCCCCGCCCAAGTCAGGGTCTAGGGACTAACAATGTACCTAAACACCAGCAAGGATTATGCAAGACAGATCAAGAGTTGAGAATAAGGAAACATATTACCTATCCTCTTTTAGGGTAGAAAACTAATAATTATTTTTCAGAATCTATAGTCTGGGAGGATCTATCGGATGTAAACCCACCATGGTAACTGTGCTGTTTGGTCAGAGAGATCTGACCTGTCTGTATAATGTGGGTTGTTGTGTCAGTGTGGTGTCCAGACGTGGGTAGAGAATAGATTTTGACACATGGCCCATACTTTGATTGCAGAGCTGCGAGTTTCTGTCGTCAACGAAGCAGTATCTACTCGGGTGGTGATTTACACAAGTGTATCTGTGCAGTCCTTGTGACAGAGACCACCATTATTGCCCGCCAGCACGGAGAGGTGGGACCGCCTGATTTCAGCACCAGAGCTACAAATACCAGATGAGTGAGCCTCTGGTCTGCTGGATATTCACCAAACCCATTTAGTTGCAGATACCCCATAAAAATTCCCACCATTTTCTGGACACTGTGTAGTCAATATAGACAGGTGTGATGAGACCACCCCAACAGCACAGACAATAAATATCCTCCCTAGTAGCTGACTACCAGAACATTTTAATAAAGCTAACTATTCTAGTACTTAAATATGTACACTTTTGCATTTATTATGTAACATTCCATGCATAATTTTCATGAATTTTAAATCCTTCTTTTAAAACAAGTTCTAGTCAAAATAAAACTTGATCCAGAACAAATAAATGTAATATAATTATATCAAAAACTTTACACACGTGAGTTAGTTCAGTGTATTGTAACACGTGTTAATCTTATTAGTCTTGTTAAATATCTATGGGAATATTTATAACTATCACACCACAGTACACATCATAACCCTAGACACTTTACGCACCTACACTAATTAAAAAAAAAAAATTAAGTGTGAGGTCGTAGTGGTAGCAAGAAAGGCCTTCTGACAATTCTCAATTACATTTTATCTCAGGAGCCTTCACAGCTGGCCATAACTTAAACAGTTTACAAGGTCATGTACCAATCATTATCATTACCACAAATTACCATCACAATAACCACTACAATTCCCAACGGTCGTATCTTGGGTGGGATAAAGGGGTTTCAGTGTAGTAGTGTTGCTACTACAAAAAAAGACAACGGAAAACCCAGACCGGCAGATTTGTAAAACAGAGGATTGTTAACAGGATCTTGGAAGCAAAAATAGTCACAAAACTCGGCCTGAGTCAACCACCTAAAGCGACATCCACATGTGTTCTCACTTTATGCTTACATCCTAGTTAAGTGGTGATTTTTAAATATTTATATCATTATTATCTAACTTACTTATTTTTTGATTTTTTTTTTCTTGTTTAAAGGGCGGTGCTTAAATATAGAAGTTGGCTTGGATTTATTCATTTTTTGAACCACCCGTCACAGCATTATTTTATGCAGTCATTTAAGCGCTATTTAAAATGATATGATTACTGTGATTGTTATAGGTGTTGTAAGAACTAAATTTTTATATCCATTTGCTCCGCCAATTTGTAATTCAAGTATAATGAACTTGTGTTGTATATAATTCTGTACTTAAACACATATTTAATATAACTATGCTTTTATACAGTTGGGCGACCGCAGCTGAGGTTCAAAGATGTGTGCAAGAGAGATATCAGGGCACTGGACATAAATCCAGCAACGTGTGAGGATGAAGCTGCCGATCGCACTAAGTGGCGATGCTATTTACGGCCCACCGCAGATTGTGCGAAAAGAAGCTGACACAACAAGCAGAAGAGAGGAGAAAACATCGAAAGGACCACCAGAAAAATAAGCAGCTGAGGGCTATCACCTCAGGGGCGCATTCCCATAGTCAGTTATGACTGGAGGGAGGCTGTTATATTATTATTATTATGCTTTTATAAATGTGCTGTCTCTTTTTCTTTATATTATAAGAAAAGGTCACTGATTAACTGCATTGCTTTTTCAAAAGTATGGTGGAATATATGTGTGTGTGTGTGTGTGTGTTTGTGTGTGTTTGTGTATACACGATAAAGAGCAAGAGGGTGCTAAAAGGGTCGGGAGGGGGGGGGGGGCTTTTAAAAATAAGTTGTCAAAAGGGGGCGTTGCTACTATCAGGGTTGAGAAACACTGGACTAGAGCATAATAAGCTCTTTTTCATATCTGACAGAAAATTGAGTTCTGTCTATAACAACCTTGGATTTATTGATCTCAAAGTCCGTCACCCAGCTCAGCTGAAAAAATGTCCAGTACGGAATAAATCCAAGAAACCGAACTACATAAACACAAATGAAAAGAACACTTAAATTTTGACTTGTAACTAGCCTAGAAACGTAAAAAAAAATGGCAACGACCTTTTCTACAGATATGATTCCAGCATGAGTCACGGACACAGACAGCATACGTCTATTGAACATGAGCAGGGCAGCTGTGGTAAAGGAGTTGACAGTAGTCGCCAGTGCTGAATCGAAAGATGAGAGAAAACAGTGGGCTCGCATTAGTAGCATGGCTGATAGTAACAAGAGATCAGCGGTAGCTAGAGAGAAGAGCAGGATATTTGTGCTGTCCTTGAAGCCTTGGCTGTTGAAGATCACAATGTTCATGACGTTTCCGATGATGCCAAAACCTGACTGTTGCAGGGATGGTTTTCTTTATAATGTATCTGTAGTGGATTTGATGGTATTGTATGATTGTGATATTACCTAGTGTGATGCATGAGGTCAGCTGTGAAGGCTCCTGAGATAAATGTAGCTGTGAATTTACAGAAGGCCCTTCTTGCTACCACTACGACCTCACACCTATCTTTTTTTACTAATGAATGTGGCTACGTTAAAATTCTAGGGTACTGATATGTAATGTGTTGTGGTAGTTTACATACACACACACAGATATTTAATAAGTCTAATAATATTAATAAAATGTTATAACACACTGAACTAACTCAAGCTGTGTAAAATTTTGATAGTAAATTTTCTTTAAGTTTATTTGTTCTGAACCAAGGTTTTATTTTGGTCAGAACATATAAAAGGTTTTGAAATTTTGAATAAAATGCATGAATATATGGCATAATCAATGAAAGGTGTGTACATATGTATTTTACAAGACTAGTTAATATTACTACTGTTTATAGTTGTAATTTATCTGGGAGAACGATTAATGGATGTGCTGTTGGGGTGGCCTCATCACTCCCTGTCTATGGCGACTAAACATTGTCCATTTATTGATGGGAATATAGTTGGTGTGTTAGAAAATAAGTTGGTGAATTTCCAGCAGGCCAGACGCTCACGTATCTTGAATGAGTAGTTCTGGTGCTGGAATCTGGTGGCCCCGCCTCTCCGTGCTTGGGGGCAATAAAAGGCTGCTCTGCCAAAAATTTTGACTGCACGGGTCCACTCTTGTATAATTCAACACATCATTTGACACCACATTGGTGCCAAATAACAAAACTCACAGTTCTGAAATAAAAGTATTGGTCATGTGTCAGAATTCCATCCTCTAAACCATTTCTGCACACAACTCTACACACAACAACACCACATAGACGGGTCAGATCTCTCTGACCATACAGCACATCTTACCAAGTTGGTTTCACATAGGATAAGTTCCCCCAGACTACATATTCTGAAATATGTTCATTAGCTTCCTGCCATAGAATAGGATAGGTGATATGTTCCACTGATCTCAACACTTGATCCGCCCTTCATAATCCTTGCTGGAGTTTATGTATTTTGTTTGTCTCTAGACCCTGAACTGGGGCGGGGGGTCTAGAGCGAATCCTTACTTGTTGTAAGGGATAGATTTTAATATGGCAGTATCAAATCACTCGAAACATTAAACAAATATTAAAATATACAAAGAAATACTTTCAGTCTTACCAGAATTATGAATAGAGAACACAGTTATATGCTAGCAAAACTCAGCTGAGCTGCTGGCTCTAGTATGGCGTCCCTCTAAATATTTCAATTAGCTTCTGGGAAATACACCACTGAATAATTACTGTGTCTACTACTGGACAACTTATGATGAATGGCAAAAATGCGCGTCTGAGCGCCGATAATATGTTTATCTGTGGCCAATCACCGCCTTTTTTCCTTTTCAAATTCAAACCTCCTCACAAAAGTCAATTCAGTCATACCTCAGTCAAGTATGTATTATTGTCTGTTGGTCCGTCTGTCTCTACTTGCGTTTCACAAAAAAAAAACACTTGTTTTTTGAACCAACTCTGCCGTCCCCTACACAATTTTGCCTTTAAAGTTATTTTTAGCCACAATTCTCCACCACATTCCCCTCTTTCATTCCAACTAGATTTTAGCACTTGAGTCTCAAGGCCGCAGTTTTTGAAAATTAGTGACATTTTTTGTTTCAATGCAGTCGCTCGCTGATATGAACAACACAGTCTTTTGTCAATATCTTTCTTATTATCTATCCGTCTGTATAAATGAAAGCATATTATTTCACTGCTCAAGATGGGCCATCAGGCCAGCTAGGTTTTATATTCCTAACATTATTATTAAGAAAAAGTTACTTTTCAAGGTTAGTTGGGTTTTTTTTTAAATATTTTCGAGCATCTTCTGTAATGCGTTTGCCGCTGAATTCAAATAAACGGACTAAGTTATCGCAAAAGCGTCCAAGAAATGACTGTTGCGTATAATAGCTAAGGTCCCTTTTGTCGATTTCTTTACCTTGTGTCAACTTGGGGACGTGAATTTTTTTCCTTTCCCCACCAATTGCGTCTTTTTAGCCTTGCTAGTTTCAAGCACATGTTCAGTCATATTTTTTTCCTTTTGATCTCCGTTCTCATCCCGTTCCAAGGGTAAATGTTTTGCCTTCACGTCTAACAAGTTAATTTCCATGGCGGGTGGTGACCCGCGGCGTGGGCGATCATGTCTGCTAGTAGCTTACGCATTAGTTTTTATCCCTACATTTTATCTTTGGAGATATTTTAACGTTGTATCACGGTTAATTTTATCACACATCTCCCCACTTGAAAACATGCCTACGGCAAGTTCCAAAACCAGTGATACACATAGATAAAATTACTCCTCACGCCTGCCACTACTCTAATTTTGATCACAGGGGTGCCGACTGAGGAAATCTGCACCGACATTCAATTTGCCTGGGATATATTGGATACTAAACTGATAAGGTTGAAGCAATAAAGACCACCTCAGCAATCTTGCGTTTTCATGCTTAGCCTGAGATAAGAATACGAGGGGCTGATGATCCGTCTCGACCACAAAAGTCCTACCATACAGATAGATTTGAAACTTCTTTATTGCCCAGATTAACGCTAAACATTCTTTTTCGCTTGTGGAATATCCTTGTTCCGCCTTATTCAATTTGCGGCTTGCATAAGCGACTGGGTTCAGTTCCCCATCAGGTGAAGATGATCTTTGCAACAAAGCCGCCCCGAGTCCTACATTACTTGCATCTGTTCTTAAGACAAAGTCCTGTGTCAAATCAGGCAGTTTGAGAATAGGCTTGCTAGTGAGTTTTTCCTTTAAGTCTTGGAACGCTAATTCACTTTGCGCAGTCCAAATAATTTTATCTGGAAGTCCCTTGCGAGTCAGATCAGTCAGAGGAGCACAAATAGAGTTAAAATCTTTGATGTATTTTTGATAAAATCCGCATAACGACACGAATGATCGCACGTCCTTTTTTGTTTGTGGTCTAGGTGCTCTCTGCAGTTTTTCCAAGTTCTTGGGGTCAGGGGTCATGTTACCCTGATATACAGTGTGTCCCAAGAATTCCAACTCTTTGCATCCAATACAACATTTTGTTGGCCTAGCAGTTAAGTTCGCCTCCCTAAGCCTATTAAATAACATTTTTAGAGCGTCAATGTGTTCTTCAAATGTCTCTGTGGCGACGAGAATATCATCCATGAAATTCGTGATACATGGGTTATTCAGGGGATCCAACAATTTGCGCATCATCCTTGAAAATACACTCGGAGCATTTTTCAGTCCGAATGGTAGCATGTTGAATTCATAATGTCCATCCGAAGTGCTAAAAGCCAAATAAGGTCTCACTTCAGGCTTCACTGGAATCTGGTAATAGCCTTTACTAAGATCCACCTTTGAAAAGTATTTTGCCTTGTTTAATCTGGCAAATAACTGTTTTGTGTCTGGTAATGGATCCACTTGTCCTTCTGTGACAGCATTCAGTTTCCTGTAATCTATGCACAGTCTGTGTTCCCCAGACGGTTTCCTCAACAAAACGACACTAGAGCTAAAAGATGATTCACTGTGTGAAATAATCCCCTCCTTCAACAAATAATCTATTTCTTCCTTCAATGCCTTCTCCTTCGCGAACGGAATAGAATAGGCTCTCATACAGATTGGGTTTGAGTCTACCAGTTTCATGTCATACTGTAGCAAATTTGTATGGCCTGGTTTATCTGTTAATACATCTGTATGTTCCTCCAGAACCTGTTGAACTCTCTCCCTCTGATTTTTAGTCAGGTGCTTACTGACTTTTACCTGTGCTGCTGTTTCACAAGGATGTAATGGTATTCATGTGAGGTGAGTGGTTCCTTTTGCATTTGAGTTGCGATAGCCAAGGTCAGTAAGGGGGTGCTTTCCTGGAGTGGTCTGTCCAGATACTTCTTTAACAGGTTTACATGATAAACTTTCTCCTTCCCCTTTTTGTCAATTTTATAGTTTGTTCTAGACACCTTCTCTAGAACCGTATATGGACCTTGCCATCCAATTTGTAATTTATTCTGGCTACCGGGTAGTAGAAGCAGCACCTTCTCTCCCACAGCTAGTTCTCTGTCCTTTGCCTTCCTATTAAAATATGCTGCAAGTTTCTTCCTGGCTTGTTTCAAATTATCATTTGCCAGTTTCCATCCAGCTTTCAAACGAGTGGTCAGTTCGTTCACGTATTGATAAGATGAGGTAACAGTCTCTTCCGCCTTCTCATCTGTCCAGGTCCTTAATAGCGCTTCTAATGGACCTTTTATTGGCCTCCCAAATAGCAGAGTTGCGGGAGCCATCCCGGTTGAACTATGTGGTACCTCCCGATACGCAAACAACGCGACGGGCAGGAATTGATCCCACAGATCCGGTTTTTCGTGTGCCAGCTTTCTCAGGATAGAAATGAGAGTCCTGTTGAACCTCTCTACCTGGCCGTTCCCTTGCGGATGGTACGGACTACAATGAAAGTGTCTGGCTTGAAATAGCTTAAAAACTTCTTCCGTTAGTTTCCCCTTGAACTGAGAGCCATTATCCGTCAAGATTTGATGCGGGAATCCTAATCGGGTGAATATTGTAAGTAGTGCCTCTGCTACATGTTTTGAATCAATTGATGGCAGGGCTACCGCCTCTCCCCACATAGAACAAGTGTCCACCAGAGTAAGGATGTAACTGTTCCTCCTCTTGGTCCGAGTGAGAGGTCCCACAATATCCACTGCAACCCTCTCAAAAGGTGTTCCCACTATGGGCATTTCCCCTAGAGTTGCAGGAGCAGTCCAGTGCTTTGAAGCTACCCTTTGACATTCTGGGCAGGATTTGACATATCTTTTTATATCCTCCGTTATCCCTGGCCAGAAGTAATGACAAGCTATACGCTGTCCTGTGGCGCTGATCCCCATGTGACCACTGAAGGGAATCGCATGCCCGAGTTCCATCACTTTATCCCTATATGAAGTGGGAAGAACCAGCTGGTTGTGACCATTTGTTCCAGTTCCGGCCTTCCTGTATAATAGTTTGTTCTTCATAAAATATTCCCCCTTGCTCGGAGGTGTGTGGCATTTGGGCAATTTTTTAAAACATGGCTTGAGTGTCCTATCCTCAGCCTGCGCCTTCCTCATCTCCTCTGGATGAGCATTTATAGGTTCACCTTCTTCCTCCTTCTTCTGTGACCTGGTCTGCACTGTCGCCATGATCACAGGTCTCTCGGGATTCCCCAAGAAGACGTATCTACACCCCAATATCAGAGGGTAGATTGGTTCATCTATCACTGCTGCTCTGATTTCTCCTTCCACATAGCGAGTTTTCACCGTTATCCTTGCGATGGGAAGTGTCATGAGTGGTATGTCCTTAGTTGCCCCTTGTATTTCCACTGTTTCTGTGGTATACTGACTTGGGTCCACTAGGCTAGACTTCACAACTGAATCATAATCCAAACCTGTATCATAAAGGCACCTTATGGTGACCCCATTACAAATAACATCCTCACAAAACTGGGGGGTAATAAGGTTCCTGCTGTCCCTTAGGATTAACCTTTAATCTTTGAGTCCCTGACTTCATTGCAGCAATGTTTGAAGGTTTCCTTCTACAAAATTCGGTGTTATGGTTATCTTTCTTGCACCATTTACACCATCTTTTTCCTTGGTTAAACGGTTTTCTTTCATTGGATTTTTGGTCATTGAACTGTGAGTTTCTGTCTCGATAGTCATTTCTTGGCCGTTCAAAGTTTGTCCTACCTTTATTTCCCTGTTCTCTATTATCAAATTTATTAAATTGCTGTGGAGCTTTAAAATTGTCTATGTGCTTCTTTTTAGCACCACTTACCTCTGCCTGGGCTGCCTGATACCTCTCAGCAACATTTAAAATTTCCCCCAACTTCTCTGCACCTTGTTCCATGAGAAGTTTTCTCATGTCTGGAGCCATGGACTCTCTCAATTGCTCAATCATGATCATTTCTTTAAGATCTTGGGTCTTCCCCAGAGCCGTCCATTTCTCCAAATAGGTTTCCAGTCTGGCAGAGAATTGGTGGTATGTCTCCCCAGACAACAGTTTTGCATTTCTAAATTTCTTACGATAAAATTCACCATTTTTTTCGTACCTTAATAACAAAGCCTGCTTTAACATGTCATAATTGTCTTGGTCTTCTCTGTTCATTTTTGCGAAGACTTCATAAGAAGTACCTCTCAGTCCCTGTGATAACTTTAAACTCCACCTCTCTCTCTCTCTCTAACCCATATGTAGTAGCTAATAACTCAAAACGTCCGAGGTACCCCTCTATGTCATCGTCTTTCTCAACAAAATGGTCTAAATGAAACCCCATAGCTGATGTTGAGGCTCCCAGACTGGGCGTAGCATCTGAGGCAAAAGGGCTGGCACCATTTTCAGGAGCCTGGCCTTGTAGCTCCAGCTCCCTTAGTCGTAATTCGTGCTCCCTTTGCAACCTTCTATCTTCTGCCTCCCTTTCGGCAGTCAATCTTTTATCTTCTGCCTCCCTTTCGGCCTTTTTATCTTCTGCCTCCCTTTGCTGTCGTTTTTCTTCTGCCTCTAATGCTTTAGCCACCTTGTCAGCCTCAATCTGCAGCCTCTTAGTCTCAGCCTCAATTTGTAACCTCTTCTCTTCAGCCAACCTTTCAGACTCTAATTTTCTTTCAGCCTCTTTTTCTAATCTTCTTTCTTCCCGTTCAATATACTTATCACATTCAGCCGTTACATATTGAATTAAAACCTGACCATCCATTCCCATATCCTTTGCCGTTAGCACAGCAGCTGATCTGAATTTGGCTAGCTCCGCCATACTTTTTAGACAATTTAGCAATGAGCAAGATAAAATTTCCAACCACTAAAGTAATTCTAATTACTATAGTCTAAAATAATTCTAATTAGCCAGTTAACTAATTAATTATCACTGGCTGTGAAGATTCACCAACTTTTATTTTCACTTTTAATTTTAAGGGACACTTTTAATTTTTATAATTTGTTCCCCTAATTTAATTCTCCCACCAGGAGATCCTAATATTATTGATAGGCTAATTATCCCGGGACAAGAGACCCCAATATATGTAGTGGATTTGATGGTATTGTATGATTGTGATATTACCTAGTGTGATGCATGAGGTCAGCTGTGAAGGCTCCTGAGATAAATGTAGCTGTGAATTTACAGAAGGCCCTTCTTGCTACCACTACGACCTCACACCTATATTTTTTTACTAATGAATGTGGCTACGTTAAAATTCTAGGGTACTGATATGTAATATGTTGTGGTAGTTTACATACACACACACAGATATTTAATAAGTCTAATAATATTAATAAAAGGTTATAACACACTGAACTAACTCAAGCTGTGTAAAATTTTGATAGTAAATTTTCTTTAAGTTTATTTGTTCTGAACCAAGGTTTTATTTTGGTCAGAACATATAAAAGGTTTTGAAATTTTGAATAAAATGCATGAATATATGGCATAATCAATGAAAAGTGTGTACATATGTAGTTTACAAGACTAGTTAATATTACTACTGTTTATAGTTGTAATTGATCTGGGAGAACGATTAATGGATGTGCTGTTGGGGTGGCCTCATCACTCCCTGTCTATGACGACTAAACATTGTCCATTTATTGATGGGAATATTGTTGGTGTGTTAGAAAATAAGTTGGTGAATTTCCAGCAGGCCAGACGCTCACGTATCTTGAATGAGTAGTTCTGATGCTGGAATCTGGTGCTGGAATCTGGTGGCCCCGCCTCTCCGTGCTTGGGGGCAATAAAAGGCTGCTCTGCCAAAAATTTTGACTGCACGGGTCCACTCTTGTATAATTCAACACATTATTTGACACCACATTGGTGCCAAATAAAAAAAACTCACAGTTCTGAAATAAAAGTATTGGTCATGTGTCAGAATTCCATCCTCTAAACCATTTCTGCACACAACTCTACACACAACAACACCACATAGACGGGTCAGATCTCTCTGACCATACAGCACATCTTACCAAGTTGGTTTCACATAGGATAAGTTCCCCCAGACTACATATTCTGAAATATGTTCATTATGATCACTGGCCCAAGACAGTTTACATGTTGTTAGATGTGTAGTGCGAGCGTATGATGAGTTGAGTGTGGGTGCGAATGAAGACGCGAATGTGTTTAGGCTCGTATAGATGTAGATCCTGCAACCCATACTCTCACATGCAGTAATCAAGGATGCTTTGACACTGCAGGCATGTTTCAAGACATTTATTGACGGGAACACACATAGTATCAACAGGAACAGTCAGTGTAACAAGGTCATGCTGACCTGACATCGATAGGTATACATTTGGCATTCAAAAAGGTAAACATCAGAATAGACGTGCATGGTCAATAGCAAAGTTCTTCAATAATGACAGTTCGTAGCGTCGCCCTTGGCGTCTCTGACTAAACGCGTCAGATGCCTTAGTTACCTTGACACATAGGTGCAACTTGGCACTCCCGCCAATTGCACATATCAGGCTGTAGTATAATAGCCGAAAGCACAGGCCTCGTTCTGACGTCGGCCGTGTACTTCTGTTAAATAGGTTATCATCAACCCTGCAGTAATACTTATTGTAGATAGAAGTTCCGCCAATCTGCGGCTCCCACAATATATCTTCGTCACTGGATTTCTGGACAATATAAGACTAACAGTCTTGGATGGCTACCTCGAGCACAAATATATAAGTTCTGAAATGGCGGATCCGTGAACTGCTGTTCACCCTAGGTAATCCTTTACATGTTCTGCCACCGAAAAGCGTAATAATGCATAAAGGTCGGTATTACCTGGTAAATGAATCCTCAGAACTACACAAGGAATTCTGTCGTCATCCCGACGCACAGAGATTCACTGGGGAAAACTGCCATAGCAGTTACTTCGAAGATTCTCCCCGAAAAACAATGGACTCTTGGTCCCTTCAGAAAAACAGGACCTCCCGGCTTCCCGGAAGTATATCTCACTCCCGCTTAAAAAAACCTTCCCATAGGCCTACGCCCGAACTGACAACCTCTGACCCTAAAGGTCAAACACAATGAATGAATAAACAAGGGAAGACAACCCCTAATCAACCTGACATCGCAGGTAAAGACACAATTATACTTATGATACAAACATAAGCAAATAACTTGACAGATGACTCCGTCGAAAATGACAGCAACATTACTACCACCCCCCTGTAAAAAAAAAAAAATGCAATTTTTTTTTTTTTTTTTTAATATGTTCATGAGCAAGATAGCACCAGTATCACTTCTGTGCTCATGCAAACAATGAACCTAATATCAGGTACAATAGAAGAGGGTACAAATCATCTCCCAACATAAGAGAAAATATTTCCTTTAAACCAAACAAACTAAGGGATACCATTCAAGAAACCTAAGTTGCTGGCAATACCAATCATATATCAAACATTACTAAATAATATAATCATAGCAATATACAAATGTCAATGCTATTTTAGCAACATATCACTGATGGATGGACAAAATGAAATTTGTTAAATTATCTAAACATCATCCAAATACATTTGTATTACAACATATTATGATATTAAGGACAGACCTAAGTCTGAAAATATATCAGGAAAAAACTAGGACACAAGATTTAACTGGAATCATGTGGGCATCTAGACAATATGTCCGCCATCACATTATCCGAACCACGGATAGCTCGCACCGTGAAATGGAAAGGCTGAAGAGCAATAGCATAACGAGTAGATCTCGAGCTCTTCAAATCCTTACTTTGCATAGCCGTAAGAGCTTTTTGGTCGGTTTCCATAAAGAAATGCGCGCCCAG
Organism: Oreohelix idahoensis; assembly: GCA_024509875.1. Taxonomy (NCBI): domain Eukaryota; kingdom Metazoa; phylum Mollusca; class Gastropoda; order Stylommatophora; family Oreohelicidae; genus Oreohelix; species Oreohelix idahoensis. Next base: position 251,738 of record JAMPIV010019840.1, read on the forward strand.
AAGGAACCTTTGTAGCTTAAGAATGGACCAAACCATAGCCAACAATTCACGGTCCAAAACCGAGTAATTCCTTTCTGCCGCATTCAGCTTCCTAGAAATATACATTACAGGATGCAGAGTTCCTGAATATTCCTGCATTAGTGCCGCTCCAATGCCAGTGGAAGAGGCATCACTACGAAGGACAAAAGTCTTATCAATCGTCGGTAGTCTTAAGATAGGATGAGATGAGAACAAATTCTTAACCTGATCCAATGAAGATTGGCATTCTTGGGACCAACGCACCATATTAGGAGAACCTTTTTTCAATAACGTTGAAAGTGGTGCCATAATGGAGGACAGATTCTCAATGAATCTTCCATAGAATTGTATCAATCCCAAGAGACTACGCACTTGCTTTTTTGTCTTCGGAACCGAGATATTTAATATCTTTGAAATGTTTTGGTCCTCTGTCTTCAACAGACCATGACCAACTCGATGACCTAGGAAGGAAATTTCACTAAACCCAACAAAAGCTTTAGAGGGTTTAGCAGTCAAATCTATGCTCACGTAGAGTAGATAGCAATTCCTTCAGACCCACATAGTGTTCTTCCCAAGTATCGCTGAAAAGACAGATGTCGTCTAAATATGCAATGACATCTGCACGATCTGATAGAATTCGTCGCATCATGCGCACGAAAGTCGCTGGGGCGTTCATAAGCCCGAAAGGCATAAAATTCCATTGAAACAGACCCCTAGGTGTCGAAAAAAGCAGTGAGAGGTTTGGCGTGTTCCGTCAATGGGACTTGCCAATAACCTTTCGACAAGTCTAGTTTAGTAAAGAATTTAGCTTTAGAAAGTCTAATAAGTAGATCATCTAATAACGGCATAGGTTCAGCATCGAACTTCGTAACTTGATTTAATTTGCGATAATCAACGCAAAGACGTATGTTATTGTCTTTCTTTCGAACAATAACTATCGACGAAGAATAAGCTGAAGTGGATGGTTCAATTATTTGTAGTTGAATCATTTCATCCAATTCTTTCTCGACTTGTGCTTGAAAATGAATAGGTATTGGGTATGGTCTTACTCTGATCGGATTACGATCAGTAAGTATGATGTCATGTTCTATGACATCTGTGTGTCCAGGAATGTCGGTAAGGACATCCTGATATGATTGTAACGTAGAGGATACTTGACGCTGTTCCTCAAAAGACAAGTTGGAAGAGACTGTAACGTCTCTCCACGATTCCGTTGAAGTAAGTGGAATCGTAGGAAGAGGTAAGTTCACGTCAGAAAAAAATAGTTTCCTCATCCTGTATAACGGACAGGGATGAGATGTGACCATGTTGAACTGGAGAGTCGTCCGTCGCCTGGAAAATAGGCTGTAAATAGTCTGGACGTTCAATAAACTCTGTTAGCATATTTATATGGAAGGTTTTATGCCTTCCATCCACATCGACAATATAGTCGACATCAGAAATTTTCGAGACTATAGTGTATGGACCCTTCCAAGAAATGAGAAGTCTATTCTCTCTTGAGGGCAGTAAGACATATGCTTTGTCTCCAGGACAAAGTTGACGTAGGCGTCTTTTCTTATTAGCAAATCGCCTAGCTTTTTCTTTCGCAAATTCGGAAGATGAAGTTGCTAACCTGCACGATTCGATAATCTTTTCTCTAAGAGCTATAACATATTCATATGACGATTGTGTATCATCGTCGATATTATCGGAAGTTATCAAATCGTGTAACAAGGACATTGGCCCGCGCGGTTGCGCGCCAAAGACAAGTTCGAAAGGAGAAAACCCTGTATGCTCGTTGGGAACCTCTCTATAGGCAAAGAGGACTGCAGGTAAAACCCTGTCCCAATCTTCAGGATGATCCTCCGTTATCTTGCCAAGTAAGTTCTTTAGTGTCCTGTTAAGACGTTCTACCAATCCATTGGACATTGGATGATAAATACTACTGAGAGACCTTTTAATGTCTAGCGTAGCCATTACCTGAGACATAACGTCCGAAATTAACTGAGTGCCGTGATCCGACAGTATTTCTCCGGGGAATCCCAGACGAGAAAATACGAGCCAAAGAGCATCAGCGATATCGACAGTTGATATGCTCTTCAGAGGAATAGCCTCTGGCCAACGCGTGCACATGTCCACGCAAGTGAGGATAAATTGGTGTCCTCTGGCTGACTTAATTTTGAACGGACCAATGATGTCTATAGCCATTTTCTGAAACGGCCGAATCGGAATATCTGCAGCCTGAATAGGAGCAGCATGTCTCGGACCCCTAGACTTGACCTCTTGACAAATTTTGCAAGATCGGCAATAAATTCGGATGTCTTTATTCACGAATGGCCAAAAGAATGACGCAAGGACTCTAGTTTTAGTTCTGGAAAAACCCATGTGTCCCGCACACTGAGAATCGTGTGCATGCCGAAGAATTAAGGCTCTCATACACTTAGGCACAAGAATTTGCGAGTGCATAGACTTGTCCGAGTGTTGTACCATTCGTACCAATATACCATTCTTCATAGTGATATACGATTTGTGATTCGTATTTTGATTGGGATCCCCTTTCTTTGCAAGAAGGAAGTATTTCTTCAAAGAAGGATCCTCTTCTTGACGTTTAACAAACGAGTCATGGGAAATCACCAAGTGCTCGTCTTGGCTATCAACTTCATTACTATTATCAGATGAAGTTGGGGGATTAAGAGCTTGAGCTCTTGTCACCACTGCATTGACCGTTTGAATGTTTCTTTCTTCCCAACTAGAAATTTGTTGCGGGGTGCATTCCTTAACCCCATGAATACGACCGATTATAAGATCCGCAATAGGATTAGGAAGAAGACATGCATGGACATCTCCTGTGAAGAAAGGAGTGTCAATCCTAATAATAGCAGTAGGATAGCTTTCCATAGTACCACCAAATGTAACACATTTGATTGTTTTTCCAGTGGCACAGCAAGGATCTATCAGAGACTCCTTAACCCCGACGGTAGTACATCCCGAATCGAAAAGTACTGAGACTAGCCTATCATTTATTAGACCTTTATGTAAGATGAGAGATCCTCTCCCATCATGCGCAACTGTAGCAGGTAGAGCAGGAAGAGGGTGACCACAACTTAGCGTAGATACAGTTGATGAGTCAAACAATGTTAAGCATTGGGGGCATTCAGTTGCTCTCCCAAAATCGAAAGCACAACCAGTGATAGCCCTAGAGTTACCACTATCATTTACTGTATTACAGGCTCCATCAAACTCTTGTTGCGCAGAGTTTGCCTGTTGGTAAGGTCTTTTTTTGTTAAACCTAGGTCTACCTCGATTATCATTTCCCCTGTAATTATTTCGACTATCATTTCCCCTGTAATTGTTATCATATTGCCTATTGTAATCATCATTCCGGTTTGAATCCCGGTTTCTAAATTCACCATCGTCATAATCTTGACGTCGAGAATGATTACCTCGAAAATTTGAATAGTTATTATTTGGATAGCCTTTACGAAAGTGTCTCAAATTATTACCACTAAAATTACGAGAACTACCATCTTGTCTCCACTGCATAGACGAAGAACCATCATGTGTTGGATTACTCCGCTTCTGAGTGTAATTTTGATTACTTCCCCTATTCCAATTTTGTTGAGCACCCTGAAATTTTTTTCTGAAATTAGGGCCATATGGTGTTGCCGAAGCAGCTGGCAACCCTTCTTTCACTTTAGAATTGCTAACTGTAGCATGGGGATGTGCTGTGGCATACTGACAACAGTATTCCTCCATTTCTTTTAAGTTTTTAGGCTTACGCTCATGAAGGAATGCAAGAAAAGAATCATTAACAGATGACAAAACCTTATCTCGCAATAATAAGTCCATTAGACCTTCATATGTTTTCTCAATCTGAGACAACTCAACCCATCGTGTAAATGTACGACGTATCTTTGTAACAAAATCAGAGAAATCTACTCCATTTTCTGGCAACATTGTCCTAAAGACGAAGACGATAGTCTTCTTGTTTTAATTGGTATTTCTTTAGTAATGCTGCCCTGACAACATCATAATTAGTCCTCTCATGTTCGTCTATTGTCATAAGAGTAGTCACTGTGTCACCTGTAAAAAATGGCATCAGTTGTTCAACATATTTTTCCTTTTTTATGTTATGCGTATCGCACAAAAATTGGAATCTATCTAGATAATCTGCTACGTCATCCTTTAAAGGATTGAAATGAGGCAATTTAATCCTACTAACAAACTCCTTTGTCGTACTCGAAGTTGTTTGCTGAGCACCCGTACTCGCCAATTTCAATTTCTCTAACTCCAAAATTGCGAGTTTTTCATCAAGTTCCATCTTCTGTTTTCTTTCCTCATGTTCCATTTTTCTAATTTCAGCCTCAGCAGCAGCTTGAAGTTTTTTTTCCTCTGCAGCAGCTTGAGCTTGAATTTTTTTGTCTTCCATTTCCATCTGGAATTTTCTTTCATCAGCTTGAGCTTTTCTCTCTCCTCAGCCTCTCTTTGATACCTTCTTTCTTCAAGTTCTAATCTTCTATTCTCAGCTTCTAGCTTCTTTAGTTCAGCTTCTGCTTTCAATTTAATTTCCTCTTTTTGTTTCTTTTCTTCTGACTTTAATGCAATGGCGAATTGAGCAGATGAATATTCTTCCAATTCTTTACCAGACTTACCAAGGGTCAACCCTTGCTGGATGAAGAAATCCAATGTAGACATTCTGTCTAATGAGATCAGAAACCTGAAAAAAATTAAATAAATAAATTACCTTATCCCACTTCAATGGGAGACAAGTCTGAAATGCTAGACTTGTATACTCACTTCACTTTATTTTACTGTCTTAGTCTTAGACAAAGACTTTGTATGTTCCTCTTGTTTATAATGTACCCAAAAAATCACTTGAGTACCTGTGGGAAAAAAAAATTCCCTTATATCCCACTCACTATGGGCACAAGTCTTTTTTTATAAAGAACTTGAATATGTATTTACTACCTTGTCTCAATCTTTGTAGATAACAAGTCTTTTATCAAAGAACTTGTATAAATATCTTATATAATATTATTTAACAAACTCTATATGAAGAGTCTACCTTATCAATAATATCAAAACATGACCAAGTATGTGTATGTAGACTGTGCATGACAGTAATGTAGTACAACAACCAAAAAAAAAATACAAAGACAAAAATACAAAACAATACAAATGGCAACACTGTTTTAACCAAAAATGTGTAGAGAAATACACAAGAAAGGAGAGACCTACAGAATACAAACAAAACAAATCGAAAATCAAAACTGAAAAACAGACAAAATATTACAAAAACAACGTTAAGTACAATTACATCACAGCTAACATCAATAGCGACCAATTGTCACTAGCAAATTTCCAAATTAAGAAAATTTGCACCTACAGACCGCTTACAGTAAGCCTCGATCAAGTGGCATATTTACCGTAAGACCCACCAACCGAAAAACCCGCAGAAAAATACACCAAAAACAGTAGAAGTGACATAAACATATAGCAATCAATTTCAATGTGTTGCAGAACAAGTTCAGTCACAGCTGAAACTAAAATAAATTTCTTGCTCCTTGCGAACACAGAAACGAAATGTCAAACGCGCACTGAACGTCAAATCCACTGTAACATAAAGTATTCACGAACCAAAGTTACTATGACCTTCTCAAATTAGGGCTTGCACATTGAATGTTTACAATTTCACGTACTGTTTACAGACACTTGACCTCCAACAATGTAGCTTGAATGCTCTGACCTAGAAAAGTCTGTTGTTGAATGAAACGTGTCACAACCCGCAGTACTGTTTACAATAGGAACCCGCCTTCTATGCAGTTATGGTCCACGTAGCAAATGCCTAGTAGTTCACTTCAGTACTTGTCTTGTTATGCTTTATGTAGCATTATAATATAAATGCTCGTACTGTTTATTTGTGTCAACCGTTGATGACCTATATCTGTCCTGTTGTAGCCAAAACTTGCAAGTGTAGAATTAGCGTTGTGTGTTACGGCTGTCCCGTGTGTAGCTTAGACCCACAGATCAGAAGTGTAATGTGTACTTGTCCTTCTTGTAACTTTCTCGACAAAACTGGAGACATCATACATGTAACAGCCAACCAGGAATGTAAATTTCTGGATCCATAAATGTCAACAATAATGTCAAATGCTCGCTCTGTTCTTTTTAAACCCACAGATCTGGTCCATCAGAAATGTAAGTTTCTAGGCCACATTGGCGACAAGAAATGTATCATAAGAGCCCACGTAACTGGTCCACCAGAAATGTAACTGTCTTTTTTTTTTTCTTGTTGAGGTGATCACTGGCCCAAGACAGTTTACATGTTGTTAGATGTGTAGTGCGAGCGTATGATGAGTTGAGTGTGGGTGCGAATGAAGACGCGAATGTGTTTAGGCTCGTATAGATGTAGATCCTGCAACCCATACTCTCACATGCAGTAATCAAGGATGCTTTGACACTGCAGGCATGTTTCAAGACATTTATTGACGGGAACACACATAGTATCAACAGGAACAGTCAGTGTAACAAGGTCATGCTGACCTGACATCGATAGGTATACATTTGGCATTCAAAAAGGTAAACATCAGAATAGACGTGCATGGTCAATAGCAAAGTTCTTCAATAATGACAGTTCGTAGCGTCGCCCTTGGCGTCTCTGACTAAACGCGTCAGATGCCTTAGTTACCTTGACACATAGGTGCAACTTGGCACTCCCGCCAATTGCACATATCAGGCTGTAGTATAATAGCCGAAAGCACAGGCCTCGTTCTGACGTCGGCCGTGTACTTCTGTTAAATAGGTTATCATCAACCCTGCAGTAATACTTATTGTAGATAGAAGTTCCGCCAATCTGCGGCTCCCACAATATATCTTCGTCACTGGATTTCTGGACAATATAAGACTAACAGTCTTGGATGGCTACCTCGAGCACAAATATATAAGTTCTGAAATGGCGGATCCGTGAACTGCTGTTCACCCTAGGTAATCCTTTACATGTTCTGCCACCGAAAAGCGTAATAATGCATAAAGGTCGGTATTACCTGGTAAATGAATCCTCAGAACTACACAAGGAATTCTGTCGTCATCCCGACGCACAGAGATTCACTGGGGAAAACTGCCATAGCAGTTACTTCGAAGATTCTCCCCGAAAAACAATGGACTCTTGGTCCCTTCAGAAAAACAGGACCTCCCGGCTTCCCGGAAGTATATCTCACTCCCGCTTAAAAAACCTTCCCATAGGCCTACGCCCGAACTGACAACCTCTGACCCTAAAGGTCCCAACTCTGCCGTCCCCTACACAATTTTGCCTTTAAAGTTATTTTTAGCCACAATTCTCCACCACATTCCCTTCCTTTCATTCCAACTAGATTTTAGCACTTGACTCTCAAGGTCGCAGTTTTTGAAAATTAGTGACATTGTTTGTTTCAATGCAGTCGCTCGCTGATATGAACAACACAGTCTTTTGTCAATATCTTTCTTATTATCTATCCGTCTGTATTAATGAAAGCATATTATTTCACTGCTCAAGATGGGCCATCAGGCCAGCTAGGTTTTATATTCCTAACATTATTATTAAGAAAAAGTTACTTTTCAAGGTTAGTTGGTTTTTTTAAAAATATTTTCGAGCATCTTCTGTAATGCGTTTGCCGCTGAATTCAAATAAACGGACTAAGTTATCGCAAAAGCGTCCAAGAAATGGCTGTTGCGTATAATAGCTAAGGTCCTTTTTGTCGATTTCTTTACCTTGTGTCAACTTGGGGACGTGAATTTTTTTCCTTTCCCCCCCAATTGCGTCTTTTTAGCCTTGCTAGTTTCAAGCACATGTTCAGTCATATTTTTTTCTTTTGATCTCCGTTCTCATCCCGTTCCAAGGGTAAATGTTTTGCCTTCACGTCTAACAAGTTAATTTCCATGGCGGGTGGTGACCCGCGGCGTGGGCGATCATGTCTGCTAGTAGCTTACGCATTAGTTTTTATCCCTACATTTTATCTTTGGAGATATTTTAACGTTATATCACGGTTAATTTTATCACAGTATCGTCCATAGGCTATACTGGCCATCACTGTTGCTGTTATATAATATTATTGTTGCAAAACTGTTATTGGGATTTGTACAGCTGTCGTGGTATGAAGTGATGATCAGGAGTGGCCGACATGGTGTGTGGGGGTATACATAAGTTCATAGACGCGAATAGGTATAGGCTCTTGATCAACTATTCATAGTACACACACACCCTCATACCACATGTAGAAGTCAAGAAGGTTGAAACGACTGCTACAGTTTCAACAGTTTATTACACTACAACACGAACACGCTGACATCAAAGACATACTGTCAATAGGACAAGGTTTAGGCACATCACGTGGATAACACTGGTTCACTACCTCCAATATAACGATGACTCTTCCGAGCAGGCTGCGGACATCGCAGGGTTAATAACATCTCAGTGACTCCTCTGAGCAAGCTGCGAGTAGCGCAGTGCTAACAACAATTTCAGTGACTCCTCTGAGCAAGCTGCAAGTAGCGCAATGCTAATAAGCCGAATACGTTCCTAGCTTCCAATTTTACATATATGTCCTCTTCACCTTCTTTAATAATGCTAGGAGTACGCTAAATACGTCCCTAACGTAAAAATAATAGGAATGTTCTCTTAAACTCCTCTGACCGCATCAGGAGTAAGCCACATAAATGTCAGCCATAAATCTTTGACTCATAATATCATAATAATAAGTTCTTGGCCACAAAATAGCGTAAATGTACTTTTACCTTTACTGCCATCCAGGAATAAGTCACTTAAACATACGCCATATCCTTGGCTCTCAGAAATATATCAGAAATATATCAGGGGAAAATCTCAGACATTTCTATCACACCAAAAACTCTGTTCCCCGATCACACATTCAGAGAAAAAATGGCTGTACATCTTCTCAGCCAAAAAGCCCAGGCCGACTGTCACGAGATAGTCTTCCGGTCCCGCCAAACCATCACGCATGCGCGAATCCTCGCGTGGCGTGAGTTTGCTCACACGAGAACAATCTGGAGCGTTCTCGTAAACTGTTCTAGAAAAATCTACGAACAGAAAATCTTAAATGACCAAATGGCAAGTCAAGGGAGATAACAACTAAATCAGACCTGTACGAAAAAGTATTACAACCTGTAAAGTCCCTTAGACCATAGTATAAAAAAGTTTACATCCCCAGCTTAAAACAAACTGACTTTAACACTGACACAAGAATTACCCCCAGGCAGTTGAAGGTGTAGTCCACGGCTGGCAAGGTGTTCTTGCTGAAGTAGCTGTGATGGGTCTAATGTTCAAAGTTACTGCTGTTCATTGTGTAACTTTATAGTTAACGCTGTTAAGCTTGCAAGAACTGTGTTCTGAGTTTGAGCAAGAGATAAATATATGTGATAATGTCTTTAAGTAATTCACGCAAAAAGGGCGTGTTTCATGGTTATATTGACTTTTGTTTTTAATCTTTAAGAATACAGCTTCAAGAAAACCAATTGTACTTCAAATATTCAACCTGTGCCCATTCATTTTGTTTTGTTTTCCCTGAGGTACTCAACTGGCCAGTTGTGTAATGGTTAAAAATATTGCTCTTTCATAATGTCCACGTTGAAATCTAGTGTCAAATAATCCCTTTTATTATTCCTGTTATTCGTCTCTATACTTTCTTTTTGGTGTCTTGTCTTTGATCCACTATCACTGAGTGTTACCTCTTGGTGATTTTGAAGTCATGTGACACTGTGTAGTTCTGATTATATGTTCAATTGTGTCTGTTATAAAGGGTGTTGTCTGTGGTTGAGTTTTTGGTAAGAGGTGTCTAGGCTTTTTTTGTAGTACTATTGTACTACTGTTGTATTTCGAAATACTATTTTCAGGGGACATTATTCAGATTGATGTAAAGGCAGGTTATACATTTTTTCACATTTATTTATTCCTTACAACCAAGTACTTAACACTTTCAGTACAGAATAAATACGTATAGAAAAAACATATATGAAAAATATGTTACTAAAATGTATATCTACCTTCTAATAAAATCATCAATAAAACCAAAAAATGATGATAATAAAAAAAGTATGTGTTATTAAAGTGTATACATCTTTTTGCACTACCCCGTAAACATACGCTTTATTCTCTAGACACTTTATGTGATAAACCGTAAATCAGAATTAGTAACCTCTATATTTTTAGCATTTGGGTTCACCCGATCACAATCTCTTTGGAGAGCTTTCCCATGACGACAGCCACTTGTGTGCACTGATCAGAGAAGATTCACCAACGAACGAAAGAAGCCTTGAGCTTAAATAAACAGACTGATTCAGGTTTTTAATGAACGATAATTCTTGATTGAACTACAACTGACTGCAATTTATACGTTGTGTTTACCAATTACACACAGTAAGTAGACATTGTAAGTACGGGAGTTTGATTATGAATATTACTATCAACGCCCTGAATCTACGTTTTAATATTATTAATCTAGTTTGTCGATTTACTTCGGCTATGAACAGAATAAAGGTAGATAATACCGGTGTAACTTGTTTAATCTGGTCACACAAATTTACAACAACAACAAACAGAGCTCGTAAGTTACTCTAATGATGTAATGACCGACACAACCTCGATTTTTTTACATAAACTATTTGATTATCGTTCACCCAAATAACTTGATGTCGACATTACGTAAAGGTTTACTTTGTATGGTAATCTGTCCTGTTTAATTAAATAGCAATGCAATAATAGACATATGTACCTTTGAAGTATGTAGCTTCTTTATGTCTTGAAACGGTATTTGAATCAATATGTAATGCCAGCAACTTACATAAACGCAGACATTACAGAACATTCTCTGGCTGTGAACTCTGACCCAACAAGACATTACGCGGTTTAGAATGACAAGACTAAATACTACCACATCCATTTTCAAGGAGCAGACGAGACATGTAAACATGACTCAGATCTGCGAGTAGTGTCTGTTGTCGCCACAATGTTACCTCCAAAGGTCACGTGATATTGTTTTTTAAGTTCTTCGCCATATTTTTTCATTCGCCTCCTACGACATGCGAGAGAGGACAAAATGTAAATATTCTGTGCTGCCCTTTAAGAAGTACAATACAAACTTTTACTATGCACATTAATTCAGTTTAAAATGTATTAATGGGCATAATAAAAGTTTGGGACTGTTTGGCAAGGAAGAACATTCCAGCAGCTGTAAAAGTTTGTTTATGCTAACCTAACACGACCCTAACAGAAAGGTCCCACCAATCTAAAAGACCAGACTATACGATAAATTGTACCGGATGGACAGACAGAAAAGGAGGACGGAATTGAAGGGGGGGGGGGGAAAAAAAAAAAAAAAAACGTGAAATGAAAAAACAAAAATACAAGAAATCACCGTACACAGATATTCAAACAATAACTTAACTGACGATCCAGCGATGCCCCTCCCCGTAGCTCCTCAGACACAGATGATTGTAGATGAAAACTACACAAACCAGTCTCTACCAACAGCCTCCCAACAGTAAACAATGTGCTTCACAGTGTAATCACAGCACTTCCACAGCAAGAACAACGACTGTAAACGCAATAATGTCCTATTGACAAGACTTCTTCACTAGTATATGTGCCAGATAATAACGATCAAATCCTTAGGCACGGTGATGCGTATACTTGTCGTGAAACATTCTAAATCCACATATATAAATTAAAAGGTAAATGTAAAGCCTAACACATAAACTCAATAAAAGGGAAAGAAGAATGGTAAAGAACAGTGCTGTCACAATGACTGTACTCGAGATCCCCTTTTTCTGCTTCGTCTGCATATTCTCACGCTTTCACGTTCACTAGTAAAGCCTACTGCATCAATACACGCGTTTCAACAAAACAATAAAACGTGTACTGTATTTCTTAGAAAACCTTGAGATAGGCACCCTGCGTAATGACCTAGATTAATACTAGCATTAATTTCATTTTATACACTACGTTAACATAAACGGAAGGACAGATGGAATTAGGATAGAGAGAGAGGGCTGAACGGGGGGAACGCATGCAACACTAACACGCGTCTCGCGATATACAATTAATGCCACCCTCCCCGCGTAAGGCATGAAGCACTAACTTTTTTTCAAATAGACAGTGATAAAAAAAAACACTACAACTACGAGGGTTAGGTTTAAAAACCTGTTTAATGCTTATTAGGAAACATGACATTCTACTGTTTTATGTCTGAAAACCTGACATTAGTCTGACAGAACAGTCGAAAAGGCAGGACAGCTGGCGCTTCTAAAACAATAAAAAATAAAAATAAAAATACACGACTATCCTAGAATACATATTTTGAACGCAGCCACTTAGCTCCATTAAATTTATATATTTGGGTTCCTTAGGACTTGCTGACAAAGAATATGTTAAGTGTTACGCAAATAGTCTAGGAATTAACAAATTATAGCCAAAAGAAAATAGTGAGGATGTCGGACAGCACCAAATCATAATAGCACAGTGGCATGTTTTGAAACCACCATTTTACGGGAAATAGGCCACCATGTTACATCCTATTTGATTGGCGGGAAGTATATGTAAGGCGAAACATGATTAGTCGGACTGCAAATACTATTTTTGGTTGTTAGGGGAAACGTAGGAAGGATAAATTTTTTCAAAAGCCTTGTAAACATGGCCCTATTGGCTAGACCCGTTGATATAGTCAATGAGGAGCGTCTGTTCAGTGCCACATTTTGAAATAAACTTACTAAGAAACAGTGCGTTGAGAACCAGCTCATATTTTTTCTAAATAAAAGCCTGGGACAGAGGCAGATCGGAATTTGTGCCATTATTCATCGCCAGTCAACGTATTTGTTTATTATTCCCATGAATTGTGGTAAGATTGACATATTTGATATCTTTTTGATGAAAATTGAATGTGAATTGATAATTTATGTCTGTAAATGTGTGTGGTTCAGAGCAAACATGAGGCAAAGCCTAGATATTGCTCCAACCTGAACAAAACTTGTCGGAGAGAAGTATACCTGCATGGGATCGCCAGATAGTACACTGACGCCTATCTTATTGACTAGAAGGAAATAATGCTGGAATTGCAGAGGCGTAGTAACCATTAGGGAGAAGAATACTGGTGTAAATTGTTTCAGATGAAGCTAGCAGTTGGCCTACCGCTCTGAACTCAGTGTTTGTTATGTATTGTGTTCAGTGTAGAAATAGATTATAAATTAGTTCTGAAGTAGGAGGTACAACCTTCTTGTTTCAGGGACCGTGGTCATAACTTATTGAAGCAGCACCTGGTCTGAGTTGTGCTGAATCCAGAGGCTGATAGCATACCCCTTGGTCCAGATAGCGACCAGTGAGAGGTCTCAAGAACACAGTGAAGCAATCGAGTAGAGGAGACTGTTTCCTGCCGCCATCACAGCAGATAAGATTCTGTGGCCAGAGCAGCTCAATCCTATGTGCCCCCTCTAAAATTGACAGTATAAAAATTAAAGAGGGACAATAAATTGTTTCAATTGACAGGAACTGTGAACTTTTCCCAATACGATTTCCACCATAAGTAAACACTTGAACTCATGATGACAAACCACAACCTAGCTTGAAAAGCCAGTATTACTTCATAGTACTACTTCACAAATTACACACATAGAATAATAATAATAAAATATGTCAATACAAAGATCATATATATAAACTGTGTACATACAACTTGTAATTACATTTGATTGTGATTCCTGGTTCACTGTGTAGTTGAATCAGGATATCTATTATTGAAAGGAATTAATACATATATTTTTTAAACTTAAACACTTGACTCATTTAAGATAGTCTTATAGAGTGTTATATGTGTGTGAGTGTCATAGTGTTGTAAAGTGTTGTGGAATAAATTAAATTGTTTATCTGTCTGTTGTTGTTGTGACTTACACTTCATCATTATCATAACCCTAGACATTTAACGTAGTCATCACAATATTCCAGAATAATTCTGACTAAGGTATAAATGTGGTAGCAAGTAAGGTCATCTGTAATACACCACACTTATTAGATACAGATACCTTCACAGCTGATCTCAGTCAGTACACTAAGTCCCCTATAAATATTTATAACATCCCACTTTACCACAAGGTGGATTTAGGATGACGTCAAATTACCACCCCTATCGACACCAGGTATTAAAGTGCAAGATGTAGGTGTCTTATCTGGTTTATAATGTTGCTGTGTATGTTGCAGTAGAGTAGTTCACAGGGTACAACACAGGCAACATGATGTGTAGAGTCATAGAAATGGTAACTTCGTTGTATAATTTTTACCATTTATTGCACGCCACAAAAACAGTCAGGATATATATATCATCAACATAGTTCAACGAGTTCAGCATTCAAAATCATATTAGCTGATAGTCATGTAGGATTCAATACTCAATATTCGTATTGCAAACAGATGGCTTCTGTATATTCGATATCATAGAGTTCTAGTTCGTGAAGCTGTATAAATAATATATATAAATTCTGCAACAGTGTCAGCTGCAGATCATCAATGTTCATAGACAATAATAAATATTCCCTTCCTGATGCTAGCAGATCAGATGTATACAATAAGTCCGTTTACTGTCTGCACGTGAATAGCATACATGGATTACAGGTCAGCTCGACCTTTATAACATTCCTAAGTCTAACCATCTGACTTGGACGTGATCTCTGATATAACGAATCCTGGAACACAGACAATAGTCTTGCTGGTCTAGAGCGACCCATATGTATATATATATATAACTAGTTCAGGTATAAAGATACCGGTGACTTAATCCTAGTCAAAGTACCTCTCCATTTTGAATCACACAGGCGAGCAAAAGGCGACAAAATGACGAACCTCTAGATGATAGCATAAAGTTCGATACAAGAGGAATTACCTTATTTCGGAAAATCAACCACGAACATATGCCTCCAGGCAGGCTTGAATAATACTGGGAAATAGTCTAGTTAGCTAACTAACTCACAAAGACAATGTATTTCCCTCAGAAAATCACAAGACGCAGGTTGCGTCTGCTCGCTACTCAGACCATTTCTTAACTGCCCCGAGCTGGGCGGAACAACAAACGAACTCTCCAAGTCGAGACATGCGCAGAACAACAATATCTGAGTCGCCGTTCACATAAGACGATTCTAAGAACATTCGAGATAAAAGTCTTACACAGTCGCGCCTTTTATGGTCATGAACAGAAAACGTTAAGACAGGTTTCAGACATCTACAACAGTTGACTGATACTACCAAATAAGGAGATATGGTCACGCTTCGTTCAAGACATTATAGACCGAACGTGTCTCGATACAAGAGGAGGTAAACTCATAAAAAATAGCAGTATCAATATCTCGGGTTCTGTCCCTTTGACTGTAAAATATATATAATATACATTTCAGTCAAAAAATGATCATACATACGAAAAATGATTATACAAACGAAAAATAATAATGATCCGTGCGTAACATTACCGCACCCTCCCGGGAAAAAAATGAAACATTTTTTTTTTAAATCCTGGAGCCGGCAAAATCTAGGCTCCTAACGCACGTACGATGCGCGGATATATACCTAACAAACTAGCTCAACGCATGGAGCGACACTGAGATCATATCTCAGATCCTTAGAGAAAAAATTTATCTAAGTATACGCTTATATATTCCAGGAAGGTGCCACCAACACACGCCACAATGATGGCAACATCATAATGAAAGTCAAATTACTCTCATACCAATATATGAAATTAAATATATTATTATGATATCATACAATGTGTTGCAAATAGCGGTGTAATTTACTAATATACCGCACTATATTATTACATTATATAAAGCAACAGTAATTAATAAGTAATACATGTGTTGATCTTCGTTGACATAAAACATTCAATAGAAGAAGATGTGGACATCATCCGCTCCCAATCTAGGACAGGACTTGATATCCTCAAAGTTCCACAATGGACATAATCTCGCAGACTTCAATGATGTGCTGCGAAAATATCAATAACACAAATCTTAAAGACAACTGGTAAATCTCTTAATACAATCATGAAAATAATTTATTTAAATGTGGCCGAGTGATCTTTTGGCCCGTATATCACTAACTAAGCCTTCTTAGATAATTACATGGTACAATGTTATAAATACCCCCCAAAAAAGTGAGAAAATATTTGCTAACATGTCGTTATAGTATTGGATTGTATATCAGGAAATATATATGACAGAAGAATCATGTGGAATCGTGTGGGCATCTGGACAGAATGTCTGCCATCACATTATCCGAACCACGGATAGCTCGCACCGAGAAATGAAATGGTTGAAGAGCTATGGCATAACGAGTGGACCTCGAGCTCTTCAAGTTTTTGCTCTGAATAGCAGTAAGCGCTTTTTGGTCGGTTTCCACAATGAAGTGTGCGCCTAGAAGAAATCTTTGTAACTTCAGAATAGACCATACCATAGCCAATAACTCACGGTCTAAAACCGAGTAATTCTTTTCTGCAGCATTTAATTTCCTAGAGATATACATCACCGGATGCAGAGTATCAGAATACTCCTGCATTAGTGCTGCCCCAATCCCAGTTGACGAGGCGTCACTTCGAAGAACAAAAGTCTTCTCAATAGTAGGTAACCTAAGAATAGGTGGAGATGAAAATAGGGCTTTAGCCTGGTCCAATGAGGATTGACATTCTTTAGACCAGCGGATCAGATTAGGCGACCCTTTCTTCAATAAAGTAGAAAGCGGTGCCATAATGGAGGACAGATTCGGAATGAATCGTCCGTAGAATTGGATCAAACCCAATAGACTCCGTACTTGTTTCTTTGTCTTAGGGACCGAAATGTTAAGTATTTTTGAAACATTGTGGTCCTCTGTCTTTAAAAGACCATGACCAACACGATGACCCAGGAAAGAAATCTCACTAAATCCTATAAAGGCTTTAGAGGGTTTTGCAGTCAAGTTATACTCGCGAAGAGTAGACAGTAATTCGTATAAACCCAAATAGTGATCTTCCCAGGAATCACTGAATAGACAGATATCGTCTAAGTATGCTATGACATCTGTACGATATGCGAGAATTCGCCGCATCATGCGTACGAATGTAGCAGGGGCGTTCATAAGACCGAAAGGCATGAAATTCCATTGGAATAAACCCCTAGTTGTAGAAAAAGCTGTAAAAGGTTTGGCACGTTCGGTTAGAGGAACTTGCCAATAACCTTTAGACAAATCTAGTTTGGTAAAGAATCTAGAATTAGAAAGTTTATTAAGTAGCTCTTCCAATGAAGGCATAGGTTCAGCATCGAACTTCGTAACTTGGTTCAATTTGCGATAATCTACGCAAATGCGAATGTTATTATCCTTCTTTCGAACAATAACCATAGACGAAGAGTATGCTGAAGTGGATGGTTCAATGATTTCCAAACGTATCATTTCATCCAATTCTTTTTCGACTTGAGACTGGAAATGGATAGGTATTGGATAGGGTCTGACTCTGATAGGATTATGATCAGTTAGCACAATGTCATGTTCAATGACATGTGTGTGTCCTGGGATGTCTGTAAGAACATCCTGAAATGTTTGCAACATCGAAGAAACTTGTCGATGTTCCTCAGCGGAAAGATTTGGAGAAACGGTCACGTTTTTCCAAGATTCCGTAGAATAAAGTGGGACCATAGGAAGAGGAAGATTGACATCAGAAAAAGTAGTTTCCTCATCCTGTATAACTGACAGAGATGAGTACTGACCATGAGGTGCTTGAGAATTGTCCGTTGCCTGGAAAATAGGCTGCAAATAGTCTGGTCTTTCATGAAATTCCGTGAGCATATTTATGTGGAAAGTTTTATGCTTTCCATCAATATCGACGACATAGTCGACATCAGAAATTTTGGAGACTATTGCATATGGACCTTTCCATGCAATTAGAAGTCTGTTCTCCCTTGAAGGAAGTAGAACGAGAGCTTTGTCACCTGGACAAAGTTGTCGCAGACATCTATTTTTATTTGCAAACTGCCTTGCCTTTTCTTTAGCAAATTCGGATGAAGAAGTTGCTAGTTTGCATGCCTCGATGATCTTTTGCCTAAGAGCAATGACGTACTCATAAGAAGATTGAGTCTCATCGCTAATATTATCGGCAGTAATTAGATCGTGAAGTAAAGACATAGGGCCGCGCGGTTGCGCGCCAAAGACAAGTTCGAAAGGGGAAAACCCTGTATGTTCATTAGGGACCTCTCTATACGCAAAGAGAGCCGCGGGTAAGACCCTGTCCCAATCCTGAGGATGATCCTCAGTTATCTTACCAAGTAAAGTTTTCAGAGTCCTATTTAAACGTTCGACTAACCCATTAGACATTGGGTGATAGATACTGCTGAGAGACCTTTTAATATGTAGCATAGACATTACCTGTGACATAGTGTCTGATATAAGTTGAGTGCCATGGTCTGACAATATTTCTCCGGGAAAACCCAAGCGAGAAAATATCAGCCAAAGAGCGTCTGCGATATCAGCAGTTGAGATGCTCTTGAGAGGTATTGCCTCTGGCCAACGTGTGCACATATCGACACATGTAAGAATAAATTGATGTCCTCTAGCTGACTTAATTCTAAAAGGACCGATAATATCTATTGCCATTTTTTGAAAAGGGCGAATTGGAATGTCAGCAGCCTGGATAGGCGCAGCATGTCGTGGTCCTTTAGATTTGACCTCCTGACATACTTTGCAAGAGCGACAGTAAATTCGTATGTCCTTGCTCACAAATGGCCAAAAGAAAGCCGCAAGAACTCTCGACTTTGTACGGGAAAAACCCATATGTCCAGCACATTGCGAGTCATGAGCATGTTGCAATATTTGCAATCTCATGCTCTTAGGCACAAGAATTTGTGAATGAGTGGACGTAGTCGAGTCTTGTACCATACGTACAAGTACGCCGTTCTTCATAGAAATCCAAGATTTTCTATTAGTATTTTGATTAGGATCACCTTTTTTTGCTAGAATGAAGAATTTTTGTAAAGAAGGATCTTCTTCTTGCAATTTGATAAATGAGTCACGTGTAATAGTCAAGTGACTATCTTGGTCATTTTCTTCATCATTATTAGTTAATGAAGTTTGAGGTGGATCCAGAGCATGTGCTCTTGTGACCACCGCATTGGTAGCTTCAATGTTTTGCTCCTCCCAAACAGCAATTTGCTGTGGGGTACATTCCCTAACTCCGTGAATACGACCAATTATTAGGTCCGCAATAGGGTTTGGAAGTAGACACGCGTGGACATCTCCCGTGAAGAAAGGAGTAGCTATATGTATTATGGCAGTAGGATACTTTTCCAACGTGCCACCAAATGTAACACATTTGATGACCTTTCCTGTAGCACAGGATGGATCTACAAGAGATTGCCTAACCCCAACAGTAGTACATCCAGAATCAAACAACACTGAGACTGGATTACTATTTACAAGCCCCTTATGTAATATAAGAGAACCTCTCCCATCATGAGCAACATTAGCAGGAAGAGCGGGCAAAGGATGACCACAGCTTAAAGTACTAACTGTCTTCGGGTCAAATAAAGTACTGCATTGGATACATTTATTTGCTCTAACAAAATCAAAAGATGAGCATCCGATAGCATTATGGTCTTTATTATCATTAACCTGTTTATCTACTCCCTGAGATTCTTGTTGAACAGAGTTTGTCTGTTGATATCTTTTTCTCTTATGTTGCGATCTACCGCGACCATTATTGCCTCTGCAATTATCATTAAAGTCTCTACTGTAATTTTTATCCTGGTTTGAGTTCCAGTTTCCATAACTGTCATTACTATCTCTATACTGTTGAGAACCTCTATTATCCTGGTATTGAGGTCTCTGAGAAAAATATTTTCCTCTATACTGATTACCTTTGTGAAAATTTCTAAAATTAACGGGAGTATTATACCGTTTAGTATTAGGTTGTCTCCAGTTCTGGGACGAAGAATCACCCTGAAATTGATTGCTATGCTCCTGTGCATAATTACGGTTACTCTTTTTATTGAAATTTTGCTTGCTACCCTGAAATTTACGCATAAAATTTGGGCCATAAGGTGCTGCCGAAGCAACTGGCAGACCTTCTTTTACTTTAGAGTTGCTAATGGTTATGTGAGGATGCGCAGTGACATACTGGCTACAGTATTCTTCCATTTCTTTTATGTTTTTAGGCTTATGCTCATGAAGAAAAGAAAGAAAGGATTTATTAACAGAAGACATGACCTTGTCTCTAAGTAGTAAGTCCATAAGAGCCTCAAATGTACTTTCTGTCTTAGATAGTTCAACCCATCGTAAAAAAGTAAGACGTATGCTTGAGATGAATTCAGAGAATTCAACTCCAGTTTCTGGTAACATGTTTTTAAATTTAAGACGATATCCGTCCTCGTTAAGTTGGTACTTCTTTAACAATGCTGCTCTGACAACCTCATAGTTGTTCTTGTCAGGTACATCTACCATACCCAACAAAGTCAAAGCATCACCTCTAAGTATCTTGGACAGATGATAAACATACAATGTTTTATCTATGTTATGCACCTTACATGCACTTTCAAATCTATCTAGATAAAATGTTATATCATCAATTGAGGGATTAAATGCTGGTAGATTAAGCTTGAAATCCTTAGCATTAGTCTTATCTGACACCTTATTTGCATCATTAGCATTACCAGTGTTCAATAACTTTAACTTCTCTAACTCTAAAGCTAAGAGTTTTTCTTCATGCTCCATTTTTGCTTTTCTCTCATCAGACTCTCTTTGTAACCTTCTTTCTTCAGCCTCAGCCTGTAACTTTCTTTCTTCAGCCTCAGCCTGTAACTTTCTTTCTTCAGCCTCAGCCTGTTTTTCAAGTCTTTTATTTTCAGCCTCTTTTTCAAGTCTTTTATTTTCTTTTTCCATTTCCATTTGGAATCTTTTTTCATCCACCTGCATCTGCAGTTTCTTTTGTTCTATTTCAGCATCTATTTTCTTTTGTTCCAACTTTAATGCCTTATCATATTGAGTAGTTGCATATTCTTCCAACTTATCACCTGTCTTCCCAAGGGCTTTACCCTGCTCAATAAAGTACTCCAATGTAGACATGATGTCTAAAATGTGAGTACAGAACCTGAAATAATTAATTATCCTATTTCAACCTTAATAGTAACAAGACTTAATAAAGTGCTTGTATAATCACTATGTTTACCCCAATCTCTGTGGGAAACAAGACTTGACACCAACTTGTATTATCAAATGTATAATAATATCACAAGTCACTTCTTAATCATCAGTGCACTACACAAATCAGTGCATAACCATCAGTTATTTATCATAACTGCACTACAATAGTGCATAAGCCAAAACCCACAAGTTAGTTATGATAAGTGCACTATAGACCAATAGTGCATGAGCATATATGTATCAATAGTGAAAGCTAACTATGCAAGAACTATGTAAATAATAACAAAACAATGTAAACAATAACAAAGGTCAACAACAATGTAAACAATAACAAAGATCAAAGTCAATGTAAACAATAACAAAGATCAAAGTCAATGTAAACAATAACAAAGATCAAAGTCAATGTAAACAATAACAAGGATCAAAACAATACAAAACATTCGCATAAGTCAAATAAATAAACAGCGAAAACTAAAAGGAAATATCACAAAGAATGTGATGACAAAATGCGAAAATATGACAAACAAATGACGCCACAGTGTATAAACAAAAATTTTGTAAAAACTGAATAATAGAAAAGAGTAGACCTACAAATACAAACAAATCAAACCAAAACTAAAGGATGTGAAAAAATACCGAAAACAACACTGACCATATCGTCACAACTAACATAAATAGCAATAAATATTGCTAACAATTTCCAATTAAGGAAATTGCCCCTAACAGAACGCTATCATAAGACCTCTATGACGTGGTATTTCTTATGACAGTCACCACCCATCCAGACCCGCTGAAATATAAACATATAAATATACAAATACAAATAACATATAACATGAGCATGTAAACAGTGTGAAAAATGTGATAGACAGAAGGCTCAGTTAGAACATAAGGGCACAGTTCACAAACAAAACAGGCCACTTAACTTCTATATGTCCCAAACGTCAGCACGGTGCAGAACAGGATGTGCCGCGTCTTTCAAAAAAAATTTCATCAAAGGTGATGAATAGAAACTGCAACGTTGTCTTGTAGTCTGCTGATGATGTCTGGGTTTGTTGACCCCCTTGAGAGTTGGTACCAGAATAAACCAACTTTTGGCCACCATGAATTGATAATGGTGCGCCAAAATGCCAGGTTGAACCAACGACTGGCCACCATGAATTGATAAGGGTGGATTTAGGATGACGTCAAATTACCACCCCTATCGACACCAGGTATTAAAGTGCAAGATGTAGGTGTCTTATCTGGTTTATAATGTTGCTGTGTATGTTGCTGTAGAACAGTTCACAGGGTACAACACATTCAACATGACGTGTAGAGCCATAGAAATGGTAACTTCGCTTTAGGTTTATACCATTTATTGCACGCCACAAAACAGTCATGATATTTATGTGATCACCAACATAGCTCAACGAATGCAGCATTCAAAATCATATTAGCAGATAGTCATGTAGGATTCAATACTCAATAGTTGTATTGTAAACAGATAGCTTCTGTATATTTGATATCATAAAGTTCTGGTTCGTGAAGCTGTGTAAATAATATATATATATATAGCACAGATCTGGGTGCCTAAGGTTCATACATATAATTTCTGCAACAGTGTCAGCTGCAGATCATCAATGTTCATAGACAATAATAAATGCTCCCTTCCTGATGCTAGCAGATCAGATGTATACAATAAGTCCGTTTACTGTCTGCACGTGAATAGCATACATGGATTACAGGTCAGCTCGACCTTTATAACATTCCTAAGTCTAACCATCTGACTTGGACGTGATCTCTGATATAACGAATCCTGGAACACAGACAATAGTCTTGCTGGTCTAGAGCGACCCATATATATATATATAACTAGTTCAGGTATAAAGATACCGGTGGCGAAAATCCTAGTCAAAGTACCTCTCCATTTTGAATCACACAGGCGAGCAAAAGGCGACAAAATGACGAACCTCTAGATGATAGCATAAAGTTCGATACAAGAGGAATTACCTTATTTCGGAAAATCAACCACGAACATATGCCTCCAGGCAGGCTTGAATAATACTGGGAAATAGTCTAGTTAGCTAACTAACTCACAAAGACAATGTATTTCCCTCAGAAAATCACAAGACGCAGGTTGCGTCTGCTCGCTACTCAGACCATTTCTTAACTGCCCCGAGCTGGGCGGAACAACAAACGAACTCTCCAAGTCGAGACATGCGCAGAACAACAATATCTGAGTCGCCGTTCACATAACACGATTCTAAGAACATTCGAGATAAAAGTCTTACACAGTCGCGCCTTTTATGGTCATGAACAGAAAACGTTAAGACAGGTTTCAGACATCTACAACAGTTGAATCATACTACCAAATAAGGAGATATGGTCACGCTTCGTTCAAGACATTATAGACCGAACGTGTCTCGATACAAGAGGAGGTAAACTCATAAAAAATAGCAGTATCAATATCTCGGGTTCTGTCCCTTTGACTGTAAAATATATATAATATACATTTCAGTCAAAAAATGATCATACATACGAAAAATGGTTATACAAACGAAAAATAATAATGGTCCGTGCGTAACACCTTCCTTCTTTTTTTTTTTTAAAGTGTTTGCTACTTTTCTTTGTAGCACGCCCCTTTCAACCATCTACCATGTACATGGAGTTGTTGGTTATATCAGGACGTGTTTCCTTTATTGTAATATGTTTTTGTTTGTATTTATTTTATACTATATTATCTCTAGTCGGTATTTTTTCTTTTGTAGTTATAGTTCTGTAGTTATCCTTCCTTCCTTAGTTGCTTTATCTAAAGTAGCTACAGAAAGTCTTTTAAGACTTCCGCGTAAAGTGGCTACATAAAGTCTTGCAAGGCGTACGGTACTGGTAAAGTGGCCACTGAAAGTCTTCTAAGACGTCTACTTTGTTGTTGTTGTAACTAGGTCTGCTGAGCTTCTCACTCTTTTGCAGCCAATACTAAGTTGAAGACTCCTTGGTATTATCTACACTGTAGATCCAGGCTTTTCCTTTGGTTTCTTTGGTTTAATCAGAATAAAAAAGAAAAAAACAATGATATGTCATGGTAAACAATAAGATAAACAATGCATATCTATACCAAAAAGCAAATAACTAGTTACCATTAAAAAAAAATAGCATAATGTGTATGACAACCAAGTTAATAAATTAATAAAGTACCAATGACGAACTTATTATAGACATCAATTAATAATATCGCTTGCGTAGTTACCCAAAGCGCACAATCAAGCGCTGGGCAAAGAAAAAATACATCACAATGTCAGAAAAAAATACCTTTTTACTTGTCTTCATTTTTTCCAACAAATGCACAATACCGAAATGTATTGTAATGATAAGTTAAGTAAACATAGTAGCATCATTACAATTGTCATACGTTCATCATTTATAAAAACACAGTAGTATAAGAACAATATGGGAATGAGATGGTGCATTATAAGAGCACAGTCATATAAAATAATATGGTAATGAAATGGTGCATAAAAATGAACGAACATATTATCTTAAAGAAGTTATATCATATCCTAATACAATACCATATAATATACTATACTATACTACAATACTATCTACTGTCCTAAGGAAGTTACATATTAAGGACACACTCTAGTGATCTTGGAACATCCTGTGAGCACGAAGGTACAAAAACATCTAGTATGGCTTCACTGGAACAGGAAATCTTGCGATAAATACCCCAGATGTAGAGTAATAGCCTAATCAATCAAAGCCGTTGCTGTGAAAAAACTGAAATGAAAATCTCTGTTTTAATCACGGTATGATTTTATAAAAGGCAATAATTAATTTCAATTTTAACCTATCAAATGTGGCCGTGTAAACTTCTGACCCATGTACGATGTTAATCAAACCTTCCTCCGTTACACAAGAAAGGGTAACAGAGAAAGTAGCACAGACTAATCTGGAATCCTGAATTAAACAGGGTGTGACGTATGAAAATTGAGCCTCTCTTTAATTACAACTAAACCTCTCTTTTATTACATCTAAACAACTCGAGTCATTCCCACGCTTGCCAGTGGTATGCCATAAGTTATCGGGCTAGCAGCCGCGATATTCGCCTTTTGTTAAATAAAACTATTTCGGTATCTCTTACTGACATTCCCACAGAGAGGCAGACCACCGGAGATCACGTTACCATGTCAGAGCCGAGAAATGAAACCTCTGTTTAACACCTGATAATAGAATGGACGAAGAAATTCGCAGGTGCGCGTTTGCAAGACCTGGGGACATCGGGGCGATTCAGTATATTTGCGCAGTTTTAGAAAATTCATCTCCAGTCTGCCCCAGGAATTGGTGATATCTGCTAGCGCGAATCTTGGAGTTTTATATATAAAGAATTTCTGAGATTCACGGAGAGTGTCATTTTCCTTGTGTGGCGGTAATCATATATATATATTAGAATTTTGAGTGTCTTAACGTGTTAATGTTTTCACTGGGATTTCTGTGTTTATTAAATAAGCATATTAAATAGTTCCAGCTGTAATAAGTAAATTTAATTTCTTGCTATTCCCCCCAGTAAGAGACGCTTTAAATTAATTAATATACACTAGGCGACTGATAATTAGAGATAAATATACTTTTATTCATCATGCGTAATTTTGTGAATTACTAGAGTTTTGTGGGTTTTAAATATAATTTAATACCGGAATGATCTAGAGGTCTTACCTAACGAGTGTAGAATATAATAATGATATCATTGTTAACATGTTTGTTTTTTCTACATCTAGGCGATCAACCCTGCGATCTAGCGGTCTGAATAGCTCCAGAAACATTCTTAAAATATTATTGGGTCTTAAATTTGGACCTGTGCGGTTCTCTTGTCTTCTTACAGAGAGAGAGAGAGAGAGAGAGAGAGAGAGAGAGAGAGAGAGAAAGAAAGAGAGAGAGAGTCCCCACATATAAACATTTAAAGAATAAAAAAAACATCAGAACTGGACAAGAAATTACCCAGATTGTTCACAGCAAATCTGATCCGCCTGTGGTGGCAAAAAAAAAAAAAAATATATATATATATATCGTAGTTTTTTTCTTTTCTCAAGTGGATTTATCTAGAAAAAGGAATACTTGGGTCCATAACGTGCACCCAACCCCAGAGTGAGAGATAAAAACAGATAGGAGATCCTTTGCTTATCCTTATTGTTTTTTTCTAACAGTGTACCCACCAGACATTTTTCCTTAAATATCGGACATCTGTGTGCTGCCCATGGTGAACATTTTGATCGCAATATATATTTACCTGCACTACCTGACGTGAACTTTTTGACATATAATATTAGCATTATTTAAGCGGACGTTCCCTATTAGGAAAAATTAATCATTCTTGGAGGAACTGGGGTCCCTTGGATAGCACCACCCTGAAATATGTCAAAGATACACAGATGTGTTAAAGAGTAGTAGGTAAGTGTGATTGCTGATTGCTTGTGGCCACAGACCGACAGACTGTAAGAAAGAGAAAATGAATATTTCATATTTATATATAATCATTATACTCACTTCAGTCTTTTTCGGGTTCGCAAATACTGTTATATCATTTTCTTGTCTTCTTTGTTTCAGGATAGATTAACTAGAGACTTGGTTCTTTTACTTTATCGTCTATCCTTATATATATTATTATTAACTGTAATCTTTTGGGTTAATTACCTCTGTCAGGATCTACTTTGGGATTCCTTTGCAATAGAGGAGAGCCTATTGGGTTAATAAATTTTTTTTGCATTTTTTATGTCTGTAAACCATACGTTCTGATAGATAATATTGATGTGATTTTTTAAAGATAATAAAACATAATAAAACCGTAAGTTATCGTGTTGGTCAAAACCCCTGCCCAGTATATGTTATCCATAGCTTGGTTCACGTCTGTACGTATTATGTCACAGAATTGTGTATATGTAAGTGGAGTGTAACTCGTATATATGTGTACCAGGAGAGAAAGAGAGTCTAGTTAAATATTGTCGTGAGATAGGCTGGGATTAGAGCAATTACTCAATCCAGAGACTGTCCTTTCTCTTACACTCTCACCCTTGTGAACAGTAAAGCTATTTCTTACCCCTTATTATCACATAGTTTACCATCATCACCTCTGCTCAGACGGGACCTTAAACATCTTCAACCTATCTCAGTAACATCTACGACATAAATGGTGGCTCGTCCGGGCTTAAGATCCAAGTTTCTTCTTCTTCTTCTTCTTCGTTCACCCTGAAAAGGACGGTGGTTGCGTTGTGTCTGTTTACAACGTAGCTGTGATATCTGCACCTTTCTGTCGACACATCCGACTTCTGCACGGCATTTTTAGGACCGGGTTTGCCTTCCCATTTCGATCCACACTCGCTCAGCCAGCCTGCACAGCTGCAGACTCTTTCCGGGACCACCACGTGGAGGTGGAGTGCGGACTTGACCAGCTTTGGTTCTCTGGTCCTGACGCAGGCAGTCAAGCTATGAGTTGCTGACTGCGGTCTCTATTGCTGCGTCTTGAGGTCCCAGATCCAAGTTTGAGTCTAGATAAATGTCTAAAGTCTGATACTGAATCAGAAGTTTCATCTAGATAGAGTGTGCTGTGAGTTTGTCTTGTGATTTAAGGAATAAATAATTACCCCCTAGACAACGCTCTTAGTGACTGGGTGTTTTACCATACACACATATAGGTATTGTTTCTTTCCACAGTAATAGTTACGGGAAACTGTTTTGATAATAAACTTTGTTGAATATATGATATTTGGTAATTTTGTAACAGACCGCTATTTCGCGTGATTGTTTATCAATCACTAGGGTTTTTTTTAAGCAGCAGAGTTGAGCTAAGCAAAGGACGGCTTGTTCTGACTTTTTAGTCAAGTTAATAACGTCCCTTCTCTTAAGTGACTTCAGTGGGCGAGTTTTGGGGTGGAGTTTAATTTTTTTAAGGAAATTTTGTTTCTCCTTAAACTGTTTTGAATAAAAATATTTTTCTCCACCGTTAGTAATAGTAGTTTTTCCAGGTTATCTGATCTACCACTTTTGGATTAAGTCGTCTGTATTAGGAGCCTAAGTGCCAGAGATAACAGAGATAGATTAGTAAACTGATAACAGGAGGAGGTATCTCAGGGTAAAGAATAACATCTTTGTTGGTTTTTCTCGTAAGCGGCTAAGGATATAGTTTTTCTCCTTCTTTCCTTCTTTTTTTCCTCGGGTGAGTGGCATTCAGTTCTCTAACATGGCAGAGCGTGTAAAACTTAGGACTATGCTGAGAGAGGAAGCAAGGGAGACAGGATTGCAAGGAGAGGAAGTGACCGCGTTCGTCAACACAGAACTTGACCGATATGACGCGGAGCAGAAAGTAGCAGAAGCTAGAGAGAAGGAAGATAAAGCGGATAGGAAAGAAGCGGAAGAGCGTCAATATCTATTAGAACATAAGAAAATTGAGGCAGAGATGGAAGCTCGCAAGGCAAACGAAAGAGAGAAGGAGAGACAATACGAGGAACGAGAGAAGGAGAGACAGCACGAGTTGGCGCTTAAGGCTCTAGAAGTCCAAAGTCGCGGGGCTGCCTCTACTTCCAGCAATGGAGAGCCGTCATCTCCCCATTCAACGTTAACTGATCACTCCAGCACTCATACTCCCCAACTCACAGCTATGTCTTTCGCCCTGGAAGCCTTCCCAAGCCCTAATGAGAAAATTGACTCGTTTCTAGAAAAATTTGAGAGAATGGCAAATCTGTATGGGTTAGAGAGTTCCCGGTGGTGCCTAAAGCTTTCACAGGCTTTGAAAGGTAGTGCTTATGAAGTCTACATGAAACTGGGAAGCAGTCAAGACAACTACGACATGCTAAAGAAGGCTTTACTGGAGCGTTTCGAAATGAACGCTCGCAAGTTTCTGCAAATGTTCAGAAACAGCAGAAAGGAGAGCACTGAAACATTTCAGCAGTTTTCTTCACGGCTAAAGGGATAATTGACAAAGTGCATGGAGCTTTCCGAGCTCCCTCTCACTTACGAAGATCTTGAGGATTTCGTTCTTATAGAACAAATAAAAACCACTTTGTCAAGTGAAACCCGTAGATTCCTGGCTGAACAAGGCGCAGTCAAGTTAGATGACATTCTCAGTAAGTCTGAACGGTACATAAATGCTATGGCCGAGCTTCCCAGCACCAAACGCAAACCGACAGATAAGCCTGCTCAAAAAAAAATCTAGAGCAGTCTTCCCATTCTTCCCATCACCATAACCAACGAGAAGCCGTACCCCAACATCCTCCACAGGAAAAATCGAAATTCTTCAAAACCAGATATCCCACCCACAACAATCCTGATCAACCCCACCGTCCTACGTGGCAGCGCGGCCAGAAAGGACAGGGTGACAAAGGGAAAACCCCTGCACACGGGACATCTGATCAGGGCAAGCACACCGGGCCAAATTGCATCGGATGCTTGCAAACAGCCTCGCAAGGAATAATCAATGTCAGTGATTCTCAACCTAAGGGGGAGAGGCCCTCAACGCGAGGAACTGTTATTTTGAACGGGACTTCAACATCTTGTCTTTTTGACACGGGTTTATCCTTTGACTGTATAGTCGCAAGGCACCTGGTCAAACCCGGTCAAGAGACAGAAGACACCGTCAAACTATGTGGAGTTTTCAAGAGTGATGCACCCAGGACGCTTCCTATCGCACTGGTAGAAATACACTCTGATTTTGTCAGAGGTGTTATTAAAGCGGCCATTATGGATGATCCTATCTACCCAGTTATCCTGGGATGTAGATATGTGTTTGTTGGGAGACCAAAAGTGCCGATTGTGGCAGCAGTAACCACAAGAGGGCAAGCCCAGAAGGAACTGGAGGTCTCGCCAAATCTGTTACCTATGGAACTGAAAGAGCCGCAACAAAAGGACCCTACCTTGGAGCCCTGCTTAAGGAAACTGCCCATGGCTGAGGACCCCAGACACAACGGAAACATCTTTTCGAAGGATGGCGTATTGTATCGTAGAACGGGCGACCCTGATCAAGGGTATAATCAGCTCCTAGTACCGAAACTGTACAGAGACCAAATCTTAGAAATGGGGCACTCTCTTCCCTTTAGCGGACATATGGGACAAAACGCCACTATTCAGCGAATACAGACTCACTACTGGTGGCCAGGAATGAACTCTGAGATTATCAGGTACGTGAAATCCGCTGCCCAGTGCCAACGTATGGCACCCAAGCATTGGACACCCCCGGTTCTAATGGGTGAAATGCCAGTAGTTGGGACTCCATTTGAACGGGTTGCTGTCGACATCATTGGACCCCTGGAAAGGACCAAAAGAAGGAACAGGTTCATCCTGACCTTAGTCGACACTTGCACAATGTGGGCCGAAGCTGTACCGCTAACATGCACAGATTCCAAGCATGTCGCAGAAGCCCTGGTGCAAATCTTTACATGGTTGGGATTCCCTCAACAAGTTTTGACGGACAATGGATCCCAATTCCGTAGCCTGTTAATGGAGGAGATCTTTAAGATCTTGAGGGCCAAACATATCCACACAAGTCCCTACCATCCGGCCAGAAATGGGCTTGTGCAGCGCTTCAACGGCAGCCTCACCATGATGTTACGTAAGCTGGGACAAGAGAAACCTGAAGATTGAGACCTTTTCATTCCTGCAGCCTTATTCGCCTACAGGGAGGTTCCCCAGGCATCTACAGGATTTCCACCAGCGACACTTTTATTCGGCAGACCTATTAAGGGGCCGCTAGAAGCCCTACTTCGGTCCCTGACAGACCATAAGGCTGACGAGACAGTCGTCTCAGCAAGCAAATATGTATCAGAGCTCAAGGAAAGGTTACAACTAGGATGGGACCTAGCAACAACCAACCTTAAGAAAGCACGCGCAAAGCACGCTCAACGTTACAATAAAGCAGCGAAAGAGAGAGAACTCCAACCAGGGGAGAAAGTTTTGTTGCTACTTCCAACCGGAAACAACAAACTTCGCATCGGATGGCAAGGGCCGTTTACTGTCCTTAAAAAGATCTCCCGCACTAACTACAAGATCTCTATTAAAGGAAAGGAGAAGGTCTACCACGTAAATCTGCTAAAGAAATACTTGGATTGACCAGTGCCGTCCTCCGAACATCTCCTGGCGGTCGCCATAGCGACGGAAGATGAGGAAGATGACGATAGTTGCATGGAGTACCCATTGCAACAAACGGAATCTTTCAAAGATGTCAAATTCGGCGAAAATCTCTCGGAAGCACAACAGACAGAAACCAGGGTGCTACTGAAACAGTACACTGCAGTCTTAATGGATGTACCTGGTCGAACAAATCTCATAGAATTCAATATGAAGCTGACAAACGAGACCCCTGTTCGAACCGGAGTTTACCCCATTCCATACGCTAAAGCTGATGCACTTCGCGGAGAGATAGACAAGCTATGTCAAGCCGAAATTATCAGTGAGTCTACCTCTCCTTACAGTTCGAGTGTAGTACTGTTACAGAAGCCCAATAAGGAAGTTCGGCTGTGCATAGATTACCGTTTACTTAACACAGTAACGGAATTCCAGCCCGAGCTTACGTCACTTTAAAAGGTCAATTGTCTGAATACCCCATTTTGAGACTACCTGACCTCAAGAAACCTTTTATATTGTAGGTCGACGCTTCGGGTCAAGGCATCGGGTCAACCCTGCTCCAAGCAGATGACACCGATCCGAATCTGTTATTTCCAGTTGCGTATGGCAGCCGTAAACTGAATGCTGCAGAACGTAACTATTCCACCGTCGAAAGAGAGTGTCTAGCACTTGTTCATGGCATAAGGGAACACCATGAATATCTTTACGGAGTAACATTCACGGTGCAAACAGACCACGCTCCTTTAGCTTTTCTTGGAGCGAATAAGGAATTCAACGCGAGGATCATGCGCTGGGCCTTGCTATTAAGCGTGTACTCTTTCAAAATGAAATACATTCCGGGAAAACAGAATGTGGGAGCAGATTTTATGAGTAGAAATTGGAGCACTGAAGAGGAGGTGGAAAGCGAAAACAACAATCACCTGCAAGTTACTGATCAAGAGAGCTCCATTGTCATAAACGAAACATGACAAAAATGGTTTCATGTCTTCAAGAGGGGAACGACTGTGACGTATGAAAATCGAGCCTCTCTTTAATTACAACTAAACCTCTCTTTTATTACATCTAAACAACTCGAGTCATTCCCACGCTTGCCAGTGGTATGCCATAAGTTATCGGGCTAGCAGATGCGATATTCGCCTTTTGTTAAATAAAAGATGGTTTGGCCATGTCTGCAGAATGGGAGAAGATCGGCTACCACGACAAGCATGGGAAACAAATAGCCAAGGATCCAGACCCCGAGGACGACCCAGAGTCCGCTGGGAGGACAACATTAGACAATCTTTGAAGGATCGAGGACTAGAATGGAACCAGGCCAGGAGGAAGACAGCCGATAGGATAGTCTGGCGCTCTCTCTTCCAAACTTCTACACCTCACGGTAGAAGGGGAACGACTAAGTATGTAAGTAAGTAGGTTAAATAAAACTATTTCGGTATCTCTTACTGACATTCCCACAGAGAGGCAGACCACCGGAGATCACGTTACCATGTCAGAGCCGAGAAATGAAACCTCTGTTTAACACCTGATAATAGAATGGACGAAGAAATTCGCAGGTGCGCGTTTGCAAGACCTGGGGACATCGGGGCGATTCAGTATATTTGCGCAGTTTTAGAAAATTCATCTCCAGTCTGCCCCAGGAATTGGTGATATCTGCTAGCGCGAATCTTGGAGTTTTATATATAAAGAATTTCTGAGATTCACGGAGAGTGTCATTTTCCTTGTGTGGCGGTAATCATATATATATTAGAATTTTGAGTGTCTTAACGTGTTAATGTTTTCACTGGGATTTCTGTGTTTATTAAATAAGCATATTAAATAGTTCCAGCTGTAATAAGTAAATTTAATTTCTTGCTATTCCCCCAGTAAGAGACGCTTTAAATTAATTAATATACGCTAGGCGACTGATAATTAGAGATAAATATACTTTTATTCATCATGCGTAATTTTGTGAATTACTAGAGTTTTGTGGGTTTTAAATATAATTTAATACCGGAATGATCTAGAGGTCTTACCTAACGAGTGTAGAATATAATAATGATATCATTGTTAACATGTTTGTTTTTTCTACATCTAGGCGATCAACCCTGCGATCTAGCGGTCTGAATAGCTCCAGAAACATTCTTAAAATATTATTGGGTCTTAAATTTGGACCTGTGCGGTTCTCTTGTCTTCTTACAGAGAGAGAAAGAGAGAGAGAGTCCCCACATTTAAACATTTAAAGAATAAAAAAAAACCATCAGAACTGGACAAGAAATTACCCAGATTGTTCACAGCAAATCTGATCCGCCTGTGGTGGCCATATATATATATATATATATATATATATATATATATATATATATATATATATATATATATATATATATATATATATATATATATATATATATATATATATATATATATATAAACATTGTTTCCAGAATATTGTCTATCGTAGTTTTTTTCTTTTCTCAAGTGGATTTATCTAGAAAAAGGAATACTTGGGTCCATAACGTGCACCCAACCCCAGAGTGAGAGATAAAAACAGATAGGAGATCCTTTGCTTATCCTTATTGTTTTTTTCTAACAGTGTACCCACCAGACATTTTTCCTTAAATATCGGACATCTGTGTGCTGCCCATGGTGAACATTTTGATCGCAATATATATTTACCTGCACTACCTGACGTGAACTTTTTGACACATAATATTAGCATTATTTAAGCGGACGTTCCCCATTAGGAAAAATTAATCATTCTTGGAGGAACTGGGGTCCCTTGGATAGCACCACCCTGAAATATGTCAAAGATACACAGATGTGTTAAAGAGTAGTAGGTAAGTGTGATTGCTGATTGCTTGTGGCCACAGACCGACAGACTGTAAGAAAGAGAAAATGAATATTTCATATTTTTGTATAATCATTATACTTACTTCAGTCTTTTTCGGGTTTGCAAATACTGTTATATCATTTTCTTGTCTTCTTTGTTTCAGGATAGATTAACTAGAGACTTGGTTCTTTTACTTTATCGTCTATCCCTATATATATTATTATTAACTGTAATCTTTTGGGTTAATTACCTCTGTCAGGATCTACTTTGGGATTCCTTTGCAATAGAGGAGAGCCTATTGGGTTAATAAATTTTCTTGCATTTTTTATGTCTGTAAACTATACGTTCTGATAGATAATATTGATGTGATTTTTTTAAGATAATAAAACATAATAAAACCGTAAGTTATCGTGTTGGTCAAAACCCCTGCCCAGTATATGTTATCCATAGCTTGGTTCACGTCTGTACGTATTATGTCACAGAATTGTGTATATGTAAGTGGAGTGTAACTCGTATATATGTGTACCAGGAGAGAAAGAGAGTCTAGTTAAATATTGTCGTGAGATAGGCTGGGATTAGAGCAATTACTAAATCCAGAGACTGTCCTTTCTCTTACACTCTCACCCTTGTGAACAGTAAAGCTATTTCTTACCCCTTATTATCACATAGTTTACCATCATCACCTCTGCTCAGACGGGACCTTAAACATCTTCAACCTATCTCAATAAAATCTACGACACAGGTTCATAAAAGTATCTGAGAAAAATAGCAGCATGTATTTTATGTAGAGAAAAGTCGCAAACATACAAATGATACTAACGTCATGTTGAGTGTAATGATGAGTAAGAATGTAATTATGGCTGACAATCCGAGATTTTTGGCAAGAAAAAGGAAATGAGGTTGACAAATGTGTACATCTCAGAGATTGAACTAAAGTTATAGCCTGTGTACTGGGCAAAGAAAAAAGCAAGAAGCGTTCAATAAAGATGCAAAAACAGACAGTAGTAAACTTGGACCTTCATCGAAGTTTTAAAAAAAAGCAGTAAGTACGACAAAAAGTCGTAAAAGACAAAGATACTGAGCTAATCGGCCCAGTAAGAAAAGTAAAGAAACTCATAAGGTATAGATATGTACTAACAGGTGGAAGCAGTAAGGTTATGTTGCCGTTCCCAAGCAGCAATTTGTACCGGCATACACACCTTTACGCCATGTATCTGTCCGACAGTAAGGTAAGCGATAGGCGCTCTGAGCAAACATGCGTGTATATAACCAGTGAAAAACGGTGTGGTAATGTGGACTATGGCAGTCGGAAAAGTCTCAACGGTCCCACCGAATATCACACATTTCACCATATTACCTGTTGCACAAGATGGATGAACTGGAGACTGTCTAATTCCAACAGTTGTGCATCCAGAATCAAAGAAAACTGAGACTGGATTATTATTCAATAGCTCCTTATGTAGAGTAAGAGACCCTCTTCCGTCATGCGCAGCTAAGGCAGGAAGAGTAATCGGAAGAGGATGACCACAACTCAAGGTAGTTATAGCTGTAGGTTGAAACAAAGTTGTGCACTCCGGGCACTGAGATGCTCTCTCGAAATCGAAAGCAGAGCAAGCAGTAGCATTAGAGACACTATTATTATTGTTACCTTGATCATTAACAATTTGGGGCTCTTGTTGAGCAGAGTTAGCATGGCGATGCGATATATTATTTGGATATATACCGTCATATCGCGATCTATCGCGGCTATTATATCTATTGGGAGCGTTATTATTTGCTCTATTGAAACTATTGTTCTGATTTGAACCTCAGTTAGCATTGTTGCGATTACCATTTCCTCTTTGATGGAAATATCTATTAGATGGATTTTGTTGTCTCCAAGAAAAAAATATTGTAGTGTTGATAATCTCTATTGTAGTTCATCATCATGTGACGTATTCTTTCCAGAACGTTGTCTCCATTACAGCTGCTCTGAACGCATCACGATTCTGGGCAAGTCGACCTGCATCAGCCAAAGACAAGTTCAGACTCTCTGTGATGTCCTGGGTCCACCGTCGTCTAGGTCGACCCCTTCCCCTTTTTCCAGGGACCATGCCTTCCATCACTGTTTTTTCCAGACTATTATGTCTTTTTATATGACCGAAAAATTTCAGCTTCCTTATTGCGATGGTATTTAGGAGCCAATGTTCCTGTACATTTAGTGAGTCTATTGTAGTTACCCCTTCCAAAATTTCCATAATTGTTGGAACCAAAATGTTGACTACCCTTAAATTGTCTCCAGTCCCTTGAAGAAGGAGAATCACTATGTGATGGACCCCCTTGGTTCTGTCCAAAATTACGATTATCTCTCCTATCAAAATTGCGCTCAGCACTTTGAGATCTACAGCACAAATTAGGACCATATGATAATGCTGAAGCCACGGGTAAACCTCTGACCTGAGAATTGCTAACAGTTACATTTGGATGAGCCGTGACATATTTGCAACTGTATTGTTCCATATCTTTCAAGTTCGTAGGCTTTCACTCATGTAAAAAGGAAAGAAAAGACTCATTAACTGATGACATGACTTTGTCACGAAGCAATAAGTCCATAAGGGCTTCATATGTGTGTTCAGTTTTTGAAAGTTCAATCCAACGTGAGAACGTAAGACGTATATTTGCTATAAATTCTGCAAAATCTTCCCCAGTCTCCGGTAATAGAGTCTTAAAGCGCAGACAATAACCGTCTTCATTAAGCTGATATTTCTTTAACAAGGCAGCCCTGGCAGTATCATAGTTATTCTTGTCAGGCCCCTCCACAACATTCATTACTTCACCCGTAAGTAGTTCCAAAAGTCGTGCACAATATTCCGATTTGTCTATTTTCTGAGATTCACATGTAAGTTCAAATCTATTCAGGTAAATAAAATATCGTCGGAGGTAGGTTTAAATGGAGGCAATCTGAGCTTACAGGAATTATTGTTTTATGAGAAGTAGTTTGAGTGTCTGTCGCACTCTGTGTATTAATCACATATACTACCTTCATTTTCTCCAGCTCCATAGCTAACAACTTTTGCTCGTGGAGTCTAACGTTTTCTTTAGCTTGCATCTGAAGCTTTCTCTCCTCCATTTGCTGTTGAATTTTTCTCTCTTCAGCCTCTAATTTCCGTTTTTCAGCCTCCATTTGCATTTGCTGTTGAATTTTTCTCTCTTCAGCTTCTAATTTCTGTTTTTCAGCCTCCATTTGCATTTGCTGTTGAATTTTTCTCTCTTCAGCCTCTAATTTCTGTTTTCCCATTTCCATTTGACATTTTCTCTCTTCTGCCTGCATTTGCAATCTCCTATCTTCAGCTTCCATTTTCTGTTTCTTTTCTTCAAACTTCTGCGCCTTGGCATATTCGACATGTGCGAATTCTTGTACTTCCTCAGTAGTCATACCAAGGGATTTCCCTTGTGTAATGATATAATATAAACTAGACATTATGTCTAATTATATGCTATAAATAACTTATGTAAATATATTCCTGGAGAAACTCACTCTATCCCAACTCCGTGGGTGACAAGTCCTTGCTTAAGAACTTGTACAATTACTTTTAACTATTAATAATGTAATTAATTACATATATATATATATATATATATATATATATATATATATATATATATATATATATATATATATATATATATATATATATATTATGCATTATAATATTGACAGTGCATGACAAAATAGACAGTACCGACATGAGTAACAAAGACAAGATATAAAGAACAAATGACCACGTTCGAAGAATCAACTAAACAGTAAGGTAAACTAAAGAAGAAATATTGCAAAAAATGCAATGACACTGCGAAAAAATTGACAATACAAGCAACAACACAGTGTATAAACGAAAAATTTGTATAGAAATAAAAGATAGGAAAGAGAGAAAGACACTCACAAACAAATTAATCAAAAAACTAAGGTACAGAGAAAAATATAATGACAACAACACTGAGACGTTTCGTCACACCTAAACAATTACTGTCGTGAGGGACAAGTAACGGTCTGGACCTCGGCAAGGTTTTTAGCCTTGAACCGGAAATACGGCTCAATTGAAACTCACAACCTCGACCCTATAGAACGCTCATGAAGGCCCTGTGTGAACTGGGATATTCCCTTCATAAGTCACCGCTCCAACCGCCCACATAAACATGAAACATATAATATAGAACACGTGAAAGAATAAAAAGATTATGCTCTGAGGAAGGCTCAATGTTACACCAAACAGTGGTACAGTTTACAAACAAACAAACCACTTATCTTCAAATGGAAAAATAATCCCAGCCTCTGCAGCAACAACAATGATGTAAATCAGGTATCACACAGTCTGAATAAATTCAATGGTGATCGGTACTGGAACTTTAAAGTGATAGCGGCTTTCGAATGAAATTCCTGACATCAGGTGCTGAAATCCTAAGTTGGCGAACGAGAAGAAGGACTGGAACACTGCCATTCTTGACTTGAATAACTTGTGCATAAAAGTCAGTACTGACAACACTGTAAATCCAGTTGAATTTCTGCTAGAGGGTATAATACCCCATGCAACTGGCTCACCAGTTATGTTACCGCAAAGTAGGTAACTGGTTCAGGAA
This sequence comes from Oreohelix idahoensis, assembly GCA_024509875.1. Classification (NCBI taxonomy): domain Eukaryota; kingdom Metazoa; phylum Mollusca; class Gastropoda; order Stylommatophora; family Oreohelicidae; genus Oreohelix; species Oreohelix idahoensis. Next base: position 290,431 of record JAMPIV010019840.1, read on the forward strand.
GACAAATGTTAATGGTGGTTGTAGGAAGAACAGTGTTAATATAATCCGCTGATGTATGCAATCAGCATGTGTCGGGCTTATGGATAGCCGACAGGTGTGTGACTATGGAAATATAACATATGCGAATGTGTATAGGTTCTTTAAGTGTGTCTATGATAAGTTACTCACACCACAGCAACGTAGAAGTCAGGAAATGTTGTAAGACCTGGCAACGTTATACAATTTATTGACGAGACGGTCATGTAGACATCATAGCAAGACAATTCACAGTATACTCATGAAGCAACATGTACGTAAATCCATAACAACGGTTGCATAAACCACCACAGCAAATCATGGGCATTAAGTACAAAATATCCATCAGGAAACATGAATCAGCAAATAGGTGATAAGCTGCAGGACATAGCAGCACATATTTCATCTTATAATAGTACAGCAAAAATATCATTCCAGTTCTCAATAGTCCACGACTTTGAATCAATATGAATCATCTACATTACATAAGTAAGTAAGCCGCAACATCCCTGGCTTAGAATCAATATGAAGCATCTACAGTACATAAGAAAGTAAGCCGCAATATCCCTGGCTTAGAATCAATTATCGAATATTCCTTTCACAAAAAAGTGTATACTGGAACACTAGCAAAAATGGTAAAGCGTCCATTTTCAAGCTCTGCCAGCCAAGTACGTCACAGAAATCACCTGCTCAAACACAGCTCAGTAACAAAACTCTACATGCGCGGACTCACCACGTGAGACCATCGCTCAGTTCAAAACTGCTCAGTACAATTCATTCAAGCGCGAACTCGCAGCTTGAGATTTGAGCTGAATTCCTCAGCCTTTCCCCCTCAAACTATATCATAGAACCTTCTACCAGATTCCTATCATATTTTTTAAAAAAAATAACAACTAGTCATTAGAGCTGTGTTCAAAAATTACTGAGTATACAGCTCCCACCTAAAAAATCATCATCATCATCATCCAGAGCGTGTTTACTAGCGTGTTTACAAAAATCTGACCTGTACATACAAGTCTTTAAACACTTAGCTCCCCTTAATAACAATATGACTGTTACGCACAGATCTTCATTTTTTCTAAAGTCATTGTATGATCATTTTTTTTCTCAAGTCATTGTATGATCATTTTTTGCTAAAGACATTGTATTATTAGATTGACTGAAAGTACACTTTAACTTTTTGACGGTCAAAGCTACATAAATCTGGATAATTGAGATTATCATTTAATATGATGTTACCTCCTCTTGTGTCGAGACACGGTCGGTCCATATTTTTATTAACGAAGTGTGACTGATACAGACGATCCGGTTAGCATATGGTCTGTGATCAGAATATCATGGAAGTTGCTGAAGGCCGTTAAATATTGATTTAATAAAGAATGTTTATAATCTATGTCCATGACTTGAGTGTTCTGGTTCTCATTCATTAGTAACAATCGTGCTTTAATTATCGGATGTGCGAATGCGTGGTAAATGTAGCCAACAAGTGAATCTCTCAATGATTAATTTGATAAGTCCATCTTATTTGAGTCCACGAGGAAAAACAGTTTATTTACGTAAGACAAACATACTTGACGATATTAGTTAACGTAGATCATAGTAAGCATATGTGATAAATGACATACTTGCAAACATCCTATTATGGGTCCATGTCGTACTTGAACAAACTGTCAAATGAACATCATGGCTATATACTCGCGCTGCTGGGTTTCAGACAACCGGTAGTGAGTGCATGTGTCCTGACGAGATTGAATCAATTACTTAATCATTTATCTCTTCATTAATTACCATGGACTGACCCGTGTCCGTACTTGACTAAAATATATATATATGTGCAGTAGCATCTTGCACAACCTTGGAAGAGTAAGAAAATATCCGTCTTCACTACTTGACGGTCAATACAAAAAGGGTACGGTAACCTAGTCACAGAGCGTGACCATATCGACGCTTACACGTCACGACTTGACCGTGCATTTTGCGTTCATAACTCCGTAAAGTATAAAGATCAATTTATATTAATTCCATTGACCCTAATCATGCGCACTGCTAATTTCTAGCAGACGCCATCAATAAAACTACCGTAACAATATTCCCTTCCCGCCGTGGGGAAAAAAAATCTATTAGATAGATTTTTTTACTACCTTACTCAATTATATGAAAAATTTAATAAAAACCCGACATATGGCCTACGATGTTCTTGTTTGGAACAGTGTCGTGGTCATGTCGATAATACATAAGTCATATAACATTATTATATTAAACAAAGGTATGTCAACTGTCGCTAATAATTAGCTATTGAACTATTGAAGACTGTTGTGAGTGAGTAATGAAGTGTTAAGTAGAGAAAATTACTCTAACTAATTAAAACTAAACTGATTTGTGATAGTAAGTATGTAATGTATTAAATAATTAACATCTAATTAAAGAAACTAATAGATAATGTCATAATAAAGACATAAGAAGTAAGGACAAATAAAGTAAAGAAAGAGAAAAGAAAATATAAATTAGTTTAGTTATGTGTGTTTACAATGAATTATTAGTGTCGTGTAATAACAACATAATTAACTTAATGATATAATTAAAGAAAATAACATATTAATAAATTTCATGTAAACATCTTAACTAAAGCTATCTAATTTATACATAAAATATTTAGAGTATTTGTTTGTGTGATTTTTTCTTTTTCATCATTTCTTTCTTTGTCATATTTTCTTCTCATTTTATTTTTTTCTCATTATTTTTAATCACACTTCAATTTTTATTATACTCTTAATTAATTTAATAAATATTAAACTTAATGTCGGATGTGATGATCCATCCGTCATTATGTCCCTTGTGAAAACGTGGAAATGTCATTAGAAATTTAATAATGTTCAACTAAACTTCGTTCCTGATTGAATATAAACTGGATCGTTTTGAGTTAGTCAATTTCTGTAACCAAACGTTATATGTCCAGCTTGGATTCATATCGTATTCAAGAGCATATCGTAGTGAGTTAGATAGAAGTTTCGTCTTCGACTTCCGTTGGGTGTCTGGAAAGAGCATCCGCTAGAATGTATTCTTTTCCGGGTATAGCTTCGATAACAAAGTCACATGGCTTCGATACCGTAATTACTGGCATCTGTTTGAAGAAAGAATCTTTTTGTGAATATCTGGCAACCGTAAAATTGGTGGCCTAGAGAAGATTGTCAAAATGTTATTAAATGTTCTGTCACAACCTGTTGTCCACGTAATTTTATTTGGTTTGTCTTTTTGCAATAGTGAAGACAAGACAGCAGTGATTGAAGACAAATTGGGAACAAATCTGCTATAATACTGGACAAGACCCAGTAGACTTCGAACTTGTTTCTTATTTTTGTGGGACTGTTAACTTCAAAATTTTTGATACATTGTGGGGAATGGTTTTGATACATCCAGACCCTATAATATGTCCCAGAAAAGTTATCTCGTGTAAAGCTATTTGCATTTTACTTGGTCTAGCTGTTAAGTTGTTAGATCTTAAAATATCTAATACTGAAGTTAATCCTAACATGTGTTCATCAAATGAAGTACTAAATAGACAAATACCATCAAGACAAGATAACGAAATGTTATAGAAAAGCAAAGTTCATACTAATCAACCTATGTAAGAACAGATGAATAGGAAAGAAAAGGAATGATGACTGGCTATGCTGAGTCATCAAAGACATGAGATAAACAGTGTTATTGCAACATGTTATCTGCGTGACGCAGAATCAGGTACTAATTTCAACCTCAGAGAATGGTGGTGAAAATACACACCATTGTCACGCTCCATAACCAAACGAGCGTCTCTATTGTTACAGAAGATAACCAACGCCTCACTATTCTGACCATTGAATGATGGCAGAAGACGAACAAACTTCACGTTTGCTGTATATTGAAAAAAATTACCGAGTGTTTGCCAGGTAGTTTCCTGTGGCAGATTACGCACTAGAATGGTGCGAGAACATGCACCTTTTCCAATATATGTAGTCTTATTGTCACGAAACTGTGAACAATGAAGATATGTATTGCTAGTCATAGAAGAAGAATTGACCTTTCCTTTTTTCCTACACGTGGTATTTTTATTAGCTGATGTATCATCCTGATTGAACTTAGGATGATACCTATCATTATATACGGCAGTAGATTTCATGCATGTCGTATAGAACTGCCTGTTAGGCAAAGGTAATACTTTGCTACGAGATTGATTTGTTTTAATCGTATTATCTAGGTTCATGTTAACCTTGAGAGTATTTCTATTTCTAGTAGAGTCATCTTTACTGTTGATCACATCAACAGTTTTCTTAAGATCCGTCTCACCGATATCTTGTCGCCAGGACTTGCTACTTGAATTGGCAGTATTCCGTCGAAGGAAAGTATATTTGCCTCGAAATGATTTTCTAACCACCACTGGGTGTATTGATACCGTAGTATCAGTTCTCGTACTTGAGTCATGTCGTAAAGTACGTTTATCACCTCTGTTGTTCATCAATATTTTTTTACCTGCTAGTGCGTCCAGAAGACAGTCAACTCTAGTTCTTAATTTATTACTTTCAGAAGTCAGAAATGTAATCTCCTGCCTCTGCTTCTTATTTAACTTATCTAAATTCAGTGTTCTCTGCTTCTCATTAGCTAGTAAGGAATCAACTGTATCCAGTGCAGTGGCAAGCTCATAAATTTGCTGTTGTGTTTCTTTTTTCAATTCAGCGTATCTATTTTTCTCATCTAAGAGTAACGCTTCTAATGTAGTCACTCTGTCATCATTGAAACAATCATCACTCGAGGTGGATAAATTAACACTAATACCGGATTCTGTATTCTCTTCTTCATTTTCTGATTGTACTTCATCAGACAATTTCTTATGTGTTTCATTACCTCTATGGGAATCAATCAGAAGTTTCTTATTATCTGCACGCAATAATGCCAAGTCATGCGTGGAAGATGTCACTTTATCTATCTGGTCATTCAGCATCAGTTTCAATGAGGTTACCTCATCGTCCAGCTTTTTTTCCTGTCTAAGATAAAATTCATAAAATTTATCATTATCTGTATGACATACATCCATTATACTATTGACATCAAATGATACACTCCCATTTTCCATTTTTTCTATTTCAATATTTGTTTTAATACCTCTATTTAGACAGAAATGCTTATATTGTTCCTCATCATAGTACATAGTACATAACTGCATATCATCAGTGCTAATCAACTCACATTGGATGGCCTGGTCTGCATAATCATCTGATCTTAACGCAGTATCAATCTTATTATCTGATAATTTTTTAATTGATTGCAATCGAGCTACTTCTGAAGTAAGCTCTTGAATCTTAACACTTTGTGTGTGAGTTTCCAGTTTTAAAGCTACATTTGACTGATCAAGTGATTTCAGTCGCTCAACTTCAGATAACAATGACTGAATATGTGCACACTGTGCATGCATTTTTCTTTGGTAAGATGAGGCATTATCTTGTGAAATTTTTAATGCAAGTTTCTTTACCTCAGACTCCAATGCTTTATTTTTTTCAATGGTGGATTCTAATGAGGCTTCTAATTCTTTCTTCTGACTACGACATTTAGTAAGATCCCCTATCAACACCGACGAATAATTATTCAACGCAGCAATTGCAAACTTCATTGTTGACAACTTATTCTCATCTTCACTTTTTTGCTGTATCAGCTCATTGGTAAGGGCAATCTCCCTATCCTTGTGCCTCGTTATTGTTTCCTTCAACTTTATGATCTCAATATCCTTCGATGAAATGTCATTGATCTGACTTTTATTTATTTCAGTAAGGTTCAAAATCTTCTTTTCCATCAGTGATTTCTCCAGATTAGAGACTTTATTATTAGTCAAACTTTCTGTTTGAACCTGAAGAAATTTTTGTTCTTGATTTGCAAGCTCCACTTCCCGTGTCTTTAATCTCGAATTATCAGTATTGGTTCCCAATTTCAGTAAACTTGCCTCCTTTCGCAAGTCATTTATAGCCTTTTCTTGAATGGCAATAATATCCAATAACTCCCCTTCTCTTTTCTCATCAATAGTTTCTAAAGTTGTCACTTTTTTCTGCTCATTCCATGTGTTGTGCATTTGTTGATCATAATCGTTGTCGCAGAGAATAGCATTATGAATATTATTTATTATTGAACCATGTTGGACGTGTGTGTACCGTTCCACCAAAGTACGAAACACTCCACCTAGTAAGTCTGCTATGTCCCTAGCCATTATCATATGTGGGACAGAATGAAAATTACTATCCACAAAATTTGTTAAATCGGATGCCGTACGACATAAAAAATTATCTAATATAAAATCTTCAAGGTATTGGCCCTGGAAATCATCATTAATTCCTTCCTGGAGGAGATTCCTCAGAAAACACATTATGTCTGACCTAGACGTATTATCTACCTTTCTAATATCGACAAAATTGTCCTTAACGAGTACATTGTCTTGAACATCCACATGTTTCATTGAGGACTTCTCTAAGTCATCAAGATGCCTTTCATTCTCTAACCTTTGTCTCTTCCTTTGCAACTCCTCTAAACTACGTACTATTTCCTTATCCTCTAGTGTAACCCGACATTTCTTTCCTTCTAATTCCTCAAGACGCTTTACCGCAGTTTCAATTTCTTCCTCAGTACATGCCTTTCCTATTCGACTCCGTTCTTGTATAATAAACTGTCTCATAGCATATAATCTCAATATTTCACCCTCCAAACCATAATCATTACGTCCCAAACGCATGAAATAATCTACGGTAGACATAGTAACTATTTATGTGACTCCCCAAGTCAATTATTAATATATATATTCAATAAGTATGGTTACTCAATATAACCACTCAACTACTATATGTATTAATCGACAATATATTACAATCAATTACCTATGTGTGCCCAGTGGCCAACGTAGTATTATTAATAGATTTAATAATTTAATAATTTAATAATTTTATTTATTTATTTTTTTAATTTGTTTATTTATTTTATTTTATGTAAAAATTTTTATTTTTTTATATTTTTTTTAATTATTTTTTTTCCTTTATTATTTTCTATTTTATTTATTTCTTTATTTAGTTTTTCTTTCTTTATTTATTTGTTTTAAATTTATTTATTATTATTATTTATTTATTTATATTTTATTTATTTATTTTATTTTATTTATTATTTATTGATTACTTTTTTCTCACTCTTTTCCAGTCCTTGTTTTTATTATTTCTTATCTTTATGTACTGTCAACTTCCTCTTTCCGGTTTAGTGGCAGCCATCCTGCTTTGCTTCACATGTGACTGGACTTAATATTAAGGGAGTTTTTTCTCTTATTTTTATAGTTTCATGTTCTCTACTTAATTCTCATTTTCTTTCCCTCCTGTCTCTTGTTTGTCTGTCCCTGACGAAGGCCTTGTGGCCGCAACGTAGGTTTTTCTTGTCCTTCTCCTTGTAAGACGTATTACTATTTGTGTGGGTGTGTGTGTGTGTTTTTTTTTTTCAACTATTATTAATAGATTAATGTACCAAGTATTATACACTATGCCTATTATATTCAAGGCAAACCCTCACTTTATAAATATTTATCCATATATAATGCTATCATGCCCTAGTCATGATGCATAAAGTGCATAAGCAATCTTAAATTGGACTAATACTGCAAATTGTTGCAATTAATTCATCAAGTCCATTTTCCTTGGAAATTAATTAAAATATTTATATTGTATTATTACCTAATTAATTTACACTATTATTATTACATACTCAATTTATAAGTTAATAAATACAAGACAATTAATCAACTAAAATGTTACAAGACATTAGCACATCACAATTGACAAATGCAAACGAAAAAAATGATTATATTGAAACAAGCAAAAATCGGAAGTACATGCTAAGAAGAAAAAACTAAATCTAGGTTACTACACATACACGTTAAATGATGACGTCACAGGACTCATAACTGACAAATATTTTACAATTATAAAATAAATGATAGGCAGATGAGAATGAACAGGATAGTTTACGAACAAGTTACGAAATGAATAAAATAAAACTCAATACAGCAAAATTACTACAAATATAACATTACTTTACAACTAAAACATCTAAGGTCGAATAGCTTCAGGAGCAAACGCAGTATGCTGTCGGCAAATCTCAACAGATGCTTTGCAAATGCAGTTACCCAACTAATCCCTATCAGAACGGTTTTTAGATCTACTGACCAACCGAAAAGAAGTATTAGTCGATCCAAAAACTCCCGAATCCAAAAGCCCGCTTATACAAATAACGAATAGACAATCAATGACGAATAAAACATAGAACAATTAATTGCAGATAACATGCCCGAATAAAATGAAGTGGACTACACCTAGTTTTGATGAACCGACAAAGGTTTCAATATTCACTTATCTTTTTGTGCCCAGTGATCTTCTTCAGTTAACACCAGTATGAGTCAACGGCCAGCTAGGTACAGTGAGCTGAACTTCATCGTTTTGATGGGGTTTCTGCTTGATATTCTTCTTGCAGCAATGCTTGTAGAAGGACATTAGGTTTGACTTTCGTAAGGCTGCTAACGGTTGTCATTGGACTCGATCGAAAAGGATGATGACGTATATTTGACCTCTAATCACGTGCAGTGTCTCGTAAAGTCATGTGAACGTATTGTAACCGTAAACAATCGGGTTGCGAAGAAATTTGTCGCTAGATCTAACCTGATGAAGGAGAAGATTTTCGTATCCCCGAACTGGCCTACCAGTTCTCTGATACAGACGATCCGGTTAGCATATGGTCTGTGATCAGAATATCATGGAAGTTGCTGAAGGCCGTTAAATATTGATTTAATAAAGAATGTTTATAATCTATGTCCATGACTTGAGTGTTCTGGTTCTCATTCATTAGTAACAATCGTGCTTTAATTATCTGATGTGCGAATGCGTGGTAAATGTAGCCAACAAGTGAATATCTCAATGATTAATTTGATAAGTCCATCTTATTTGAGTCCACGAGGAAAAACAGTTTATTTACGTAAGACAAACATACTTGACGATATTAGTTAACGTAGATCATAGTAAGCATATGTGATAAATGACATACTTGCAAACATCCTATTATGGGTCCATGTCGTACTTGAACAAACTGTCAAACGAACATCATGGCTATATACTCGCGCTGCTGGGTTTCAGACAACCGGTAGTGAGCGCATGTGTCCTGACGAGACTGAATCAATTACTTAATCATTTATCTCTTCATTAATTACCATGGACTGACCCGTGTCCGTACTTGACTAAAATATATATATATATATATATATATATATATATATATATATATATATATATATATATATATATATATATATATATATATATATATATATATATATGTGTGTGTGCAGTAGCATCTTGCACAACCTTGGAAGAGTAAGAAAATATCCGTCTTCACTACTTGACGGTCAATACAAAAAGGGTACGGTAACCTAGTCACAGAGCGTGACCATATCGACGCTTACACGTCACGACTTGACCGTGCATTTCGCGTTCATAACCACGTAAAGTATAAAGATCAATTTATATTAATTCCATTGACCCTAATCATGCGCACTGCTAATTTCTAGCAGACGCCATCAATAAAACTACCGTAACAGTGACCATTCTCCTTATTTGGTAGTATCGGTCAACTGTTGTTGGAATGCCTGAAACCTGTGTTGAGGTCTCTGTTCATGTCCAAATAAGGCTCGATCTAGTTAAATCTTTATCTGGAATGTTCCTATATCGTCTTGTTTGATTGCTATTCAAGTGTATGGGTTCTGCGCATGTCCGGACGCGAGGCGTCTGGGAAGTTTCTTTATCTTTGGAGTCGATGAAAAGCTGTGAAGCAGATAAGACGCGTTCCGGCGTCTCTGTGATTTTGTTAGGGAATTACGAGCCTTATTGTGAGATAGTTAGCTTACAAGGTCCTTCCCTTGAGTATTCTAAAACGCCTGGAGGCGTATGTTTTTCTGTGGTGTGGATTTTCGAACGAAGGTAATGCCTCATTTACATCCAATCTGTAACTTTACTTTATGTTTGACAATGGTCGATCTCTGCTCACGTATGCATTACAGAAAGGGAGGTTCCTCTAATAGAAGTCACTCCCCAGGTATCTTCATACCTGAGATCTATATGTATACGGGTCATACTCAGCCCGAAGGACAGTTCTTTGTTCTATGAACGTCGCTGTGTGTCAGCGAATATGCCTACGTCAAGGTTAGACTTAGGAATGCCTGTAAAGGTCAGTTTGACCTGCACTCCTGGAATGCCATCCTCGTGCGAATTATGATTTGACTTGTTTAGCACATCTGAACAGTAAGAGGATTTTTTGTTGATGTACTTTTGTATTTGGAGCCAACCATATAATCCCTTGGCGCCATATCATCATCTTTAGAATATGCCAAATGCATTGATGAACTATGTATGCTGATATTCCTGAATGTCATGACATTGCCCTATTGTGAACTGGATGTACGTACTTGTACCTGTGACGTCAAAATAAATGATAAAAAACGTCCAGAGCAGTTTACCCATTTATGACTTCACATGTCGTACCCTACGTGCTGTAACTCTGTGAACTACATCACTACTATACACAGCAACAACAACAACACAAAACCAGATAAGACACCCTACATCTACAACTATAATTTTACTGATGTCGATAGGGGTGGTAATTGAAGTCAGCCTAAATCCACCCTTATCAATGACTTAACAGTATCACGGAAGGAATCGCGAAAGTTACCACCACCCGTGATTTCCCGGTCATCATTTTAATTACCTCTGGGAAGGCGACATCAGTTGCACGCGTTGCAATTATAGCACAAGTAGAATTTGTGAACACAAATATAACAGACAAGGTTCAATCTTTTCGATCACCACCAACAAGACAGAAACACATTTATGGTCAGAGTCACTTTCCCCCATTCTATACTCCTCGTCAGCCCCCACACTTTCTCTCACGCCCTCATACGAACTTTGAAAAATCACAGCGCCTGGATACATGTCCTGTCACCAAACATTCACTCTACGTTCCGTACAGACCGTATGGGAGGAGATTCCACTGTGAAGCCAAACACAGCTATTACAAGGACATACAAATTACACAGGAAGAACAAACGAACAGTGTAACTTTCCACGTGCCTACCCAGAAAAATATGTCCGTAAACACCACAATATGCACTGCCTTACAGAGGTGCAGAAGCGAAAACCTACAATCGATTATGACTTGAATTATGCGGATATCACAGATCAAGAAATAGTTATTGAAGCCTACTGTAATTCTCTAACACCAGCACACTTACCGCCTTATACGACAAATGACAGAACTTCTCCAAGGAAATTTTACGCTTACAGGAAAAACAGCCGGCAGGAAATAGAAAGGCTAATCACGGGAACAGATTTGGCACTGAGAGATATTATCCGCAGGTCGACCATTTTAAATATCTGAGCTATTATAGACCGAAAGGAAGGCATCAAAGAAGAGTTGGCCACTCGAAAAGCAGCAGCTGGGAGACTTTTTCAGGCCATAAATCGAGAATTCCTCAGCAAAAGAGAGGTTGGAAAGAAAACACAGATGTCTTTATATCGCTCCACCTATGTACCAGTCTTGACATATGGATGCGAGTCATGGGCAATGACTGCAACCCACTAAAGTCATATCCAAACCTCAGAAATGAGGTATCTGAGGAAGGGGGTTGAAGTAACAAGAAGAGACATGGTCCGCAACCAGACGATACGTCAAGGCCTAAAATGCCACCCCCTGCAAACCCAAGTAGAACAGTCCCAACTAAGATTGTTTGGCCATGTCTGCAGAATGGGAGAAGATCGGCTACCACGACAAGCATGGGAAACAAAGAGCCAGGGATCCAGACCCCCAGGACGACCCAGAGTCCGCTGGTAGGACAACATTGAAGGACCGAGGACTAAAATGGAACCAGGCCAGGAGGAAGACAGCCGATAGGATAGTCTGGCGCTCTCTCTTCCAAACCTCTACACCTCACGGTAGAAGGGGAACGACTAAGTAAGTAAGAGATATTATCCAGAAACTGATAATGACAGCTTATATCACATGAAACGCAGAAGTTTTCATGAGATTAATCTTGTGACACACGTTACCCCCCAGATACCATCGCTTAATTAACATGAAAAACCAGCGACGTAACCAACTAGTGCATACCCAGACAATCACTCAGGGAAACAAACCTTCAATAAATCAACGACAGCTAAATACACAGAACTGCCGTAGTGGTAGAGAGAGCGAAACTTACATTCAACGGAACAAACCAAGATACTGCCGGAGTGCAGGACAGATCGAGAGTGATCATCAACGCTTCACCACCGTACCACAGCAGAAAAAGCAGTTCTCAAGGAACATCCAGTACAACTGATGTGCAAAAGAATAGGAAAGACAGGCTGACAAAATTACCTGAAACCTTGCATGCAGAGGAACCTCATGTCAATAGGCTTCAACAGTTCGTCACCAAACACCAACATAAGTTTGCCATCAATGACATGGAACTGGAGCGCACATCTACAGTCCAAATGGATATAAACACCACAACTGATGTTCCTGTACAGTTAGTGGAGAAATCTATAAATGAGATGCTTGAAGCTGGGATTATAGAAAGATCAAGATCTCAATGGTCATTGTTACGACATGTTTAACAATGTCGTCTGCTACAGTTGTTAGCACTTTTAAAGTTACGCATTAAATGCTCGAGATGAGTTAAAGATAGAAGTTTTTTTTTACGCTTCACGGTATTTATTTAATGCAAATTATATAGGGCGCTTGTGACGTGTTTTGGTTGACTTGGTAGCGCTTGACTACGATTTTCGTTTATCCTTTTTATTATGATCTCTGAACGAGACAGGCGTATTCCGTGTACTCCCAGGATGTCATGATAGTGCAGTATATTTCTTTGTGAATTTTCGTCTAGAGGGTCAGCCTTGATTATGAGTAAGTTCAGTATGGTTGTGGAGAACCATTAGTTAACTGAAGTCCATAATACGGGAGTATTTGAACATGTTTATGATCCATATTCGCAGACTGGCAGGTCTCACTACCGGTGAACTGCATTGCAGTAACGCGTGTATATAGCCTACCATGTCTTGACGGCGATATTTATTGATCTATATATTTGGACTGGACTGCACTGATTGGAGATGAATTGTATCAATGAATATATTACAATGCCATAAATTATGATGTCGTCATGATGTGCCATGTAATAAATATGTCAGATGGACTCAGAAAGAATTGGGATTATCAACTGATTTACTTAATTGATCATCAAGTTGGCGAATTTATCAATGCCCTGTGTTTTCATCCTATGGTTATGTTTAGGCACGATATTGCTCTTCAAGGAACACTAATGTTGACGAACTTGTAAACGGGGTTCGGAAGGAAGAAACGATGACTTTCAATTCAATAATGAAATATCCTGTTTCAAATAAGATACTTCTTCAGCAGTGGTAGACCTAAACGGACCCCCTTTAACAGTGAGAGGAACCCACCTTTAACAGTCATCCCCCATTGTCATCGTCACAAAGAAAGACGGCAGCCACCGTTTCTGTTGTGATTATCGTGCACTTAACAAGATAACAAAAACGACATTGTACCCACTTCCCATGATGGATGATATACTGGCGACGCTTACAATTCCATATCCTGACAACCCAATACAGAGTAACAAAAATGAAGCAGCTGCAACAGACATAAATGACAATGCTAGACAAATAAATGTCATAAATTCAAACCGACCCAAAGACGCAGCAATAGTGAACGCAGTCAGCGACTCATAGCTTGACTGCCTGCGTCAGGACCAGCGAACCAGAGCTGGTCAAGACCGCATTCCACCTCCACGTGGTGGTCCTGGAAAAAGTCTGCAGCAGTGCAGTCTGGCTGAGCGAGTGTGGATCGCAATGGGAAGGCAAACCCGGTCCTAAAAATTGCCGTGCAGAAGTCGGATGTGTCGACCGAAAGGTGCAGATATCACAGCTTAGGCGTAAACAGAAACAATGCAACCACCGTCCTTTTCAGGACGAACGAAGAAGAAGAAGAAGAAGAAGAAGAAGAAGAAGAAGAAGAAGAAGAAGAAGAAAACCGAATAGCCGATCAATCGGACACTCACACATTCACTGATCGATTGTGAGAAGAAGATCGAACAGACAACTTCGACATCCTACAGGAACAAACGAAAGACCCGGAAGTCGTTACACTAATGAAACAAATTACAGAAACACCAGCAAAAGTCAAAGATAGCAACACATCTTTACAGGCAGAACAAGCACAGAAGTACTGTACTTCAAATCAACCGAACCGCGGTACTACCTGTCACCACTCACATTCGCCTACAAGTAGCTAAGACAACATTCCTTCTAAAATACAACAGGAACGACTAGCCCAACAACAGCAGACTGTACAAGAAGCCAACACCCATCTACCTACACAACTATCTTCTGATACACAGTTATCACCTGCCTCATAACCTAAACTAAATGCTTGCGTTCTCAGTTCCACACAACGAGATGAGTCAGAGTCAAAGTTTATACGCCTTCCACAAGAGCATATTCGTATAAAGCTGTACACAAAACGTCGAACTAAACCAAAGAACATCACACAGCACAGTGGATCAACTTCGCAACACCCTACCTGTAACACTGCATCAACCGTCACTGCTGTAGACACTGAGAAAAAGTACGAGGACAGATTCTCCAGGAGAGACATCGCTATATTAGAGATGGCCATGTTTCTCTAGCTGTACTACTATAAATGGTTTTATTTTTTTGTCCGAGTGCCATAGCACTGTCCAGGAGAGACATTGCTATATTAGAGTTAACCCAGTTTGCTCTAGCTGGGCTACTCTAAATGCTTTATTTTTTTGTCCGAGTGCGATAGCACTGTCCAGGAGAGACATATTATATTAGAGTTAACCCAGGTTGCTCTAGCTGGGCTACTCTAAATGGTTTCATTTAATTTTTTTTTGTCCGAGTGCGATAGCAGATTTGCCCAGGAGAGGCATGGCTATTTTAAAATCGGCCAAGTTGCTCTCGTTAAGCTGCTCTAAAAAGTTTTTTCACATGCTGCCAGCCACCTTCTATGTCGTCCTGCTGATGCTATCAGCAGATGTCATAACCACCAGTGAAGGGAAACAGATCTGGAGAGGCGCAACTCTAGTCAACATGCACAGTTACAGTATTCAAACCATTATATTTTGTATTAGAAGATTTAAATAACATTTTTGGACTTAGAGGGAAGAAGAAGAAGGCAGCTTCCAGCTACATACCAATCAGCATTACAAGCTGGCTCTGCAAAACAATAGAACGAATCATCAACCTCAGCCTGCAGTGGTACCTTGAAAGCGAAAACCTTTGTTTACCACAGCAGGCGGGCTTTAGGCAGTGTTACTCTATCACAGATCAGGAAATTTACCTTTCCCAAGAGATTGAAGATGCGTTCCAAGATAAGAAACTGGTACTAACAGCATGGATAGATCTAAGGAAAGCATTTGACAAAGTTTGGAAAGAAGGGCGCTTGAAGAAACTGAGAAATTGCAGAGTGAATGGTAGGATGTTCAAATGGATGGAAACATACTTCCATAACAGAAGAGCCCGAGTACAACTAGATGGCCTAAAGAGTAAGACAATTCTACTGCGTCATGGTGTCCCTCAGGGAGGATTTCTGTCTCCTACACTTTTCTTAGTCTTCGTCAACGACCTGGTTGCTAACTACCACATGGAATGAGCGTAGCAATGTAAGCTGATGACCTGGTAATATAGTGCACAGATGAACATGCAACAGTGGCCATTAAACTGCTACAAAGAGCTATAGATGCCTTAACTTCATGGGCAAATAAATGGTGTGTCAGCATCAATACAGATAAGAGCAGCACTACGCTCTTCACCCTCTCTCCGAAACAAAAAGCTGGTATCATCAAGATGAATGGAGAGCTCCTGAGAGAAGATAAACAAACCATCAATCTCGGAGTTACATTCGATGATAGGCTGACATGGAAGCAACACATCAACAAGGCAGCAACAAACGACAGGTGAACGTTAGCTATCCCGAGGAAGCTAAGTGGAACCACATGGGGAGCTAGCAGGAAAATACTTAGTACAATTTACTAGCATGGCATACGACCACACCTGGAATATGGGTCAGCTGCTTGGCGTCCAGCATAAAACACCACATTACAAGAGCTAGATAAGGTGCAAAACCAGGCGCTTAGGGTCATCACGGGGGCAATGAAATCAACGCCTATAGTGAAGATGGAGAAAATGGGGAGGATACAAGCACTGAGAGAACGCAGAGACACAAAAGTGCTAACACAAGCAGAAAAGTTCCTCTGTATGCCGAGCCATCCAATGAAGGACAGATTCCAAAACCTAGCAATGGGGCGACTGAAAAGAAGCAGCTTTATCCACCAGGCCAAACGATTACGTAGACAAACCTCAGACCTGCCTGAAGTTAACAGCCCACTAAAGTCTGTGCCAGAACAAACCCCTGGGAGAGAGGAGCATGGGCTACCAGTACACATCCACACAAAAGTGAAAGGAATACTTGACAAGGATGAACAAAACATCGTGCAATGTAGGACAGTCACTCTCAGTTTCCTGGATGATGAATACTCACATGACCTCTGGGTTCGAGAATACACGGATGGGTCAACACAAAATGCAGTAAAGAAGCACCAAACACGGCGCATAAGGCTGAAACCAGTGCTCTCCAGGTTGTTCGTTGTGAAGCCACTCCTCTTAGCTCTTGCACATTATTTAGGCCCAACGTTCTTCCTTCTCTTATTATTGTTCTTCTGAGTGTTTCTTTTGGTCTTCCTTTTTTCCGCTTACCCTCAGGAACCCAAGTGAGCGCCTGTAGTGGTATTCTGTTGTTTTGCATTCGTAGGACATGACCGATATATGACCATCGTCTTTTTCTTATATAGTCGGAGACATATTTCTGCCTAGAGTCTTCTCTTATTTGTCGATTAGTCTTGAATTCTTTCCAACTGATGTTCATGAGTTTTCTAAAACATTTGTTCTCGAATGTATTCAGCTTGTTCTCCAATGATTTTGTTATTTTCCAACTCTCACAGCCGTATGTTAACACTGAGATAACATTTGAATTAAACAGAAGAAGCTTGGTATGTATATTCAATGATCGTAATTTCCAAATGTTAGATAATCTATTGAAGGCGCTAGCTGCCAAAGCAATTCTAGTATGGATTTCTCTTGTTGTGTCACCATCCTGAGTCATTTTACTGCCTAAATAATTGAAACTTTCAACTTTCTGTAGTTTTTTCCCCGTTCAAGATGATATCAAAGGTCTCGTTAGAAAAGTTCATAGCTTTAGTTTTAGAGGCATTTATTTGGAGACCTATTTTAACCGAGAGATGACACAAATTATTTATTGCTTCTTGGGATTGTCTTGTTGTTGAACTTAAGAATGCTACATCATCTGCGAAATCCAGGTCCCCCAGGAATTTTCCATTTGTCCATTTTATACCCAATTGTTCATTGTGGGTATAGTTTCTCATAACCCAATCAATAGCTATTCCAAAAAGTAGTGGTGACATAATACAGCCTTGTTTCACCCCTGTTTCTACTGTAAACCATTCTGTATTCCCTTTATTTGTTCTAACACAACATCTTGCATTGTCATATAGCGCTTTGATTATATTCACATATTTTGTTGGAAAACCATAGATTGTAAGTATCTTCCACAATGATGGGCGGTGTAGACTATCAAAGGCTTTTTGAAAATCGACGAAGGTGATAATAAGTGGCGATTGCCTTTCCACTGATTCTTCTATAATTGTTCTTAGTGTGAATATTTGATCAATACATGATCGTTTCGGCCTGAAACCCGCTTGTTCTTCTCTGATCTTTTCGTCAGCATGCAATTTAAGTCTTTCTAACATCATGCAACATAATAATTTTCCAGGTACTGATAATAGAGATATACCACGCCAGTTATTACAGTCTGATAGATCACCTTTCTTCGGTAACTTTACAATAATACTGTCTTTCCATCGTTGTGGTGGTTGTTCTTCTCTCCATACTTCATTTATAATATCTAAAATTCTCAAGAGGTTGTTGTCATTAACTGCTTTAATCATTTCCCCTGAAATTTCGTCAACTCCAGCAGCTTTAAAATTTTTTTAATCTTTTAACGGCTTGTTTGATCTCGTCTAGCGTGAATTCATCGCAAGTTATTGGCAAGGTGGTTGTGGGTGTTTCATTATTAAAATCAGGTGTTACTGTTGGTGGTGGTCTGTTTAGCACCTCCATGAAGTGCTCAGCCCATCTCTTCATTTGTTCTTTTTCTGTTGGTATTGAATTCCCTAATTTACCTTTAACAGGTGTTTCCATAGCAGTAGGCTGGTGACATAGTTGTTTTGTAATTTGATAAAGGCACCTACTATTACCAGTTCTTGCAGCATTTTCAGCTTCTACGGCCAGTTCATTGATGAAATGTCTTTTATCTCTTCGAGTTTTTGTCTTCACTTCTTTATTTAACAAGTTATAAGTTAGTTTGCAAGATTCAACTGCATTATGTGTACTTGCCGCTAGTAGTTTAAGTTTTGCTGTTTTCCTTTCTTGTATTTTATCCCAAGTATCTTCTCTCATCCATTTTTTCTTTTTATGTACTAGGTATCCGGTGGTCGCTACTGCTGCTTCTGTCATTGTTGTTCCCATTTAGTATCGATTGTCTTGGTGGTGATATCGTTGTCAATTTTGCCTAAAGCATCGAAATAGTTGTTCATTTTGACATTATATTCCTCCTTTATATCATTTGATTGCAGTCTGTGTACATCTATTCTTCTATTTTTATTCTGTTGGTATAACTTCTTCAGTTTAATTCTCAGTTTAGCTATGCAGAGGTTATGATCACTTCCGATCTCTGCACCTCTGTATGCTCTGACGTCTGAGGGTAAGAGTACCAACGGGGAAATCCTGTAACAACTATGATGCAGAAATTGAGGCAATCAAGGTGGCAACCAAGAAACTATTGAACACTAATCTCCGTCCACAGCCTGTGGTATTCCTGACATATGCAAGATCAGCACTCCAAGTCATGTAGCATGTCCCTTGCAGAACGTCGCTCTCATCACCTGAAAGACTCTCGATCTCTGGCTAGCCATCCTGCCTCCTCCATTGTCATGTTCAAGGTGTCTTCAATGTCCTGTGTCCACCGTCGTCTTGGTCGGCCCTGCCTTGCCTTCCAGGTACCATACCCTCCATCAATGCTCTCTCCAAGCCACTATGACGTTTAATGTGGCCAAAATATTTCAGTTTCCGGGACATGATATTGTTTATGAGCCAGTTTTCCTCGATGTTCAGGTCGTGTAGGATGTCTATATATTTTTTCTTCTTGGTCCAAGATATTCTGAGAATTTTTCTGTAACACTTTGCTTCCATTTTTTTTCTTTAATGTTTGAGTCCGTCTCACTCAAAATAGTAACTCGCGCCAGAAAAAAGTGCGCAACGCAAGGTGTGCAACTTGCGCGGCGTGAGTGTTATATAAAACAAATACTTTGGTTTTTTTTTTTTTTTATTCTTTCACGAAATTAGTAACGCTCAGCAAAGAAAAGTGCGTAAAAATTGGTGTGTATGAGCCAATAACGTACAAACTTGAAAGTTTTTGTTAAAACCACTTATTATCAGGGAACACTCTTTGAAAACAATCTAAGAACTTTCATATGAAATGTTGTCATCAATGAACTTTTAAATTGAATCTAAAATAACATAATTCTCACCGCGTGTACGTTGGTCACAGCTGAGGAATGCAACCGTGTTGAAAAATTGTATTGTTTCCATTATATGTCGGCGTCACTGACCCAACAATGGGAAGGAATACCTGAAAACATGGCATAAGCAAATGTCAAATAGTAACCTGCTGCAGGCGGTTTGGTAGCAGATCTCTTTGTGTAGATTTTTAACAATGCTATAAGCGCCGTACAGTTCAGAAAGCAATGACAAACTACTGAATGAAAAAAATTGCCTAGAAAAATCGCACAAACAGCCAATAAAAGCTGGGGTTGATTGCCACGTCCTGTAAAGGATAAGCAACTAACTTTTTTCCATTATATATACTCTCCCGAAAATAGTTACAATCAACAAAGAAAAGCGTTCAAATGACGGTGTTCATGAACAGTTTGATTACGCTGTCTAATGGAAAGAAACCAAAAACACTTTAAGAATGTACTTCTATCTGCTCATCCAGGAACGTAAACAGCACACTATAATTAAAAACCCGTCAAATTTGACGGGTTTTTGCTAGTAACGGTATATTTCAGGCACTCGTGGGAAATAAAGAAGTAGAAAACTAGACAACAGAAAAAAAAATGACAAGCGAGTCGAGTTTATCAACTAGTGTTTTATATGCCGCTACGTCAGTCTGCACATGCCTATCGTCACGTGTCAATGTGCTGTTGACTGCAGCACCATATACAGTTGTGTTTTTTTTCTTTTTATTATAATGCCCTTAATAAAATAAAGAATACTTTAGATGGAGACACTGACAGACAAAAAGAGGCTTGTTATTACATTACAACAAAAAATCGATGTAATTGAAACGTGGTCATAGTAACTCATAAAAAAATAGGACGAGAAGTCGGAAAGTCTGAATCTACGGTACGTAATATTATAATACACGCAGACGAAATATCAGCTTTTGTATGAAGATTTAAAGAAAGAAAAGTCAGTCTTTGCTGCTAAAATATTTTAAAAGACAATAATAACGTCAGGTTTAGTAATTTGTTAATTTATTAAATTTTGCTTTATATAACTACTCTTTTAGGAGCCGAGGTAGCATAGTGGTTAGTGCACTGGCTTCCTAGCTCAGTGGTCTATGGTTCGATCCCCAGATGAGGTGGGATTTTTTTTAGGTCGCAAACGCTCCTAGGTGGACCCAGCCCCAACTGGGTACCAGAGCAACTCTGGGAAGGTTAAGGCGGCCGGCGTGATGTTTACAACATCACCCCTAGTGTGTCGATGGTCAAGAAAATATGGGCCTAATACCATATTCCCAATATGCCTCAATGGGTGTGTTATGGGATCCTTTTTCCTTTACCTAACTACTATTTTACTTTGTTTGTTATACACTGAATAAGAAATATATGTTTTCTTTAATCCTTTGCTGTTATATTACCTTAATAAATAGATTTAAAATTTTTAAAAAACTTATGTTTAAAAATCTTCATTGCATATTTTCATTGTGCTGGAATCAATTATCATATGTTACATATACTTATAACTTCGAATAGTGCGAATTCGAATTATTGACCGACTTTCATGAAGGGCATGATGGCTCTATAACTTCGCGTGTTGAATGGGTTAATGGAGAAATTCTGTTTCGTACAAATGGTGTTTGATCGTCTGTTGCTGCCTCCGCCCGGTATCGATTTTGATTACAACCATGGATTCTTTTGATACTTCTTTTAAGTAATTGCATTTTAAACGTGCTTTCAAGAAAAGTTCATAAATATTTGAATGACCGTGTTAATATCGTTTCATTTCATATTACCAGTGTGACAGCGTGTGTATTCATTTGAAGGTCAATGGTCATTCTTCATAAAAACAGTCAGAACTGGAACCTTGAATACAATATACTGAATAAGACCTTTTTTTGACGACATAATACTTTAATAAGGATTCATTCTTACCATCATGAACCAAATGTTGACCTGCTCCAATACTTACTGTATAGTTCACATATCAAGAGCACTGGATACATTATGGCGAGAGCTTCTTTTTCTAGGACATTGCATTACCGAAATTATGCGAATATCGACTCCGAGGTCAACAACAGAATTGCAAAGGCAAGTTCTTGTATTTCGGAAGACTAAGAATTAAATGTTCTGGGATTCAAGGAATTAGATACACTGTCTAATATATTAATTTACTTTGGCATTCAAAGCCAGGCTTAATCAGCCCTACATATTCTAACTGCGTTTTCGTATTATCACGACTTACGTTAATAATAAATTATTGCGGCTAATATTGCCGTCTTATATTTTCAGACTCAAGGGTCCTTATACATTCTTTATTTCTGCTTTAAATATAACATTCTAGTTATGCACTATCACACTTGAGTGGCTATACCACATCTTTAAAACACTTTGGCTAAGTGGCCATGCCACACATTTTAAAACACTGCCATTGGCTTGAAGGCCACACAACGACTGTCGTAACTATGTCTAACGCGTCATGCATCGATATACGCGATCTATTTCATTTATTTATTCAGCCGAGATGTTACATGGTGCAACCATCTGAATCGATGTCTCCTCCTGGGAGACTATCGCACAGGATCCGCTTGCAAACCTGTGCCTGGCGGACAAACACTTCAAGGGATTCATTATTTACACTAATCGCGATCTAGATGTAATCACACCACATGCGCATACGGCCAGATAACAGGATTGTGTGCTCAGTACGAGCACGCATATGATGCATACTCACATATCCTCATACATTATATATAACCACATAACACTTACACACACCCCCGCTCAGATCTATCTGCACACTCATAAACCTCACAATACAACACATCTGTTTACAAATACACATAATCGCATACCAACACACTCGGATCTGTTTACACATACCTGTGTGTATAGATGACAAGTCATTTCACATAGCTATAGGGGGTCGGAGTGGTTAAGAGGTATGGCGTCCGCCTCGAATTCTTGAGGTACCGGGTTCGATTCCCAGGTGAAGGAATATAATTTATGGAAATTTTTTCTAATGGTCCTAATGATGTCATACTCCCCCCTGGTCTCCTGGGTAGTGAAATCGGATGCATAAGGGCGAAAAAATAGGAGGTCTGTGACGGACCGTTTTCGTGTATTATGTTTCCTTGGTTTAATGGTTCTGGTTTTTCCTTCTCTCTATTACCGTTTCCCCAAGTTCTCTCTCTATCACGGTCCCTTCAACTATTTCACAGTTCTCTCCTTATCACGGCTTCAAGTATTTCGCCGTTCCCACGCAGGTAATTTAGCATTCGAGTCAGTGGGCGGTACCTTGCTCAGGCTACCTGGACAAAACTCTTTACAGGTGTGAGGAAAACAATATCGGATTTCCAGCGGTAGTCGTGTAATATCAGACTCAATTATGTGTCTTGAGTTTCTTGTTCAGGGAATGATGGAACATCTCATTTTTGTAGCAGACATGAAGACGCCAGAGACCACCACTTCGATCTCACAGAAACCACATTAAAAGACAGCACACTCTATCAGCTACTGCCTCCGATAGCTCCATGTCACCAGTGCGAAAGTCAGAGTAGCTATAAGAATCAGTTTTGTAAGCTTTGGCAATGAGCAATTTTAAACACACTAGTTAATTACACTGACAAACAACATTTTTCTTTCTTATATAAGAATAAGTGTTCTTAGGTCAGTTTCTTGCGCTGATTTCAAATCTGAAATCCGTTTATCTCTATCACGTCGGGTTCTTAAGATATTTGTGAATAAATATATTTTTGGGAAACCGTTATTTGCTCCGTTTCATTTTTACTATATAACTTATTAAAAATTAATAAAATGCAAAATAATTCTACTTTTTATACTGCTAAAAGATGCATGACATATGTTACGCTATTTTTCAAATAGTTACTGTATTTTGAAATAATTCTGAGCGAAATATGGCTTCTAGAAGTTGTAGAATCGGTATCGAAACCAGTGCCTCATGATCCAATCACGTGTCCGATCCCAGTTCCACCATAACAATATCCGTTGGACGTGAATGAACCATCAGAAAGTGATAGTTTACCTGCTTTAGAAACTAATTCTGACTCGGATTATATACCGGTGAATGATGGTGTTCACTTAATTAACCATTCAGAACTTTCAGATCTAATACGTGATCTCGCTCTTACCAAAGGACAAGCGGAATTACTCGGTTCGCGACTCAAAGAATGGAATCTTTTAGCGCCCAATACTCCGATATCTAAATTTCGTCATAGACACAGAGAACTTGTTCAATACTTTGAGATGGATGATGGCATTTGCTATTGCAAAGATGTAAACGGTCTAATGGTGCACCTCGGTCGTGAGCACATAGTCAACGAATGGCGACTTTTCATCGATTCTTCCAAGACTAGTCTAAAAGCCGTGTTATTGCATAACGGAAATTTATTTTCATCAATTCCAGTCGCCTACTCTGTTCATATAAAAGAAACTTATGACAATATGGCTATACTTTTGGCAAAAATAAAGTACAATGACTACCAATGGCGGATTTGTGGAGACCTAAAGGTCATTGCAATTCTCACAGGCATGCAGACTGGGTATACTAAATTTTGTTGCTTCCTATGTGAATGGGACAGCCGCAACAGACAGGAACATTATGCAAGAAAGGTGTGGCCTATCAGGGATCGTATGCAGCTCTGGCATAAAAATGTAATACATGAGCCATTAGTTAACAAAGACGGCATCATTTTACCACCGTTACATATAAAGTTGGGGCTCATGAAGAATTTCGTAAAAGCGTTAGATAAAACGAGAAAAGCTTTCACTTATCTTCGAGAAAAGTTTCCGCAAGTTAGCGATGCAAAGATAAAGGAAGGTATCTTTGTAGGACCTCAGATTAGGAAAGTTATTGCAGACAAACAATTCGAGAACTTGTTACATGGTAGTGAACTTCGCGCATGGATGGCATTCAAATCGATCGTCTGATAACTTTCTGTGAAATCACAAATCTGTCGACTATGTGCATATTGTTAAGCAGTGCATAGATGCATACAGAATTATGGGCTGTAACATGTCCCTCAAAATCCATTTGCTTGATTCGCATCTTGACTTTTTCCCTGACAAACTTGGCGAAGTCAGCGATGAACATGGAGAACGATTCCATCAAGATATCGCCGTAATGGAATCACGCTATCAAGGACGGTGGAGTGTGACCATGCTTGCCGATTATTGTTGGATGCTTCATCGCGATGTACCACATGCCATTCACCGACGAAAGTCGACTGC
Source organism: Oreohelix idahoensis (assembly GCA_024509875.1). NCBI lineage: Eukaryota > Metazoa > Mollusca > Gastropoda > Stylommatophora > Oreohelicidae > Oreohelix > Oreohelix idahoensis. The sequence goes on from JAMPIV010019840.1 coordinate 315,449, forward strand.
AAAGAAATTCAAGCCTACATAACTGTTACACTTCTTGTATGAATGATGTTATAATACTTTATGCCTTAAAAAAACTTTTTTTTTTTGTTAGTCAGTGTTATTAACCTATGAGCAGATCAGAACAAATTGTTATTCTGCGCCTCAGAACAGGACACAGCCGACTCCGCAGCCACTTGTATATGTCGCAGAGAGATTTATGATTAATACATTTCTATATCTTTTCTTTATTCTACCCGTGTCTTCTACTTTATTATCGCTCTTTTATCCTTTTTCTTTTTTTCGCATTGGTTTGATTTTGAAAATATAACTCTCCCATTCAAACCTTTGCCTGTCTCTTTTCTTATGTAGCAACGTATTTTTATTGCTGTTAAGCTAAGTAGACCGAATAGTGTAAAATTCGTTCTCGACAGACATATGATGGCAGACAATCGTCTAACATTTTCATCTGACACGAAGTTTCTACGGTTAAGTTTCTCGGTGATGGGTGTGAGAGGCGCCAACATGCATCGCTCGGGAATGACCAGAGGTAGCGGCAGGTGTTAGAACGAGAACTGGCAGTTTTATTGCCGGCGCCTGAGTTAATGTGAAGTGTTAAGACGGGACGCTAATTTCGGGTTTTCGAGAATAGCGTGCATCCTTTGTCTGTTTTCAGATATTATACCAAAGTAGTTTTAGACTTTATTCATTCAGTCCTCCTAAGTTGCAGTAGACGGATCGCTTCGTGCTAGAGAATAAGCTTGTATAGCGAAGTTCTTAGTTTTCTCGTCAATTTTTGCAGAGCTTCTAGAATACCGATATAAGGGAATAATTCTAGTTTCGTGGTGATTGCCTATAGTTCTGTTTGGAGGTAATATTATATATCTAGTAATAATGAGGGATTTAAGTGGTAAATCGCCTATTTTATTTTCACTAGTTAGATTTCTGTGCAGAGAGATTAAATTAAAAGTCTATTATATTCTCTAGTTGACGTGTTACAGCGGAAAGCAGAATAAATTATTATTTCTAGCTTAAACTCAGACAACTATAAATCAATTTAATTAAATTGCTAGTAACCAGTCCGAGTATATTTTAAACTAACTTGTAACTGCACTGATTCATCATTGAGTATTGACGAAATACGTATGTATTTCTAATTCATGATGATTGATCTAATCTATTCAGAAGGGACCAACCCACGTCTTAATTCCCATATCAAAAATCTACGACAGTATACACCATTTAAGATTGACATTCAGCCATGTATACATGTGGACAGGCTCCCCATACTGCAGAGCATATACTTCAAGTCTGCCCCGAAAATGATAAATTGAGGCAAACTCACTGGCCTAGACAAACAACACTGGAAGCAAAACTATACGGACCTCTGTATGAACTACAAAAGACAGATTAAAGTTTATACAAGAAACAATAGTGCAGATATAGACAATATATTTCAAGCCAACGAAAGAAGAAGAAGAACACAATTAACTTTAAACTAATGTGCCCAATAACGCTACGGTACTTATAAAATCCACATTTCTTTAAAAATAAAGTTTTACCTCGTTTTGCTGAGGCGCGTCCCGTTCAACCTAGTCGGTTATATTAGGGCGCACGTCCAAACATAAAAGACCCCTATGTCTGGGGTTAATTTATTGTGCATTTATTCTGGACAGTTTAAATTTAACATTCATTTTTTAAGGCACTGTGTTTTACTCCCAAAAAAAAAAGTGGCAACACTGGCAAGAACAAAACCTTTGCGTAGAGCTGCCAGAATCAGTGTGTACGTTATGAAAATTGTCATTATTTATAAGCACGTACGAGTAATATATATCTTTGTCCTCTTCAAGTACCATGCTCGCTGGCGTAGGTGACCATGACGGTTCACAATTTATTTCGCTCGATGTTGTTTATCAATTTCGTTGTTAAAGGGCAGTGTTACTGGATACCTCCACGTTGGAATTGTAATTTTATTTTTAAAACGATTTAGTCTAGGTTGGAAGTGCAATGTCTTGCTCTTAGAAGGCAGAACCTTAAACAACAACCACATTATTTAAGTAGGCCCTAAGTGCATATTTTATACATAAAAACATGAAAAATTGCCTGAGGAATCGTGTGAAATGCTATACCGTACATTATTTTGTGCGGAAAGTAGGTCCAATCTTTCAAGTCTTGGGAAGTGTAGACCTGGCTGAAAAACCCTCACAAAAAATAAATATACTGTTCAAAAAAAGAAACGCAACATTATTGCAGTAGTAATGGACACCAAATTTCAAACTCGTACCAAAATTTTATTTTACGGAATTAATGTTTCAATCTTGGCATGAAGAAACTTTCAGAATTTAGCAATGAAATGATGTTCATTAAATTTGGTTTGGACTTTTATTCTTTCCAACTGAGGCCTCTGTTTCAGTACGAAGTATGGCCTCTATCAGAGAACGACATCTCCTTGACATGGATCCGATTAGCCGTTGGATCTGTTGTTGTGGGATGGCTGCCCACTCTTCCCGCAGTGCAAGAGACAACTGTCGTAGATTGGCTGGAGCCACTTCTCGCTGGCGGAGTCGTCTGTCGAGTTCATCCCATAAGTGTTCTATGGGGTTCATGTCTGATGACATGGCTGGACACAGTATGGTCTGGACGTTGTTGTCAGCGAGGAACTGGGTGGTGAGTTGTGCCACATGAGGTCGAACGTTATCCTGCTGAAAAATCGACCCTCGTGCATCCAGAAGTGGAAGGACGTGAGGATAAGAATTTCAGCGACGTATCGTTGGGCATTCAGGCGTCCTTCAATTTGCACCAGGTCACTTCTTCCCATGAAGTTGATCGTTCCCCCCCCCCACATCAGTACACCTCCACCACCATGTGGAGGAGCCTCATCAACGCTGTTCTGTGCGTAGCGCTCATGGACTCTGCGGTAAACTCTTCTCTGTCTATCGTGTCGCTGGAGCACACAAAATGATTCATCACTAAACCAAACCAGTCTCCAGTCACTCCCAACGGTCCATTGACAATGCTGGTTTGCCCACTGCAGTCGGTTCTGTCGATGCCAGTCCGTAAGAACAGGACTTCTGTAGGGTCTTCTAGCCCAAGGACCAGAGTCGTGCAGCCGGAACCTGACCACTTGATCTGAAATTCTTCGAGCTGCTGACATTGACTGGACTGTGGAGGACGCAGATGCAAGTCGATTCCTGAGGTGACGCAGCCGTATGAAGCGGTCTTCTGCAGGAGTTGTGACTCTGGGTCTTCCACTGTACGGCCGGTCTGCCACTGAGCCAGTTTCTTGAAATCGCCTCCAAAGGCGACTAATGGTGCTTCTAACCACATTAAATTGTATGGCCACTACACTTTATGACTGTCCAGTCTGTTAAACGTCCAATGATGATGAGTCGTTGTTCTGTAGTGAGATGAGCCATACTTACGCATTAAATTTTCAACTGAATTTATTCGATGAGCGTCAATCTTTTATAGGCATTCAATAATATGGTCAGAGAATTTTGTGTTCAGTAAGTTTCACGGGATTCTCATGAACCTGTCACGAGTTATTGTCAAAAATGTTGTTTTGACCTTGACCTCTTTCATGACCTCACAAATTATGAGGTGAGTACAATTCAGGTAACCACGAGAAGTTAATGACCAGGTGGACCCAGTCGATAGGTTGACTGATGTCCAATCAGCAAATATATTTTATAAAAGTAACACCAAAAAAGTTGCGTTTCTTTTTTTGAACAGTATAAATAAAATTGCAAACTTACACTGATATAATTGCAATAAAATGTTCAGAATATCGGTGCACAGTAGTTTTAAACATATCTACACATTTTTATCACAGTCAGTTCAAAGATGTAATTTTTTTCTTCAAAACCACATATTTTCTTAAAAACAGGCACCCAAAATTGGTTGCAGAATTTCTCTTCAGGTGATAGGCTATTAAAAAAAAAAAAAAAACAGGCTGTAAAAGGTAAAGAATCCCATTACATGCACATTAAGGCATATTGGGAATATGTTGTTCGGCCCATATTTTCTTGACCATCGGCAGACTAGGAATGATATAGTAAGCATCACGCCAGCCGCCTTAACCTTCCCAGAGTTGCTGTGGTACCCAATTCATGAAGCTGGGTTGACCTTGGAGTTTTTCACAGTAAATAATTCCACCTCAACTGGGGATCGAACCATGGACCAAGGAAGCCAGTGCATAACCACTGTGCTTTTTTTTTTAAATTAAAGAAGAAAAATATCCCGTTCAACCTCTGATGGGTTGGGAGCCGCGCTGGTGTAATGGCTTCGGCGTTGTACTGGCGACCAGGTGTTCATGGTTCAAACCCGGGCGTCAGCGTTTGAAGAAATGTTTACGGCCGGAAATTTGACTGAATAGCCTGAACGGCTCCTGTTATAAACCCTCTGTGGATGGGAAGGAGCGAAGCTCCTGACCGGGTTGGAAGGAAAGTCCTCAGGTTCCCCAGCCTCGCAATGACATGTCATTGGGCCGAAGGGCTGAAAGCCCAAGTGCCGCTGGTTACGGTAAAGTGGAGGGGTGTAAAGGCCTGGTTGTTCCAGTTATATAACTGACTTTAACAGATATTTAATTGACTTTCATCTGTTAAAAGTCATATGCATTGTAAGAACAGCATCAGACCTTCACATTCCCAACCACTATATATTAACATTTGTTCGTGTTAAATATTGTTTGACTATATTATGCAGCTCCATAGTTCTGGCTATTCTTAACACCTCTTCTATATTTGTAGGTAAGTTTGATGCTTGCAAATAATCTAATATTGGTATTCTCATTTGTTCATACCTCTTACATTTTAACAGGAAATGTTTTATATTATTGCCTTGTAGACATCCTGCACAGTAAGGTTCTTCTATTCTGAAATAGCCCTTTCCCAGCTGTAGTCTGAGAAGTTTCTTATTACTGGGAATTTTCAATTCCCTAGATATCTGACATTTTCTTGTTGGAGCCTTGAACATCTTATATGCATGTATTCCTTTCAGATTTTTATCCCACTCTGCTTTCCATTCATCTGTTATTAAATATTTAATTAAGCTCTTCATCTCTGATTTACTCGTCCCTACATTTATTAGATTTTTATCAATCTACCTTTCTTGGCTTCTTTATCTGCCTTTTCATTTCCTTGTATGCCAACATGTGATGGTATCCAAGCAATTAAGACTGAACATCCTCTGGAATATAAGTAAGTAGTAGCCAGAAATATCTCCTCTGCTGTATCAGGTCTACTACATTCTCGTAAGTTTCTAAGTGCTTTAATTGTTGAAAGAGAGTCAGTTAAAACTTAGTTTTTTGGGAGGGTTATTAGAGAATAATTCTAGTGCTTTTAGTATTGCCACCATCTCTGCAGTGAAAATGGATGTATTTTCCATGATGCTATATTCTTTTGCCATTTTCCATATTGGAATATATATATTCCTATCCCCAATTTGCCATCCTCTCCCTTGGATCCATCTGTGTACACAGTAATGCTGTCTTTTGATATTTGTTGTATATATTTATTGGCTGTGTTTTTAATATTTTCTTTATTATTTGTTTTCTTAAGTAGTTCTGGTAGGTGGTAGTCTGTGTCTGGTTTCTTGATCTCCCAGGATGGAACCACTGGCTTGTATTCACAACTGTTATTAGTTGATGTAATTAATGTACCCAGATGGACAATTTCTTCCATCCTGTAGAGTATCTAGTGGTATTCACTGGATTGGCCTGAGTTGTTAGTTGGCATCTGGTAAAAGCTGTTTGAGCTGGGTGAGACTTATCTAACATAACTTTGTTCATGTAATTTAGTCTTAACTCCTTTCTCCGTAATTCTAAGGGTAGAATTCCTAAAGCCACCTCAATAGCTCCCATTGATGTTGATCTGATTGCATCTGCTATTGTACGTAAAGCCTGATGCTGAATTCTGTCTAATTTAATCTTGTTACTGTGTGCAGCAGAGTCAAATACTATACTTCCATAATCTATTTTTCCTCTAACAAAAGATTTATAAAAAGTGAGCATAATTTTAGTGCTTGCACCCCATCCATTACCTTTCAAATATCTTAACAAGTTAGTCAATCCTCTGCAAGACTCCACTAGTTTATCTATGTGTTTATTCCCCGCTATTTCGTGGGACCAAATGTGCTAGCTCCAGAAAGTGTATTACTTGTAGATCCTTCGTGAGGGACTAGCCTACAAAACTTGGAAGAAGATCTATTCAAATGATCTCTCTCTCCAGGCCTCAACTCACTTTTACTGTCTAAGCATCTCCTGCTCTCACTCTTTTCTCATATCATACATAGAGATTATAGTAAAGAGCTAAAAACAAGTTACTTATGGATGGAAAGGTCGTGAACAGCGTATTAATAAAGGTGTAAACTTTATTAAAGAAGAAAAAGCATGGAATTAATGCATATCATCACAACAACATAAAATTACATCAATAATCATCAATAACCAAAATATGCAAAATACACCAACAACCACACACACACCACCATTCATAAAACCTGTAGAACACAGAGAGATGAAATAACTGAGTGTCAGTCCGTCCGCTTTCGGGACCATATGAGATAGCTCCAGTAAGTGGTTTTTTCGTACATATCCTCCATGGGTGATGGAATTAACCTGAATAAAATCACTGTATAGGCGCTATCATTGGTGATTCCTCCCTAATTGCGCGAGGTGGTCTGGAAGACTCTATTTATCTCCTGCTGATCGAAAAAACAAACTGAACGACAGCCTGTCCGCTATTTCGTGGGACCAAATGTGCTAGCTCCAGAAAGTGTATTACTTGTAGATCCTTCGTGAGGGACTAGCCTACAAAACTTTCTTTGTTGGTGCTAAACGTTGGTGACTCCCCTTATAGCGTGAGTGGGGCTGGAACTCTGTCTATCTTTCTTGCTAGCCAAATAACCGAACTGAGCGACAGCATGTCTGCTTTTCGTGGGACCAAATGTGCTAGCTCCAGAAAGTGTATTACTTGTAGATCCTTCGTGAGGGACTAGCCTACAAAACTTTCTTTGTTGGTGCTAAACGTTGGTGACTCCCCTTATAGCGTGAGTGGGGCTGGAACTCTGTCCATAGATGGCTGCTCATACGTGCGAAGTTCTACATAATCCAGAAATAAGCCATGGGACGAAGTCACTTGAGGACAACTGATCCCAAGGCGTGCTTATCCGGCGCTAGAATAGGCTTTAAATCCGGTTTTGGCTGGTTGACTGTGGCTTGGCTGAGTGCCCCGTTTAGGCATACAGAGACTGGTGAATTGAATTCTGCTATATATGCTGGGCTGATTTATGTGCTGGAAGCCGTACTGCTCTGACTGGTAATCCAATAGGCGAGTAGGAAACTACTACTGCATTAGATGATTTCAGATTTAGCGTTGGCTCGTGGCATTGCGTGAGCTTAACTCCCGTGAGAGGGAAATGGCGTTGACAAAGGGTTGTTGTTGTTTCAGGTATGGCTGTGACACTCGTGGGGCTAGATATCCTCAGAATCCCTCTAGACCGAAGAGACGGTGACATTCTTCGTCTGACTGGAAACTAGACTAGCAATTCGGTATCCCCTGAAACTGAGACCGAAAAGAGACACCCTTTTACATCAAGCAAATAATAAATCACACTAACTTTATACAGAAAGTTTCGCTCCACTATGGGATTAAATTTATTGTAGTTATTGCTATGATAGTTTAGGGCTGTCTTTAACCATGTCTCCTGTTCCTTAAAAATATCAATTATCAACACGCGCCCGCATAGGCTTAATATATTTTGTACACCCATGTACCTGTCAGTAAATGTTCTGACATCAAAAAACTACTTCTCTTCTTCCAACTAAACATACAGCTGAATGGATATGCTTATTCATCTTACAACATTAAGTGAATTTACATAAACAGATTACAGCATTTGAAATTACACAGATAAATTTATATGTCCCTTTTGGGGAAACAAAATATTAATATCCCACAAAATGAGTACAAAGAAAATGCAATGTTCTTGCTATAATAATACAGTTGTGGCTAAATCATAAGATAGAATTATATCTATGCCTGGTGACTGCTTTCTGTGAAAGTTATGGACTAGTGCCTAGCCACACAAGTAAGCATAAAATTATTCTCCCTTGCCACTGGAAATATCTATCAAAAAGGAATAAGTGACTATCTCCTATAATCCAGAGTTATTACCTGCATCTCACTATTCAGTTTTTAAGTGAACAATCCATACCTGACATTATCTTACAGAAATGACAGTTAATTTAGCCTATTCTTAACCCATGATAAGCGTCTGTGGACTGATTCTACGCCTATTATCTGTTATTGTAAGTTTAACATTTAACCCATGATAAACCGTAACAGTTTAAGCACCCTTACTAGGCCGTAGACAGCGCTACCTTATCACTGAACTAAATTACTAGGAGAAGTCCTCAGAAATGAATTCACTTTCCTAACAGATATATAAAAGCTAACATGAATATATCATATTATAATAAGATATGTCAACTCACCCCGAAAAATGACTAGAACATAGGCAAACACATTCTAGTACTGTGTTAAAGTTTGCCTTATCTCATGATGGTCATCTACGGGCCACGAATCTTCTACGAGTGTGTTTGACGTAGTAAAATTTCAAGTCTTATAGCTTACAAACCATTCTACCCAGGACTCAAAGGGTACTAGCCGCTCGTGATCAAACGTTTTAAAGCGACCAGAGAAATTCCCCTGTTCGGACCACAGAGGGTACCCGCCGCTAACGAACCGTTTCTTTCACAGAAACCGTCTTTGGCTCGTTCTAACACTTTAAGCGTAACAGACGTTCTTCTGATCAGGCCAGGTGTGCTGACGTAACATTACCGTTCGCTGACCGCTGCAGGCTCGAACGTAAACAACCTCGGGTGGGGTTTGAGAAGGAGAAAACAATTGGGCCACACAGGTAGCAAAGCAAAGAGAAACAAAATGTGTAGGAAAACAGAACATTAAAGAGTAATAACATTGAGACGAGATGGAAAAATAAATTAAGTCACTGTCTACGTGACAACTGTGTGCAGCAGAGTCAAATACTATACTTCCATAATCTATTTTTCCTCTAACAAAAGATTTATAAAAAGTGAGCATAATTTTAGTGCTTGCACCCCATTTTATTTTTAACAACCCTACCTTTACTGAAGATAATTCTCAATGTTTTATTTGTATTCAGCTGAAAAAAAAACAGGCAGTAGATAGATACATTATTTCAGTAGGTGCTTTTGAAGAGTAATGGTGAAATGCGGCAGAGGAACAACAAATGAAAATGGGGATAAGTTAATAAGTTTCTGTAGCATTAACAACCTGGTCATTGGAGGAACACTTTTCCCACACAAAGAAAATCACAAATTAACATGGGAATCACCAAATGGTCGAGACAGAAACCAGATAGATCACATCATGATTAATGGTAGATGGAGACAAGCATTACAAGATGTTAAGGTAAGAAGAGGTGTAGATGTAGGAAGTAATCACCATTTAGTAGCAGCAAAACTGAAAGTGAAACTAAGAATGGCTGGACCAACTGTAACTACACAGAAAAGGTTTGACATCAGCAAATTGAAGGACCCCCTTACCAGACATGTTTTGCGGCCGATATAAAGAAGCGATATCAAATAGCCAAAAGACATTGACTGATGATATAGACCAGAAATTCAACATCATTTCAACAATATATAAGGAAAACAGCACATCATGCTTGGGATTCCAGGAAAGGAAGAAGCAAGACCGGATAACACCAGAAACATTAAACACCATAACGATGAAAAGGAAATGAAAAGAAAGAAAACGGAAGCGAAGTTACCCAGGTTAAAGCAACTATATAGCGAACAGTACAGTCAGCTGGACAAGGAAGTTAAACGCCAAACCCGAGCCAACAAAAGGAATTTCCTAGACGATCTTGCAAGACAGGCAGAAGAGGCAGCACTAAGAAGTGAACAAAGCACCGTATACAAAATAACTAAAATCATCAGCGAAAAACGAGGTGCAAACAATATTACATTAGTAAGAGATAAGCAAGGAAATCTCATCACAACAGCAGAGGGACAGGAAACAAGATGGGCAGAGCATTTCAGAAAAACTCTGAACAAGGAACCACCAGAGACACAATTGAATGTTCTTGAGGCAGAAAATGATCTAGATGTTAATACAGACATTCCACGAAAAGAAGAAATCATCACAGCAATCAAACGGTTAAAGAATGAAAAAGCTCCAGGCCATGAAAACTTAAATGCAGAGCTATTTAAGACAGACCCTAAGCTAGCAGCAAAACTATTAGAACCACTATTTGCACAAGTCTGGAAAACAGCGACAACACCAATGGAGTGGAACAAAGGAATAATTGTCAAATTGCCTAAGAAGGGAGATCTTGCTGACTGCAGTAATTGGAGAGGAATCACTCTTCTCTCAGTTCCCAGCAAAATACTAGGCATGACAATTAAACAGAGAATTTCAAAAGCAGTAGATCACAAACTGCGGAAAGAACAAGCAGGATTTAGAAAGAACAGAAGATGTGTAGATCATATATTTACCCGCAGGAACATTATAGAGCAGTGCTCAGAATGGCAAAGACAGCCGTACATTAATTTTGTTGATTTTGAAAAAAGGCTTTTTTTTACATATGGAAAATACTGAGGGCTTATGGAATTCCAAGCTGCATAGTGTCAATTATAAAAAGCCCATATGCCAACTTTACGTGTAGCGTTGGGCAGAGCAGCATAACCTTTGAGGTGAAGACAGGAGTATGACAGGGATGCACCTTATCAACCACTCTATTTTTATCAGTCGATGCGCCAGACAACAGAGGGCAGTCCGAAAGTAATAAGATGGACTACATTTTCTACGTTGAAAGATCTGGAATATGCAGATGACAATGCATTGCTAGCACATTCCCATCAACTCATCCAGGAAAAAATGGATAGACTTAATAAATATAGCCAGCCGTGGGCTTGAACATCAATTTAAAGAAATCAGAGGTCATGACGCTCAGTGTGAGCAACTCTGAGCCCATATCAATAAGGAATCAGCAACTGGAACAGACAGACACCTTCACATACCTAGGATGCATAGTAACACCAGACGGCGGAGCAAGCAAAGACAACATCAACAGCAGAATGAACAAAGCAAGAACAGCCTTTTTTAGTCTAAACAACATTTGGAAGTTCTCTCAGTACAGCACAAGCACAAAATTAAGAGTATATCAGAGTTGTGTGCTTTCTGTGTTTCTCTATGGTGCTGAATGCTGGAGAGTTACCGAAAAGGAAATGTCGAAATTGTCCTCTTTTCACACAACATGCCTAAGAAAAATTCACCGAATCTTTTGGCCGAATACCATCACCAACCAAGATCTGCTTACTCGTAGCAAGCAAGAGGACATGAACACCATCATAGCTGGCAGACGCTGGAGCTGGGTTGGCCATGTCCTCAGAAGAGACCCCGATGCCATCACAAGAACAGCTATGCTATGGACTCCTGATGGAAAACGAAAGAGAGGCTGACCAAAAACAACTTGGCGGAGGACTGTGGAGGCTGAGATGCAAAGAATGAACCAGAGTTCGGGCACTGTACAAAGGATGGCCACCCACCGAGCAGAGTGGAATCAACTTGTTGTTGCCCTACAAGATGCCACAGGTGTGATGGCCACTGACTGCTTTGACGGACGGCAGCTAAGGATCAAAGAAGAAGATAGACACGTTATTTCAGAAGGTGCTTTTGAAATATATAAAAAATATAGGATATTGAACGAAAAATCTTGTGAAATGCTTTAAATCATTATTTAGTATGAAGATGTGTCTGTTGTTCCATGTGAAGTGCAGATGTGATTGAAAATAATTTTTTTTAAAATAAAATGAAATTGGTCTTTCCTTCTGTTATTAAATATTTCAGCTCCAGTCCAATCTTACTTATTTAGTCGTTCCTCTTCTACCGTGAGGTGTAGAGGTTTGCAAGAGAGAGCGCCATACTATTCTATCGGCTGTCTTCCTCCTGGCTTGGTTCTTTCTAGTCCTCGGTCCTTCAACGATTGTCTATTGTTGTCCTCCCAGCGGACTTTGGGTCATCCTGGAGGACTGGATCCCTGGCTCTTAGTTTCCCATGCTTGCCGTTTTAGCTGATCTCCCATTCTGCAGACATGACCAAACCATCTCAGTTGGGATGGTTCTACTTGGGTTTGCAGGTATTGGGTTTTTAGGCTTTGATGTATCATCTGGTTGCGAACCATGTCTCTTCTTGTTACTTCAACCACCTTCTTCAGATACCTCATTTCTGAGATTTAAACCAGTCCATTCTATCACCATATAATGTTCTAAATATCAATACACATTTAATTTTAAACATATCTACATATTTGTTTCATTATCACTTCACATATACCATTTTTTTAAAAAGAGATTCACATATTTTTATAAAATGGGCACCTAAATTCGGTGCATTTTTTTATTTTTCTAAATGTTGTGTTTTTTGTTTTTTTTAATTAATATGTTTGCTGCTTTTCTTTGTAGCATGCCTCTTTCAACCATCTACCATGTACATGGAGCTGTTGGTTATATCAGGACGTGTTTCCTTTATTGTAATATGTTTTTGTTTGTATTTATTTTATACTATATTATCTCTAGTAGGTATTTTTCCTTACAAAGAAAAAGGGACAGGGAGTCATGGATCTCGATGGCAACACGCTGCTCTACAGCGTTGTACCCACATCTAAAAGAGCTAAAGGGGGCGTGGGTTGCATTGTGGCCAAAAACCAAAAAGATAGTATCAAAAGATGGAACTTTGTCTCGGAGCGCATTATTGTTGTAAAACTAAAAGAAGGAGAAACCATAGTCAACCTGGTCATAGTGTATGGGCCAAATGAGGATGAGAGAGCAGAGGTTAAGGAGGAATTCTTCGAGCTGCTTCACAGGACAGTGGATGACTGCCTAGATGAAATTATCATGCTCGGAGATTTCAATGCCAGAGTTGAAAATGACCATGCTAGATGGGGTGGAGTTATCGGAAAATATGGAGAAGATACTCTCAATGACAATGGAAAGCGACTCCTTAGATTCTGCAGTGAGCAGAATCTGATAATTACAAACAAAACGTTCCCCCATAAGCGCATACATACATACACTAGATGTGAACCAACAAAGAATGAGCAGTAGTGATCTACTATGCCATTGTTAGGAGGAGCTCATTCAAATATGTCCGGGATGCTAGAGTCTGGAGGGGGCCAGAGATTGGAAGTGATCACTACCTGCTTACAATCAAAAGAACAACTGAAAGAGTTGCTCAGCCTAAGAACTGCCCAACATCACGCAAGAAACCAAGTAAACAAACGGGAGAAATGGGAATTAAGACCTACAAGCTGAGAGAGCCAGAAATTAAGACCAGATATCAGGGGCTTATTGCTACAGCGGTGAGAAACACAGAAGAACAACATGTGGTGAAGTCCGACTTGGGAATAAGAGAAAGAGGACACCTTGGTAGACAAAGGAAGTCAAAGAGAAAATAAGAGAGAAGAAAATGTCATGGAAACAATACTTAGGAGCTAAAAACACAGCAGGACAAATAGAGAAATATAGAGAATATGTGATACTCAGAACAGAAACAAAGAACAAGGTGCTAGCAGCAAAACAGAAGTCCTGGGAAGAATGTGGAGAAAAGCTAGAAAAATAAGCGCATGAAAACCAGAAATTGTTCTATAAGACCCTAAAGAACATGAGGAAGGAAAAACAATGCCCTCTCAAATTTATCAAGGACAAGCAAGGTGTCAGAACCTAACTTACACTGTGGATTTTAGTACATGATCAATATACAATCGCTGGCTCATTATCTAAGGATATGACCACAGCACAAGATGGTTGACACTAAATAAATGTAACACCCTTAACAGGTAAATTTCCTTTATTCAACACTGCACACAGTGGAGCCACACACGGCTATCACTACATATGAAACGCATGTAAATATAAGAATGCCAATAATTCCTAGACAAACTCAAACTATCAGTTCATAATTACTGACATGCCTCTATTCACTGAACATTACAATGACTTTCGCTCACCATCGAAAACCTGTACTATGATGAAGCAATCCTTAATCGTCAATAACTCAAATACAACAGCCTAGGAAAATGCCATTGAATAATACATCATTGCTCTAGAATAATGCAATAACTCCACAACGCATGAAGAAAATGGCAAATACTACAACTAGACAGTCATGGCATAACACTTCCAGCAAAATGCTGACAGGGAACAAAAGCCCGACCTATCATGGTCGTTGGCCAGAAGTATACTGACTTTTGCGCCTAAATTTGTGTCCACTTCCCGTCCGCCGTCAGCTGACCGAACGGGTTTTAAGTTTATATCAATGTTGTCACTCACATGGTGACCAACCTGAAATTTTGGCGAATAGATCGATGTGACACAAGGCAAATTGCTTACTGCCCTGAAGGAAGTAATGGAAAGATGGAAAGAATATTTCTCAGAACTCCTTGATGGTGAGCAAGGTCAAGCATCATAAATGATAACCACTAGCACAGAAGAGGAAACCAATGATGATGAAGATGACATAAAGGTGGAAGAACTGAAGGCAGCACTGGAGAAAATCAAGATGGGCAAAGCAGCAGGTCATGATGGTATAACACCAATAATGGTTAAGTACATGAGAGCATCAGGTGACCTATTACTCTTAAAGGTCCTACAGGCAGCGTGGTGCAACAAGACCATACCAAAGGATTGGGAGATTGCCATCATAACACCAATTTTCAAAAAGGGTGACAATCGACAATGTGGAAACCATAGAGGCATATCCCTTCTCAGTGTCCCTGGTAAAATATACTCTAGATTCCTAGAGCAGAGACTCCGACGCCTAGCTGAGCCACAATTGGATGAGGTCCAGTGCGGATTCCGAGCAAACCGAAGTACTCAAGACCTAATCTTCACACTCAGACAGCTGAGTGAAAAGGCCCTTGAGTATAAGAGTGAGATCCATCTTTGTTTCATAGATCTGGAAAAGGCGTTTGAGAGAGTCCCCTGGAGCAAACTTTGGGACTGTTTGGCAAGGAAGAATATTCCAGCACCTCTGATTCATGCTATACAGAGCTTCTACAAGTCTTGCAGAAATTATGTGAGGACAGCAAACCATAAGTCAGAAGAGTTCAGGACCACCACTGGTGTAAGACAAGGTGATATCCTGTCACCTTGTCTTTTCATACTCCTCATGGACGATGTCATCAAGGCATGTAAGGAGAGAACAAGAAAGTATTCAGTGGGGTACTGGAAGATGAGACAGGTCTATATTTCGGAGCTGGCATTTGCTGATGATGTTGCCCTGATTGCTAAATCAGAGGCACATCTCCAATCCAACCTGCAAGTCTGGAAGGAAGAGCTGGAGAAGAGAGGGATGGTCATAAGCAGCTCTAAAACAAAATCCATGGTGATATCACGAGAAGAAAGAAAACATCAGATTAAGTTGGGAGAACAGGTCCTGGAGCAGGTCGACCACTTTAAATATCTCGGAGCTATTATAGACCGAAAGGGAGGCATCAAAGAAGAGTTGGCCACTCGAAAAGCAGCGGCTGGGAGACTTTTTCAGGCCATAAATCGTGGATTCCTCAGCAAGAAAGAGGTTGGTAAGAAAACGAAGATGGCTGTATACCGCTCCACCTATGTCCAAGTCTTGACATATGGATGCGAGTCGTGGGCAATGACTACAACCCACAAAAGCCAGATCCAAACCTCAGAAATGAGGTATCTGAAGAAAGTGGTTGAACTAACAAGAAGAGACATGGTCCGCAACCAGACGATCCGTCAAGGCCTGAAATCCCATCCGCTGCAGACCCAAATAGAACAGTCCCAACTAAGATGGTTTGGCCATGTCTGCAGAATGGGAGAAGATCGGCTACCACGACAAGCATGGGAAACAAAGAGCCAGGGATCCAGACCTCCAGGACGACCCAGAGTTCGCTGGGAGGACAACATTAGACAATCTTTGAAGGACCAAGGACTAGAATGGAACCAGGCCAGGAAGAAGACAGCTGATAGAATGGTCTGGCGCTCTCTCTTCCAAACCTCTACACCTCACGGTAGAAGGGGAACGACTAAGTAAGTAAGTAAGATTCCTAGAGCAGAGACTCCGACACCTAGCTGAGCCACAATTGGATGAGGTCCAGTGTGGATTCCAAGCAAACCGAAGTACTCAAGACCTAATCTTTACACTCAGACAGCTGAGTGAAAAGGCCCTTGAGTATAAGAGTGAGATTCATCTTTGTTTCATAGATCTGGAAAAGGCGTTTGACAGCGTCCCCTGGAGCAAACTTTGGGACTGTTTGGCAAGGAAGAACATTCCAGCATCTCTGATTCATGCTATACAGAGCTTCTACAAGTCTTGCTGAAATTATGCGAGGACAGCAAACCATAAGTCAGAAGAGTTCAGGACCACCACTGTTGTAAAACAATGTGATATCCTATCTCCTTATCTTTTCATACTACTCATGGACGATGTTATTAAGGCATGTAAGGAGAGAACAAGAAAGTATTCAGTGGGGTACTGGAAGATGAGACAGGTCTGTATTTCAGAGCTGGCATTTGCTGATGATGTTGCTCTGATTGCTAAATCAGAGGCACATCTCCAATCCAACCTGCAAGTCTGGAAGGAAGAGCTGGAAAAGAGAGGGATGGTCATAAGCAGCTCTAAAACAAAATCCATGTTGATATCACGAGAAAAAAGAAGACATCAGATTAAGCTGGGAGAACAGGTCCTGGAGCAGGTCGACCACTTTAAATACCTCGGAGCTATTATAGACCGAAAGGGAGGCATCAAAGAAGAGTTGACCACTGGAAAAGCAGCAGCTGGGAGACTTTTTCAGGCCATAAATCGAGGATTCCTCAGCAAGAGAGAGGTTGGTAAGAAAATGAAGATGGCTGTATACCGCTTCACCTATGTCCCAGTCTTGACATTTGGATGCAAGTCATGGGTAATGACTACAACCCACAAAAGCCAGATCCAAACCTCAGAAATGAGGTATCTGAGGAAGGTGGTTGAAGTAACAAGAAGAGTCATGGGTTGCAACCAGACGATATGTCAAGGCCTTAAATCCTACCCCCTGCAGACCCAAGTAGAACAGTCTCAACGTAGATGGTTTGGCCATGTCTGCAGAATGGGAGAAGATTGGCTACCATGACAAGCATGGGAAACAAAGAGCCAGGGATCCAGACCCCCAGGACAACCCAGAGTCCACTGGGAGGACAACATTAGACAATCTTTGAAGAACCGATGACTAGAATGGAACCAGGCCAGGAAGAATACAGCCGATAGGGTAGTCTGGCGTTCTGTCTTCCAAACCGTTTACACCTCACGGTAGAAGGGGAACGACTAAATAAGTAATGTATTTTTCCTTTTGTAGCTATAGTTCTAAATGGCTTTTTTATCCAAAACATGCTGTTCTCTTAGCTTATTTGGTTAATCTGTATGTATTTGGGGGGAGTCTTTTGCCAGTGTGGACTATTGGCTCGGATCCTTATTTATTTTTTTATATGTTAGCTTTAGTTTTTGTAATATAGTGTTTTATAAACTTTTGCACTTCTGAAGGGGTCTTTGTGCCTATGAGATTTTCTACACTCATTTCTATAGTGCGTTTCACAATGTTTGCCGCTGTTTAATATTCAATATCACTGCAACCACTTGATCGTAATTGTTGCAACTTTGCATATGACCTAATGATCGCTATGTCCCGAGGGGGACATTTTTTTCCTCGTTAACAAACTTAGGTTTTATATTTTCTTTATTTAAAGTATACAAAATCGACCACCTCTTAGTCCAACCGTGAAAAGGCAGGGCTTACCCCTTCATATTTGTGAGCTATTTCGATTTCACATCTTGAACGTATTTCACGTGATTTTCCCCGCGTTTCAGCTCACTGCCGCACTGTTTTGAACATTACATTAATCCTTATGGTGTGTTCAGTTACCTTTCTACTGATTGTGTATTTCAGTGCATAGGGGTATCTTGCGGTATTCTAGGTCTGTACAAAATACGAATTGTAAACCCCTCTAACTTCCGTCATTTACGGTAAATTATTTTCGACAAAATAAATTGTATAGGACGCCCACTAGCTTGATTGCCTCAGCAATTTTTTATTTTAATTCGACCGTGAAACGCACTTTACCTTTTTTTTAATGTTTTGCTAAAAACAGGCAGTACAAATATAGGACCTACATTGAATCAATAGTTGCATGTGCTATCAATAAAAATAAAGGAAAAAGGGCTTAGAAATGTGAACTGTTTTTAAACTATTATGTTATGTGAATAAAATGATTAATTAAATGTACATCCATTTTAAAACATATCAATCTTTTTTTGTCACAATCACTTCATAGATATGGATGTAGTGTCCTATATTTAGATATGAGGAGAGAGTTACGGGACTTGGAATAATGGCCGCTGTGAGATGTTAGACATGTTTGTATCTCTATGTATAATAAATGTTAAGAACGACAAGAGTCTAGCATTGGTTCATTTAGAGGACTAAGATAGAATACCACAATAACAATTTTTTTTTTGTTTAACTCATTTCCCCCCAGGCTGTTTTTGGGTTTTACCCAGGCCCGAAAATGGATGCAATTTTTTCAGACAGGTGAGGTTTTAAAAATAGACAGTGGACAAAGACATAAGTTCGGTAGGTAGGCTACTTGTGTTATACATTTAAATGTGTGAAATTGACTGGAGAATCTTATGAATTGCTTCATGTAATTAGTTAATATGAATAGGTGTGTGTTATGTCTTGTGAAGTGTAGACTTGATTAAAAAAGTGTTTAAATTTTTTTTTTTAAATTGTAGGCCTATACTTAAACTTAGCAAAACAGACGATAAACCCACATTAAAGATAAGCGTAAATGGGGAAATCCTGGAACAAGTCAAGAGCTACGTATATCTCGGTCATATTATAACAGAAGATGGCAGATGTGAAACAGAAATCAAGAAGAGAATAGGAATGGCCAAAGCTACATTCAACAACATGAAACATATATTGACATCCAAACAGTTATCTCACAAATTAAAACTGAGAATCATAAAGTGTTATATATATTCTGCATTTCTGTATGGCGCAGAAACATGGACGATGAATAAGCAGTTGGAAGAAAGAATTGAGGCTCTTGAAATGTGGATATATAGAAGAATGGGGCGTATCTCATGGAAAGAGATGAAAACAAATAAGGAGGTCCTAGAAAATCTAGATATGAAAAGAGAACTAATGAGGGAGGTCAAAGTTCGACAGCTAAAATACTTTGGCCACATAAAAAGGCATAACACCTTGCAGAAGACCATAACAGAAGGGAGAGTTGAAGGCAAACGTGCAAGGGGAAGACAGCGCTATAAGTGGGAAGACAACATCAAGAGATGGACAGGAAAGAGTCTATCAGAGTGCACCATCAAGACAAGAGACAGAAGACGTTGGAGATCCATTACAGCCAACCTTCGTTGTGGAGATGGCAACTGATGATGATGATGATGACTTAAACTTAAATATTTCAGCTCCCAATTAATGTATGGCAATAAAATGTTCAGAATGTCAGTGCACATTTAGTTTGAAACATATCTAGAAACTTTTTATCACTATCACTTCATAGATGTAGCCTAATTTTTATGATTTTTTTTCTCAAAACCACATATGTTTGTAAAAACAACCGCTCAAAATGCGTGCAATTTTTCTCTTCAGGTTATATTTAAAAAACAGGCAGTAGACACACATTTTATTTAACTAGGTGTTGATGTTATACAAATTGTTTTGGAAATTGACTGAAGAATCTTGTGAAATGCTGTAGATAATTATTTGATGTAGGAAAAGTTTCTGTCATGTTATGTGAAGTGTAGACCTAATCAAAAATAACTGGAAAAAAAGATAAATAAAACTGTACTTACATATGTCAGCTCCAGTTTAATCCATTGCAGAAAAATCTCAGAATATCAGTGCACATCCATTTTGAAACACAACACATTTTACCACAATCACTTCAAATTTATAATTTATATGATTTTTTTCCCTACACCACAAATTTCTGTAAATACCAAACAACTATGACTAATATTACTTACACCAACCATATTCTATTTTACATTTCCCAGAAGAATTTGCCACTATTCACATGCTTTTAAGGTAGTCATAAAAACATTGTGGGTGTAGATGTAGCTGGTCTGGACATCCAGTGCAATAATAATGAGAGCGCTGACATAATAACCAACTTTTTGATCCAGGAGATCACACCCATTCATTGAATTGTTGTATTTATCTATCATTTTTGGTTTGACAATGTGCTTCCACTTTGGCCTGAGAAGATACAAGGAAAACCAATTTCTTGGCTTTTTTGTCTCTAAATGCTGTACACAACACTGTGCTTGTTTGTGTCATATACCATCTGTATTCCAGATAACTAAGGCGCAGAGTCTTCAGCTGTAATGGACAGTTTCTCCGGATAATGTTCAGAGTACCAGTGTAGTATTGCTTCTTGTCCAGTAAGAAGTCAATGAGTTCTCTTGTGGTGTAATACCTGTCAGCAAATAAATGGTGTCCTGTACCCAAAGGCTGTATTAGGGTCTGAAAAATCTTGATAGCTTGCCCACTGTTTGTATCCACTTCAGAATCATATGAAGTTTCAGAACCAAAATATGTGAACATGTTCACCACATATCCAGTTGCTGAATCACATAAACCAAAGACCTTTATGTGATATTTGCTTGGTTTCCTTGGATTATACTGCTTATATTGCCATCTGCCTTTACATCCTATTACCATTTCATTCAAACTGAGATTTTGGAATGGGTAAAAGGCACTCTGAAATTTTTGCAACAACATGTTCATAAAAGGTTCAATCTTTTCTTTTCCTTGCGAATTTTCATCAGAGGCATGAAGCATTGCATAATATAATGCTTCAAATCTACCTCTTGAAAACATCTGAAGAAACCAAGGAGTATAAAATTCTGCAGATGTATACCAGTAGTCGCGAATGCATGGTCTTTTCTGAATCCCAATATTTATTAGGACAGCAATAAACTTATCAAGTTCATGGCGTGTGACTTTGGTCCACCGAGAATACAATGAATATTGTTTCGCAGGGTTATTTTGAATACATTTGAGCCTGGAATAATCTTGATGCACTGGCACATGAAATCTTGAACCTCATCTGTATTCAAAACACTGAAACATTTCAATGGGGTTGACAGGTCAAACCCCTCATTCACACCTGGTGTTCTCTTTGGACAAAATTGAAATGCATTTTGTGTCATCCCCTCAGCAATTTCTAACCACTCTTGGACATCTTGTGAGGATGCACCTGCCTCTAGACTTGTGGCAGTTCTCATAGCTTTACTTTTGGTCACAATGGTGTTTTTGCCTCTTTATCCTTTTCCTTTAGTGACTGAAAGTTTTGCTCTTTTTATACCAGCCCTACCTGATGCAAGTTCAATCAGCTGATCGACATCGCCCTCAGAATGATCACTTTCATGAATATTCTGACACAAAGTCTTTACAATGTCTTCATTGGAATTACTAAACCTAACTTCTAAATCAGTGTCGCTCGAGTTATCTTCTGTCCACTGAGAAATTAGTGTCGTGCTTGCTCAGCTGAAAGCAGGTGTTTAGAAGAAGATTCTTGATCCATTTTGTATGTAAACAAAAAAATAGAAATGTATATAAAACACACAATTTTAGCTTCACAAATTTTTTTTCGCTCACAAACGTCCATAAACATGTGCTGGATGTAATGAAATGATTTAAATACCAGCTAGTTGTTAGGTATTTATAACTTTTCGTTCAAACTCGACATATATCACACTGGCGTGCCACGCGTCATTGGTCCAAACGGAAGTCCTATCTGGCGCAAAGTGCTCCAGTTTGGACGGAAAGAGTTAAACCACATATTTCTGTAAAAACCAAAGATGAAACTATTGTTACTAATATTATTTACACATACTACATTCTATTTTATGTTTCCCAGAAGAATGTTGCCACTATTCATTTGCTTTCATGGTAGTTATAAATACATTGTGACTAGTTTTGACACCCAGTGTAATAATGATTGGAGTACTGATGGCAAGCAGGTATGCTGCTGAGGACACAGTTCCTATCTCTTTTTATATAACATATAAGTGGCCTAGTGTCAGAAACGTTCTTCAAAGCTGAGGCTGCTTGAGGTCTAACAATATCAGTAGCTGCATTTTCTTGGATACTTAGTGTACTCAGAACAGCAGAATCTTCAGTTAATTGGTGAAGCAGATTTGAACTGCATCATGATGAAAACAGTATAACATTGAAGTACTGACCTCCTATACTTCAAGCAGCCAGAAGAAATTGTTTTCCAATTATTAAAAAAAATTTGCATTTATGTACACCATAATAGCCAACTCTTTGGTCCAGGAGGTCATACCCATTCATTGAATTGTTGTATTCATTTATAATTTTCAGCTTTACAATATTTAAAAAAAATATATATATATATATTCTTCTTCTTCTTTGATCCTTAGCCGCCGACCGTCAAAGCAGTCAGTGGCCATCATGCCTAGTGGCGTCTTGTAGGGCAACAACAAATTGATTCCACTTTGCTCGGTCGGCGGCCATCCTTCGTACAGTGCCCCAACTCTGATTCATTCTTTGCATCTCAGCCTCCACAGTCCTCCGCCAGGTTGTTTTTGGTCGGCCTCTGTTTCGTTTTCCTTATATATATATATATATATATATATATATATATATATATATATATATATATATATATATATATATATATATATATATATATATATATATATATATATATATATATATATTGTTCTCAATTCCAAATAATATGAATTACTGCTGATATGAGACAGTGGCATCACATTTGTCAAAACATTGTCAATAGGGACAATCACAATTATGCTTATACGTTAAATAAAAAACTAAAATAAATGAACAAAATCAAGAAGAAACTGTGAACAAGAATAATATTAAAGTGGAGGGGGTGTAAATGCCTGGTGTTTCTAGTTATATAACTGACTTTTATAACTTTCTTTTCTTACTAGCAATAGATTGGGTTATGAAAACACTGACATCACACAACAGAAATGGAATCCAGTGGAATTTGACTAAACAGCTTAATGATCTGGATTTTGCAGATGACTTGGCTCTTCTGTCCCATAACCATAATCAGATGCAAGAGAAAATGAAAATACTTGATGAGAGGTCACAACAGGTGGGCCTGAAAATACACAGGGAAAAGACAAAGATTATGAGAATAAATCCAAGAAATTATAACAAGGTTGAACTTGAAGAAACACCACTAAAAGAAGTAGAATCTTACACATATCTTGGAAGTAATGTAGACAAAGTTGGAGGGACAGACAGTGATATCAAAATAAGAAAACAAAAAGCAAGAGGAGCTTTCATTGCATTAGGAAACATATGGAGAACAAGAGAAATCAAATCCAACACAAAAATAAGAATCTTCAACTCAAATGTCAAGTCAGTCCTATTGTATGGCTCTGAGGCATGGAGAACAACAAAAACAACAACTAAAAAGCTACAGACTTTTATAAACAGGTGCTTGCGTAGAATAGAAGGACTGAAATGGTATGACAAAGTCACAAATGTGGAATTGATGACAAGAACCAGACAAGTGCCAGTGGAACAAGAGTTGAGAAGACGACACTGGCGATGGATAGGACACACATTGAGGAAACCTGTTGATAGCATTACAAGGCAGTCCTTGTTCTGGAATCCACAGGGAAAGGGAGGAAGAGATAAACCGAAAAACGCATGGAGAAGAGAACTGGAAACAGAGGTGAAAATGATGAGGAAAACATGGAAAGAACTTGAACGAATGGCACAGGAGAGGAAGACTTGGCATGTGTTTGTTGAAGGCCTACACTCCTTGCAGAGGTAAAGGGTATTGACTGATTGATTGAAAAATTGCCATTTTAAATCTTTCTATTATATGAAACTTACATTCTAGCTATCAAATGGGAAAAGTTACATTTTTCAAACATGATCTTATGCACATTTAGTATGCATTTGAAAATCTCTGAATCACTCAAGAAAATCAATATGGCACAAATAGTTTAAAATACAATCACAGACATTCTATCCTCAAACATGTATAACACCCTTTATTAATCTGCTAATATGTTTCTATATGGCTGTTAATTGTCATAGTTGATGTTTTTTGCTAATACATGTTGTTGATAACTTTCAGGTCCTTACAATCAATGTTGATGCATTCTAGCATTTTCATAATTTTCACATCTATTTTCTCTATCTCAAATGCTTTAGTGTAGTGCATAAAGCTAATGTATAGATAGATTATAGATAGAAGTTATATTTTTTTAAATGATCATATACACATTTTGTATGCACTTGGCAGCTCTGACCCATTCAGAAGAAAGTTAGTATAGCAAAGACTATTGAATGTGACATTGGACATTCTACCATTAAACATGTATCACTCAGAAGAAAGTCAGTATAGCAAAGACTGTTGAATGTGACATTGGACATTCTACCATTAAACATGTATCACTCAGAAGCATTCTTTTATTAAACATGTATCACTCAGAAGAAAGTCAGTATAGCAAGGACTATTGAATGTGACATTGGACATTCTACCATTAAACATGTATCACTCTTCCTTACATTTTCAAGTTGTAATATTTTTTTTCACCATTATTTAAAAAAAAAAAGAAAATTTGAGTGAAATTTCGTGTAAAATCAGTATCTTAAATAACCAGCTTGCAACTAACTAACTGTCTAAGATTTTGTTACACATAATTCATTTTTCTTCTCAGATTGCAAAAAAATATGGAACAGAAGATCCCATTCTTGGATCAAAAAATAAAACAGGACATCAGTACAGATTTTAAAGTGAGTTTTCTTTTTAATTCTTGATAACAAATTTTTATACATCCTAAGGCAGTTAAACTGAGAAATCAGTTAAAATATTGTCCATTTTATTACTTATTGCTAGGTTCTTTTCTTTTTTTTTCTTTTACAATGAAGCATACTCGTATGTCAATGTAATGTACAGTCTTCATCAGGGACAGTGGCTGAGAAAAGAAAGAAATTTAAGTACATAAAAATGTATCATGTAGTTGTGAAACTGAGACGATATTTAAGACTGAAGTGATTTGTTTCAAACTTGAATATGTTCAATATTTTGTTTTCAGGGACACACAATAAAGATAGAAAGTGAAAGTGAGGAAGATGGTCATGTTTCTGCAGGGAGAGAGAGTACGAGGACCAGTTCCACATCTGTATATCCTGCTGGGGACAATTTACTCAGTAATTATTTACAACATTTTAACATTAATGTAACCTGTGCTCAATAAGTTACAACTATCAACGCATATGTAACATAATAAGTGTTATTTGTACACATCCACCATAAACATCATTATTTTTTAGGGTCTCTACCCTGAATGTACAGGTGTGTATTTTTTTTCTTTTAATTTCAATAATTTTTTAAATTTTTGTGGGTATCTTTAGTCCACACAGAAAATCCCTTTCTGCAAATTTTACTTGTTTGGGGCAGTGGCATACCAAGGGTTTATAGCCCCTGGTCACTGCCAGATAAAATATATGTTCCATTTGTAGACCAATCAAAAGAAATTTGAAAGGACTATATGAAGCACTGTCGTGACTTTTAAATTCTTCTAAGAGCACCAGGATGAATTACTGGGAAAATATGAAATTTAAGAACACCAAACAAACAATCAAATAAACACCCAGTCAGTGTTCATAGACTGTGTGCTCAAGGCATCTACAGATTGACACAGATTGACTCTGGCATCTAACTTCGCCTGTTCTCTTCTGGACGGCTCTCTCAAAAATAGGCCTGTTTCGCAGCTTGCTATCTCTTTTAGAAGCCTAGGCTAATCACTCAACTTACGCATATTAATTTGCGTCACACAAAAAAAACACACGCGATTATTGCTCTAGAAGGCATGAAAACACGAATATACACAACTATTTCTAGAGCAAAAACACAACTAATTTGTAGGCTTTATTGTGGCCTTGTAATAAATCTTCTTGAAGATAACGTGATGAAAAGGCACAAAACCACAGAGACAATATGGCTGACAAGATGGGTGAACCACGCAGACAATATTGCTGACAAGATGGGGCCAGCATCGAGAACGACAGATCTCAAGATGGCGCTGTCACATATTCCCCGCCTGATTTTGTTGTCGTCCCGACAACTGCAGTTGGAACAAAGTCAGTTCGTGACTGCAGTAGCATCCTGCAATTGCTATCTTAGAAAGCAGGATCTTGCCATCAATGTCTGTGAAATAAAAGCTTGCCAGGTCAGTGCACTTCTGACAGATCTCATAAGCATTAACTGTCTTGATAAAAGTCTCAGTGTTGAGAAGGAATTCAAATTCCATGTTTATATGCTTCAGTTGACTGAAAGGTGTTGACATTTCCTGCTGTAGTCTGTCTAGTATGCATCTTATCACTTGTGCAATCTTATCACTTGCGCATTCTTTTCATCTGCTGGAGGTTTTTTGATAGTTTAACGGGCATCACTCATCAACCTTCAGCTTTGATCTGTTGCACCTCTTTTTGCACACCACAAAGTGTCCTTTCTCTTGCAATTTTGTGGTGCTCAAAAGGTCATGGCTTAGCACGTCATTATGTGAAAGAATTATTATGACATGAGATGATTGTGCTTATACATTGTGTCCAAAAGTATTCATTCTTATATTGATGATCTTGTATGTGTGTATGAAATAGGATATAAGTCTCAGTTGATACTTTATGGGCTATGTCATAAATATGATAATTACTATTGCTTAATGCATAGAGTAGGACTATGTTCAAATATGTGTGTTGTTTAGATGCTTTCAAAGTGTATGGACAAACACTGATTGTTGGCCCAATATATATGACCCGATGGACTTCATGTCAATGGTGATCTGTGTGGATCCTCAGAGTGAAAAGTAGAAGATGTCTAATAAATATTGTGCTGTATTATTTTTTGCATTGGTCTTTGCATTCAAAACTGTTTCTTTACAAACAATGTCACTCATTTTGTTAAGTTCTCTCTTGAGAGACTTCAAACCTTTGATGTTCCTTGATGGATCTTGCAATTGTTTTGGTACGTGGTCAGTTTTTCCAAGAATTTGATACAGAAAAATAAAAAAACAAAGCATTAAAATGAAATTAAAAACATTTTGATGGAGCTTCTCAAGTAGATCTGCCAGTTCATCAAATCTTTCATAAATGACTTTAACAGCTTCTGCTCTTGAACTCCAAATGGAGTTGCTTCCATGCAACATGGGCTTTGGGGAAAAAGATATGAAGCATATAGATTTTCTGCCTAGAGAGGATGTGCAGCTGCTCACTTACACTAGTTGTGATCATACAGCCTAGAGATTACGTGCAGCTGCTCACTAGTTGTGATCATACAGCTTAGAGAGAACGTACAGCTGCTCACTAACACTAGTAGTGATCATACAGTCTAGAGAGGACATACAGCTGCTCACTAACATTAGTTGTGATCATACAGCTGAAGAATATGAATAATTTGGATTTGAAGTAAAAAATGACAGTGAGAGAATCTGCTGAGAAAGAAAAGATTCAAATTATGTTAGTTGGACACATGCATTCGCAGAGAAACAACCTGACTTTTTGGTGCCTCCCTCCATCTGTGACCAGGTGACCGCCCATCCCTGCCCTTCCTTGTTCTATACACTGGTGTGGGGCTTTGATCTGTATGTCTTGGCTTAAAATCTTAATTATAACTTATTAGAGATTTAACAGGTTTTTTTTTTTTAATTAACGAAACAGAAATGCTGTATGCCTAGCCCTCCTTGCTATATGTTTTGTTGTTCTTTTTTTCCATATCCTTGCCATTTTTTTCATTTGATATTTGTTTGGTTATTTCAACCAGTTCCACATTAGCAATCCTATCATACCATAATGATCTATTTTTTTCTGAAAACAGAAAAAAAAAGCATTTCTTCTTCGTACACACTCAGTCGTTGTCCACTTGAATGTTCTCAAAGAAAGCAGTAATCAGTTTGAGGCTATTTGAATCCCTGTAAAACTTTTCCACAAAAGGAGCTGGCGTCTGCCATATGTATTTTCTCTGTACCGCATATAAGGGGCAACTTTAAAGCAGATGTTCAGCAGTCATTTTATCATTGCCACAGTTAACTGATTGGTAGTTGAGCCTAGAAAGCATTTAAAAAGTCCTAAATCTTCCTTACATTTAGTTTTTGTTTTTTTTTAGATGGTATCTAAATCTTTTGTGGGCCAGTCTGGAGATGCTGAAGATTATTACCTTTTACTTGAAAATTCTTGTTTTTGTTTTTGATTCTGCCTATATAGCTGGTAGAAAGAAATCCATTTAAAAAGCTATACAGTGGTGACACCACATCTGCTTGTGGCCAAAACCAGAAAGATAGTAATCAAGGGGGTTCTCGGAGCGGAATAATGGTTGTAAAAACTAAAAGAAGGGGTAAATGGGGGGGATAGTATCAAGGATGGGGGTATGGTCTCGAGGGCATGGGGGGGTGAGGTAAAACTAAAAGAAGGAGAAACCAAAGGGGACCAGGTCATAGTGGGTATGGCCCAAAAGGGGATGAGAGGGCGGGGGGGGTCCAAGGAAGAATACTTCTCGGCTGCTTCAAAGGTCAGTGGATGGACTGCCTAGATGGAAAATTATCATCCTCGGAGATTTCAATGCCAGGGTTGGAAAATGACCATGGCATAGATTGGGTGGGGTTATCGGTAGATATGGAGAAGATTTCTTGTGACAATGGAAAGCGACATGTAAAGCCGCTTACATGCATTACACTAAGGTTGTGGAAACAACCAAGAATGAGAAAGTCAGTGTTCGACTGGGGCCATTGGTTAGGAGGAGCTTCATTCAAAATATGTCCGGGTGCACCTAGAGTCTGGAGGGGGCCAGAGATTGGAAGTGTTCCACTACTGCTTACAATCAAAAGAAACAATGAAGAGTTGCTCAAGCTAGGAACTGTCCAGCACCACGCAAGATCAAAAGAACAACAGAAAGAGTTTGCTCAAGCCCTATGAACTGTCCATCACTACACGCAAGAAACCAAGTAAACCAACCCATAACGGAAGAAATGAGCATTAAGACCTACAAGCATGAAAGAAGCCAGAAATTAAGACACAGATATCAGGGCTTATTGCTACAAGCGGTGTGTAAAAACCACAGAAGAACAACCTGTATGACTTGGGATACCCTGTGGCTTTAAATTCAAGGCATCATAAAGACAGCTGCTGCAGACGCTTGTGGTGAAGTCCGACTTGGGAACAAGAGAAAGAGGACACCTTGGTGGACAGAGGAAGTCAAAGAGAAAATAAGAGAGAAGAAAATGGCATGGAAACAAGTATTGTAGGAGCTTAAAAAAAAACACAGCAGGACAAATAGAGAAATATAGAGAATATGTGATACTCAGAACAGAAGCAAGAACAAGTTGCTAGCAGCAAAACAGAAGTCTTGGGAAGAATTTGGAGAAGAAGCTAGAAAGGATGGGACCAGCAATTGTTCTATAAGGACCCTAAAGAAACATGAGGAGAAAAACAATGCCCTCTTAAAGTTAACATTTTTTTGCCCCGGAGGGGGGGGGGGGGGGGGGGGGGGGGGGGGGGGGGGGATTAATTTTTACATGTGTTGACATAAAAGATGGAAGAACTGAAGGGCTGGCACTTGGAGAAAAATCAAGTTGGGCAAGCAGCAGGGTCAGGGGGGGCTTGGGGACATCAAGGGGGGGGGGGGGGGGGGGGGGGGGGGGGGGGGCATGGGGGGGGCTTTTACCCAAAGGGGGGGTGGGGAGATTGCAATTATAACACCGATTTTCAAAAAGGGGGGCATTTGAACAATTGGGGGCAAATCCCTGTCCCTGGTTAAATTGAGCAGAGGGGGTGGATGGGCCTAGGGGGGCCACATTGGATGAAGGGGGGGGGCGGATTCCGAGCAAACCGAAGTACTCAATGGGGGGGGGGGGGGGGGGGGGGGGGGGTGGGTGGGGTGAAAGGGCCCTTGAGTTACAAGAGTGTAGATCCATCATTTGTTTCTCATAGATCTGGAAAAAGCGTTTGACAGGTCCCCTGGAGCGATACTTTGGGACTGTTTGGCAAGGTATGAAACATTCAAGCACCTCTGATTCATGCTGATGTTTAGTTTACAGAGTTATACAAGAGGGGCAAAGAAATTTTGTGAGGACAGCAAACTATAAGAGAATAGGTTCCAGGAAACTCACACTGGTGACAGACAATGGCGATTATCCTGTCACCTTATCTTTTTCATACTCTCTCATGGACGATGTCATCAAGGGCATGGGGGGAGAGAACAAGAAATATTTCAGGTGGGGTGCTTTGTCAGTGATTGCTAAATCGGGAGGACCCATCTCAATCCAACCTGCAGCGAGTCTGGAAGGGAAGAGTGGGAGAATGAGAGGGATGGTCATAAGCAGGGGGAAATCCATGGTGATATCACAGAAGGGGGAAACAGAAAGAAGTTGGGAGAACAGTTCTGGAGCAGTCACCACTTAGTTGGGAGAAACAGGTCCTGGTGCAGGGACCCGCTATTATCTCGGAGCTATTTTATAGACCGAAAAAGGGGGGCATCAAAAAGAAGGAGGTGGCCACTCGAAAAGCAAGGGTGGGGGGGGGGGAGGGGGGGGGGGCATAAATCGAGGATATCCTCAGCTGGTAGAGAAACGAAGATGGCTGTTATATCATTGTCCCAAGCTGGGGGGGGGGGGGGGATGCGAGTTGACTACAACTCCTCAAAAGCCAGATTCAAAAACCTCAGATATGAGGTTTGAAATGGTTGATTGTAACAAGAAGGGAGACATGGTCCGCAACCAGAAACGATACGTTAAAATCCCAACCCGCTGCAGACTACCTGTTCCGGGTACCACGACAAGCATGGGAAACAAAGAGCACAGGGATATTGTGTTGAGAGTTTAGATAATCTTTTC
The DNA here is from genome assembly GCA_024509875.1 of Oreohelix idahoensis. Lineage (NCBI taxonomy): Eukaryota > Metazoa > Mollusca > Gastropoda > Stylommatophora > Oreohelicidae > Oreohelix > Oreohelix idahoensis. The sequence goes on from JAMPIV010019840.1 coordinate 346,396, forward strand.
GAGACTAGGGTGGGAACCAGGCCAGGTAAGAAGACAGGAAATGGTAACATTAGGGGGGCAGGAGTTTTCATAATCTAATCTTAAAAACCGTAAGAAGAGATATGGTAACTTGAGATCACCAGTTGTCTCTCATTCAGACTCTAGAATAAAGGGTTCTTGACATTGTCTCTCTTGAGGAATTCTACACTTTATGTCCTCTTATATTTGACATATATTTTTAATGAACTAATGATGTGACTGTCAACAAATTCTACATGTCATGTCCTCTTATATTTGACATAAAGTTTTAATGAACTAATGATTTGACTGTCAACAAAAGACATTTATGTCTCTCTCATCACATCTTGAGCCACCCCCAAGGACCAGAGGTTGTCAACAAACTTTTGTCAAGTCTTCCTGTCCTGTGTCATCAGCTCTAGTTCTTTGTATGTCTTCTTCATGTCTGTCTCCAGTTCTCTTCTCCATGTGTGTCCTTGACCTTCCTCTAGACTTCTAGGAATGTTGTCACCAGGTTTTCTCAGTGTGTTTCATGTCAGTCTCCAGTATCTTCTCATCTCTGGTTCCACGAATGCTTATCTGGTAGTTGTCATCAGTTCTCAATGTGTTTCCTGCCAGTCTCCAGCATCTTCTCATCTCTAGTTCCACTGATGCTTGTCTGGTAGATGTCATCAGTTCCACATGAGTGATCTTGTCATAGCACTTCAATCCTTCTATTCTATGTCGGCATCCATTTTAAGAAAGAGTGTAACTTCTTTGAATGTTGTTGTTCTCTGTGTTTCAAGTCATACAATAGGACTGACTTGATGTGTTTCAAGTCATACAATAGGACTGACTTGATGTGTTTCAAGTCATACAATAGGACTGACTTGACGTGTTTCAAGTCATACAATAGGACTGACGTGACAGTAAAAGGTTCTTATTTTTGTAATGGATTTACTTTTTTTTCTGTATGTATGTATGATTCTACATCTTGTTGTGCTATTTCTTCAAGAGCAATATTTTTATCATTTTCTGACTTTATTTTTATTATATTTGTTTTCTCCCTGTGTATTTTCAGACCAACTTGTTGTCACTTCTCATTAAGTATTTTCATTCTGTCATACATGTGATTTCAGTTTTTGGACAGGAGAGCCAGTTCATCTGTAAAATCTAGATCATGAAGCTGTTTAATCAGAGTTTAGGTTTCTATTTGTTGAAGTTGATGTTTTCACAACCCAATCTGTAGCGTAGATTATTGAAATGGTAACAACAGGCATCCCTGTTGCACCTGAGTTCTTTATTTTTTCATTAGTGAAAAATGTTAAGTCTTCATGTGTTTTCTTCATTAAGTTAATAATCTTCATATTGCCTCATCATTTTCCAAAGTGGTTCTCTGTCTACACTGCCAAATACCTTTTCATAGTCTACAAATCTAATGTAAAGAGTTACTTTCCATTTCAGACCTTGTTCCACTTTTATTCTCAATGTGACATTCTGATCTGTATAAATATATAAACCAATAAAACGGTATTGTATCAGTTCTACAAATTAATGGTTCACAGGAAACAGGAACTGCTTTGTCTAGAAAAAGTTCTTGATAATGAACCTGTTAAATATTTGTCCTGGAACTAATAGTAAGATTATTCACATTTAATAGATGCACTTGTAAATCTTTTGTAAATCTCCCTTCTAATGCAGTTTGACCAGAGATCCTTTTTTCCATTCTGATGGTATTTATTCTCTCTCACAGACAGTTCCACAAAACAGACTCAACTCAGCAGACTGTATCCGCGAAATCCCCCTGACTTCCAGCCAGCAATCGAGGAGCTACAATTCAACTGTGAAAAGCCAAATAAGGAAGAAATAAAGAAAAACATAAAGCTTCTAACAGAAGGAAAAGAAGCTGGTTCTGATGACATTCCAGTAGAGGCTATCAAAGCAGAAATGGACACCTCTGCAGATGTTTTATACACATTACTGGGTACATTTTTTGTGGTTACAAATTGTCTACAGCAAGTGATAACTGGTCCTAAGCCCAACCCTCCTTAGTCAGCTCTCATGCCATGCCTGGAAGATAAGAGTGTTAGTAGTCCCTTAGCATCCCTTAGTAACCCACTAGTGTGATAAGTAATAGCTTATGGCACATGAAATATTTTAATAGAAGTCTGTCAGTTTAACTTACTTAGAGTAAATCTAAGTTTTCATCAAGAACTAGCTGTAAGTACAGAATATTTTGAGGACCTTCTCAATAGACCAGCTCCACACAACCCCCCAGATATCCAGCCAGCAGAAGAAGAGCTACAAATTAACGGTGAAAGACCAACGAAGGAAGAAATAAAGAAAGCAATAAAGCTTCTAAGAGATGGAAAAGCGTCTGGACCTGATGGCATTCCAGCAGAGGCCATCAAAGCAGATATTGACATGGCTACAGAGATGTTATATAATTTACTTGGTAAAGTCTGGGAAAAGGAAGAGATACCAGCAGAATGGAAGGAAGGATATCTGGTTAAGTTGCCTAAGAAGGGAAATTTACAAGAGTGCACAAATTATAGAGGAATAATGTTACTTTCAGTGCCAGGAAAAGTATTAAACAGAATTATCCTTGAAAGACTAAAAGAGTCCATAGACAAGAAACTCTGCCATCAATGGTACCTATACTTTGTAGCGGTATGGCAGCTTGCGTACCCTGACAATCCCCAGAGCTATGCCAGTGGGAGTTTTACTCCTGGTAGGTTCAACCAAGCTGGACTGGTCTGTGTGGGTAGGGGTCAGACAAAAGCTGGTCCTCCAGGTTGGGGGTTTTAGCATAGGGCTGACACCCCTGTCCATGTAAAAAAAAAACGATGAAGTTACGGAAACAACAATAAATGGAAAAACTTTGCTGCGGGATGAACATTCGGAGTCTGTGGCTTGTATGACTGTCAGTGGTGAAAGCCGAAAGGAAGCCACTGACATGAAAACGGATGTCCTGACCGCAAAACAGGATACAAGAATAGGATTTTGGAATGTCAGGACAATGAACGAGACAGGTAAACTAAGACAGGTCACGGCAGAAATGAGAAACTATAGGTTAGACATCCTAGGGATAAGCAAGAGCAGATGGACAGGGGCAGGAAAAGTTAAAACAGCAACAGGAGAAACAGTACTTTACTCCGGAAGAGAGGATGGACAGCACAATGAAAGCGTAGCCATTATTCTACAGAAAGGAATAGAAAGAACATTACTGGAATGGAAAACCATCAACAACAGACTGATAAGATTAAGATTGAGAGGGAGATTCACAGGGTTCGTAGCGACCTGGAAAAACCTGGAAAATGGGGAAAAAAATTCCAGGCCTTGAAAAGCCTGGAAAAATGGCTAAAAGCCTTGAATTTTCTGCATCGGATCTGGAAAAAAATCGAAAGTTGTCCATTTTCAGTTATTGGTGGTATTTTTCGTTAAACTTCAGTTACCGTATAATTTTTACTTCCCTTTGTGCACTAAATCCATTTCCAGACATTTTCGTCGATTTGCGTTTTAGGCGATTTGTGTTAATGATGTGAACGCCTCTGTTGTTTCTCGAAAGCTACTGGGAAAAAATTGATTTATAACCTCAGACCTAAGGGTCTTTTATATTTGGACATGCGCCCTAATATAACCGACTGGGCCAAAATGAGGCAAAACTTTAAAATAAAAAACACCAAGAACTTGTCTCTACACATTCAAGTTGTGTTAAATCATTCATTTCAACTGAGGTAAGTAGGCCTAGGCTAATAAATTCATTTAGGCCTAGGCCTATCTGATTTATAAAACATTTAGGCCTACATAAGTGCAGTTTATAGATAGACCTACTGTACTTGCGTCTGTAATTTACAATGTAGGCCTATTTACAGTTTTATTTTTAACCATGGCCAAAATTAGTGTTTGAATGAAATTTTTTGGATTACAACTGCTTACGGGAATATGTTTGACAAAGTTTAAGATGATCAGGAATAGAAATTGATGGCGATTCCATATCCTATAGCCTACCCTGTTATCAGACCATGTCCCACTGTTTATTTCACCACATCTTTTGGAAATAAATATATTTTGAATGCTTTTTTATTATTTTTATGATGATGAGACATATCCCGTTCTCCTCTGCAGGGTTATAATTAGGATATGCCTAGGTCTACATTTTTTCAATTCCAGATAACATGAATAACCGCCGATACATGAAAGTGTCATCACATCTGTCAAATCGCTGTAATTAAGATAAATGAAAATTACCAATTTTGTGCATAGACCTATGTTATTTAAAATTTTTTAAATAATTTAAAAATTTTTTTTTTTAATCGAAACAAACAGAAATGATAAAACAAAACAAACCCCAACAAAAACATCAAACAAAAATAGTATAGATGAGGAGGGAGTGTGTGTGTAAAGGCCTGATGTTTCCAGTTAGATATTTAATAGATTTTAACTTATCATAAGTGTTATAAGGATATCATCATACCTTCACCCTCCCAATTACTATATATTAACTTTTGTTCTAGTTAAATATTGTTTGACTATATTATTCATGCGTTTAGAACTTTGACTTGGTAAATATACATAGCTTAGGCCTACTTATAAGTTATTTGTGTGTTCTATTTTTTTTTTTTTTTAAACAGAAAAGAACACAACCCCAAGGAGCAGTTTTTCCCTCAGAAACATCAAAACCATCTAACACTACTCCCTCAGACACGTGAAAAACGTCTAACACTACTAGGAGACCTACAGATGTGACATCATTTGTGACCAAGGAAGAAACTCTCAGAGCTGAGATTATTTGGACTCTTTTTTCAGTGAAAAGTCACTTTAGTTTTAATTCAAATTTCATAAGCAACAAGGGACATATTCTCTTCTGTGGTAGTTTTTATTCAGCCTTCAGCTTTATTTCAAGACCTGAAATTCAGATTGGTGCATTTGGAACACCTCTACACCTCACGGTAGAAGGGGAATGACCAAGTAAGTAAGTAAGTAAGCATTTGGAACAGTAGCTGAAAATAGGAAGCATTTTCCTGTAGCACTGAAGAAAAAACAACTCAAATTGAAAAAGACAAATCATCCTGTGTTTTGTGCAACAGAAGATAAGGCATGCCGACAGTCACCTGGCATGATACAAAAAGATTTAACCTTATATCTACTGTTCACTCCAATGTTAAAATAAACAAGACAAATTCTTTAGGGCAGAACAATTCAGAAGCCAGTGCTTGCAGAAAAATACAGCACAAGTATGGGAGGTGTCGACCACTTCAGCAAACTAGCAATGTGACACCTTCAAAACCACAGGTCACAACAACACGACTTACTGAGCACCACTTCATTGATAACCACACAGTCAAGGATTATCAACGATCCAGACAAAGACTCTTGCAGAGGCTACAGCTACATCTTCAACCCCAGTTAATGAAAAAAGCAGCTCAGACTCCAACTAGAGGTACTTAACTACACAAACATTTACAAATGCTCATTGTCAGATGCCACAGACAGAATAGATTAAAAAAAGACAAACACGAAAAATAGTTGTTTTTTTTTGCATTTTATTCACAATTTTATTAGCCTTTTATGTTGATATACGTGGTTAATCGTTAAATCAGTACGCCAATCTAGCTTATTTTATTCATTACCTTCCATGTCACTAACATTTTATTGTGCCGTCGTTGAACAAATTCACTAAAAACTGGGAAAAGATGCCTGTTTTTCAATCTTTTATGATTTTATATATAAAAAAAAAAATTCTTTTTAAAGAAATCTGCAAACACCCTTGGTAATGGGAGATGGTAATGCTCCGGATTGTTGGTCAGCAAAGTGATAATTATATCTGAGAAAATTAGATGAGGAAAATATTAGAGTTTCCCATCCTTGAAAATCACGTGCTGGACCTTGAAAAAGCCTGGAAAATGCTTGAAAAAATTTGCTATGAACCCTGGATTCACCAACACTACAATAATACAATGTTACGCACCAACGAATGATAGCGATGAGGAGGTCAAGGATGAATTCTATCAACAACTGCAGAAAGAAATGGAAGACACACCTAGATATGACCTTGTTATAGTAATGGGAGACCTCAATGCGAAAGTTGGTACACACAATACATTTAAGGAAAGTAGGTACCACAAAATGATTTTTGCTTGCACAGGAACACAAGAGAAAACAATGCAGTTTGGAAGCTCTTGGAAAACCATGAAATTGGGTACTTTATTTTTAAAAAGTGGAAAAAAAATAAAAATGTTATGGCATTTTTAAAAGTGTAGGGACTTTCGCAAAGTAGAAAAAGTTACATCACACCAACTTCAGAATGTCCCCGTTTTCTTAAATATAATCTTAGAACCTTCTCTGACAAACAGCATATAGTCTGCAATACACTGATCACATAAAGAAGACTATAGGGCTACATCATGAATAATTATCAATATATTTGAGACCGACAATTGCAAACCATTACCGAAAAATGTAGTTTTTTGCATGAACATAAATTTTCACATCATATTTCAAAAAATATAAAAGGTACAAGCTTTAAATATGTACATATTAATCTGCATACTACACAAATACAACCCAATTTTTTTCAGAGGATTTGAACATCTGTTTGTTCTTGTATAATTTTTTTAAATGTGTCCCAAGGCCAATTTGTCGCAGAGGAAGAAAAAAATGTGAAAATTCAGAAAAAAATTTTTTTTTAAATACTGTCCATATTTCAATTAAAAAATCATTTGTAGGCAATAATTAACAACATCTAAACAATAATTAACGGGAGCCGCGCTGGTGTAATGGCTTCGGCGTTGTACTGGCGACCAGGTGTTCATGGTTCAAACCCGGGCGTCAGCGTTTGAAGAAATGTTTACGGCCGGAAATTTGACTGAATAACCTGAACGGCTCCTGTGATAAACCCTCTGTGGATGGGAAGGAGCGAAGCTCCTGACCGGGTTGGAAGGAAAGTCCTCAGGTTCCCCAGCCTCGCAATGACATGTCATTGGGCCGAAGGGCTGAAAGCCCAAGTGCCGCTGGGTAAGGAAAAAAAAAAACAATAATTAACAACATCTAAACGCTATTTTTTGATAAAACAACTGGTTACTAGCATTAAAAAATGTTTTTTTATACCATCGTAGTATGAGTCATATGCAAAAGTAAAATTCCAGAAGTGAATTTTCTTTACATGTATAGAGCATTACAAATACTATTATTATATCATACAATGTGTGCATTGAAAATCGGGATGAACCTGAAAACTTGAAAAATGCACAGCCTGCTTAAATTAAAATGTATATTAATTAACATGGATACGTGAGTCTGAACTATTTAAATCATTTTATGAAAACTGTTTATATATATTTATGTTTAAGGTAGGACTATCAACTAGTGCCTGCTAGTCCGGACATTTCAGTACGCCATCAGCTACTTAAGTTATGGTATTTTCCGGTCTCCTAGCCTTGACAATATGTCGACCATTGGCATTTGGTCTTGCGATATCATTCACGTTTGAGATCATAGTTCACCCTATTATGTTGCAAAAGAAACCTTCATTTAATTACCAATTAATTAAAACATGCATTTTTTATTCAAATTGGTAACTTTCTTAGCTTTTCAAGCTGTTGAAAAAAATTAGATTGATGTACGAATGTCTGAAGTGGAGATTCAATCCACGCTGTTACACAAACTGTGCGATCATGTTAAATTACTAAATAATATTAAAACTATTGTAAATTTTACATTTGAAGTTCAAAACATTGTTAATAAGTGATACACTTACGTATAGTCAACCTCAAATCAGAAGATGTGATGATGTTTGAACAAGAGCCAATATAAGTGGCGTCCCGATGTTGATCGACATCGGGAGTTATCACGGCCCATGGAACAGCCTCGCTCTCCATCCTTCGCTAAAATTCTAGGCCTAACTTAAGCGATACAGAACTTACTTAAAGTCCATTCTCTCGACCGCCAAATATCAGAAGTCTTTAAAATTTCACACGAATAAAGAAAAATGGCTTCCAAATCTTCTCATACCTTGCAAAGAATTATAACACCATTTAAAATGTCAAATTTGGTAAAATTTCAACTTCACTTCGAGATATCGACATTTTACACTTTGTTTTCTACAGTTTGCAATATATGAAACTAAAGATACACTTTTCCCCCTAAAAGTTGTGAAAACAGTGTGCAAATTAGTGGTTTGGCGGTCGAGAGACCCTCATTTGAATGAAGCGGGGTGAGACGAAAATGTTTGGAGTCAGAAGCGCGCCGAGGCAAACTACGCGTAACGTTGCCGTTTGTTTTTATTAGTAAAAAAATACTTCAATAGCTTTTATTTTATTTTTTAATTAATACACTTCAAAAGAGAAGAAGATAAAGAGTATCGTGATATAAATATTATTACAATCCGCTTAATAGCAAAGGGGCAGTGATGACTTAAACTTGACGAATTTCCCTGAGTTTTCTCCACTTTCGTCCGTTTTCAACAGCACGAAGCGGGCACTTTGTTATACCTAATGAAAGAACAATGGGAAAATGCGGCAGCAGAACAGCAAATGAAAATGGGGATAAACTAATAAGTTTCTGTAGCATTAACAACCTGGTCATTGGAGGAACACTTCCCACATAAAGAAATTCACAAATTAACATGGGAATCACCAAATGGTCAGGACAGAAACCAGATAGACCACATCATGGTTAACGGTAGATGGAGACATGCATTACAAGATGTGAAGGTAAGAAGAATTGCAGATGTGGGAAGTGATCACCATTTAGTAGTAGCAAAATTGAACGTGAAACTAAGAAGGGCTAGACCAACTGTAACTACACAGAAAAAGTTTGACATCAGCAAATTGAAGGACCCCCTTACCAGAAAAGCTTTTGCGGCCGACATTAAGAAACAATATCATTTTGCCAAAAGCCAGGAAAAGACATTGACTGATGATATAGACCAGAATTTCAACACCATTTCAACAATATATAAGGAAAGCAGCAAATCATGCTTGGGATTCCAGGAAAGGAAGAAGCAAGACTGGATAACACCAGAAACACTAAACACCGTAAAGATGAGAAAGGAAATGAAAAGAAAGAAAACAGAAGCGAAGTCCCCAGGTTAAAGCAACTATATAGCGAACAGTACAGTCAGCTGGACAAGGAAGTTAAATGCCAAACCCGAGCACCCAAAGGAATTTCCTAGATCATCTTGAAATACAGGCAGAGGAGGCAGCACTGAGAAATGAACAAAGCACAGTATACAAAATAACTAAATTCATCAGCGGAAAATGAGGTGCAAACAATATTACATTAGTAAGAGATAAGCAAGGTAATCTCATCACGACAGCAGAGGGACAGGAAAGAAGATGGGCAGAGTGCTTCAGAGAAACTCTGAACAAGGAACCACCAGAGACACAATTGAATGTTCCTGAGGCTGAAAATGATCTAGATGTAAATACAGACATTCTACGAAAAGAAGAAATCACAGCAATTAAAGGGCTAAAGAACGGCAAAGCTCCAGGCCATGAAAACTTAAATGCAGAGCTATTTAAGACAGACCCTGAGCTAGCAGCAGAACTATTAGAACCAATATTTGCACAAGTCTGGAAAACGGGGACAACACCATCAGAGTGGAACAAAGGAATAATTGTCAAATTGCCCAAGAAGGGAGATCTTGTAGACTGCAATAATTGGAGAGGAATCACTCTTCTCTCAGTTCCCAGCAAAATACTAGGCAGGATAATTATACAGAGAATTTCAAAGGCAGTAGACCACAAACTGAGGAAAGAACAAGCAGGATTTAGAAAGAACAGAAGATGTGTAGATCATATATTCACTCTCAGGAACATTATAGAGCAGTGCTCAGAATGGCAAAGACAGCTGTACATTAATTTCGTTGATTTTGAAAAGGCTTTTGACAGCATACATAGGGACAGTTTATGGAAAATACTGAGGGCTTATGGAATTCCAAGCTGCATAGTGTCAATCATAAAAAGCCTCTATGCCAACTTTACGTTTAGTGTTGGGCAGAGCAACCTAACCTTCAAGGTGAAGACAGGAATGTGACAGAGATGCCCCTTATCAACCACTCTATTTTTAACAGTCATGGATTGGGTGATGCGCCAGACAACAGAGGGCAGTCCAAGAAGAATAAGATGGGCTACATTTTCTACATTGGAAGATCTGGAATATGCAGATGACATTGCACTACTAGCACATTCACATCAACACATCCAGGAAAAAACTGATAGACTTAATAAGTTTAGCCAGCAGGTGGGCTTGAACATCAATTTAAAGAAGTCTGAGGTCATGACGCTCAATGTGAGCAGCCCTGAGCCTATATCAATAAGGAATCAGCAACTGGTACAGACAGATACCTTCACATACCTAGGAAGCATAGTAACACCAGACGGTGGGGCAGGCAAAGACATCAACATCAGAATGAATAAGGCAAGAACAGCCTTCTTTAGCCTAAACAACATCTGGAAGTCCTCCCAATACAGCACAAGCACAAAATTAAGATTATATCAGAACTGTGTGCTTTCTGTGCTCTATGGTGCAGAATGCTGGAGAGTTACAGAGAAGGTAATGTCAAAATTGTCCTCTTTTCACACAACATGCCTAAAAAAAATTCACCGAATCTTTTCGCTGAACACCATCACCAACCAAGATCTGCTTACTTGTTGCAAGCAAGAGGACATGACAACCATCATAGCTGGCAGACGCTGGAGCTGGGTTGGTCATGTCCTCAGAAGAGACCCCGATGCCATCACAAGAACAGCTATGCTTTAGACCCCTGAAGGAAAACAAGAGGCCGACCAAAAACAGCTTGGCGGAGGACTGTGGAGGCTGAGATGCAAAGAATGAACCAGAGTTGGGGCACAGTACGAAGGATGGCCACAGACTGAGCAAAGTGGAATCAATTTGCTGTTGCCCTACAAGATGCCACTAGGCGTGATGGCCATTGACTGCTTTGACGGTCGGTGGTTAAGGGTCTAAGAAGAAGAAGACAAGAAACTGAGAGATGAACAAGGAGGTTTTTGACAAAACAGATCCTGTACAGACCAGATAGCCACTTTGAGAATAATAGTTGAACAAAGTCTGGAATGGAATTCACCACTATACATCGGATTTGTGGAATACGAAAAGGCATTTGACAGTGTAGACAGAGAATCACTTTGGAAATTGATGAGACATTATGAAGTTCCCCTGAAGATCATTAATTTAATAAAGAAAACATATGAAGACATGACATGCAGAGTTCTTCATGAAGGACAGCTTACAGGATCATTTGGGATAAGAACAGGAGTGCGACAGGGATGCCTCTTGTCTTCATTTCTTTTGTTATTATCAATAGACTGGGTTATGAGAACATCAACAACGCACAACAGAAATGGAATTCAGTGGACTCTGACTAAGCAGTTAGATGATCTGGATTTTGCTGATGACTTAGCTCTTCTGTCCCATTACCGTAATCAGATGCAGGACAAATTGAAAACACTCGATGACAGGTCACAGCAATTGGTCTGAAAATACATAGGGAAAAGACAAAGATAATGAGAATAAATGCAGGTAATGATAACAGGGTTGAACTTGAAGAAACACCAATACAAGATGGAGAATCGTACACATATCTTGGCAGTAATATAGACAAAGTTGGAGGGACAGACAGTGATATCAAAATAAGAATACAAAAGGCAAGAGGAGCTTTCATTGCATTGGGAAATATATGGAGATCAAGAGAAATCAGATCCAACACGAAAATAAGAATCTTCAACTCAAATGTGAAGTCAGTCCTATTGTATGGCTCTGAGACATGGAGAACAACAAAAACAACAACCAAAAAGCTACAGACTTTCATAAATGAGTGCTTGCGTAGAATAGAGGGATCAAAATGGTATGACAAGGTTACCAACGTGGAACTGATGACAAGAACTAGACAAGTGCCAGTGGAACAAGATATGAGAAGAAGATGATGGCAATGGATAGGACACACACTGAGGAAACCTGTTGATAGCATTACAAGGCAGTCCTTGTTCTGGAACCCCCAGGGCAAGAGAAGCAGAGGTAGACCAAGAAGCACATGGAGAAGAGAGCTGGAAACAAAGGTGAAAATGATAAGGAGAACGTGGAAAGAACTTGAGATGATGGCACGTGACAGGAGGACTTGGCATGTGTTTGTTGAAGGCCTATGCTCCTTTGGGAGTGGAGGGTTATGAATGAATGATAGCTGTAAGTACCCGACATTGCTCGGATTTTCCTAGTAACTGTTAAGGAAACGTAGGAAACGTAAAAATGAAACTTTAATATTTTGATATTCGTGAACATGAATTATTTCAGTTAATGACTATTGCTAAAAGTGACTATCCTCGCGCCTTGTTTACTGTAATTGTAAATACAGGCTGCACAGCTTACTGTTATTCGGTTATTCCTTATGGTTCCACCAGAAGAGTGATTTCATTTAGCTTCTGAGTTTTTGCAAGTAGCTAATTAATAAGGCATATTTCTTGTTCAGTCTGGTGCACCAAGAAAGAATAGTCCACCATTCCCTTGTTTAAATGCGTTTACTATTTATCTTTGCAGCATGTCCTTATTCAAACAGATACATTGTTTCATGAACCTTTTTCCTCGTTCGTCCTGAATAGGACGTTGGTTGCGTTGTGTCCATTTACATCGGAGCTGCGATATTTGCACCTTTCGGTCAACACATCCGACTTCAGCACAGCATTTTTTGGGACAGGGTTTGCCTTCCCACTTCAATCCCTACTCTTTCAGCCAGACTGCAGTGATGCAGCCTGTTTTCAGGACCACCACTTGGAGGTGGAGTAGGGTCTTGGTCAGCTCTGGTTCGCTGACCCTGACGCAGGCAGTCAAGCTATGGGTCGCTTACTGCATTCATCTCTCTTGATGCGTCTTTGGTCCCGTTTCATGAACCAAGACAGTTATTATTTTCTTCCTTGATTGTTTATATTCTATTCGCTGCATTGTAATATTCCTCTAGATGATTTATTTATGTTCTAGTTGTTGTTCAGTTTGTTTTATTGTTCTGAAGGTTTGTTTATACTTGTATGTGTTTAATAATGGTTGCAGGTTTATTTATGCCAGTCTATATGTTTCTTGGCAAGTCTGCTACTGTAGAGCTATTGGAAAGGCAAGAAAATGATTCTATAAAGTTTCATTATTTTTTTTTAAGTTTTCATCATTTTGTCATGGCACACTTTGTTTACCCAAGACACAATTTCCGTCCGTTATATTAGCACGCGTAACAAAATTAAAATACTCCTAATGTATAAGACAGAGTAAATGTGTTGAGCTGGATTCCTCACAAAAGACTCTTATTTCTAATGATGGAACCACAAAAGCAATTTTATTCTGTTTCCGAGTTTTAGCAAGAAGCAAATTAATAAACCACATTTTCCTTTTCTGATATGATGCACCAAGAAATAATAGTCCAACTCATCCTTTTTTAGTGTGTTTAATACTGTTTTTTGTAGCACATTCTTTTTTAGTGTGTTTAATACTGTTTTTTGTAGCACATTCTTTTCAAGCATATATACATTGTTGCTTGTAAAAAATAAACATGTTTATTATTTTCTGTGATACATACTTCTTATGTAAAAACATATTGATTGTGTGGAGCTGATGTTTAAAAACAAAAGTTTATATTTTCGATAAGACCCAACCCATTCAACCTTGACACACGGATGATGTTGGTTATATTAGGACACATGTCCAAATAACGTTTATTCAGCTATATTTTATTTTTCAAACATTCTTGTACTTTATAATAGCCATAACTGCTTATCAAAATGTCATTAAAGAATTGGTCAGAATGTATGTAATAATTAAAATATATCATGTTCTTAATCAAAATCCAGGTTATGATGAATGTAAGCAGGAGTATAATGGAGGCTTCCAGAGTCATGATGCTAATGCTGAGGTGGGATGTTGCATGCACCATTGTTTAGACAAACTATATTAAACAGTTAATTAACATTATATGTTGTATGTACCATTGTTTAGACAAACTATATCAGATAGTTAATTAACCTTGTATGCTTTATGTACCATTGTTTAGACAAACTAATAACTATATCAGATAGTTCACCCATGTGTTTCCGGGGCCCAAAAAGGGAGCAAAGAATAGTAACACTGATCCCTGCCATGCATGTTGTAGAAAGCGACTAAGGAGGGTTGGGCATTGGGCTGGTTACCCCATCCTGTAAAAAATTTAATCCACAAAAAACTTCAACAAACATGGACAAGTCAATTAAGGAAAATAAAACACAGCCATCTAAGACAGGGGAAGGCCCTCTCGCTGGAAGGCGTATGATGCAACACAGAGAAAGCCAAAAGGAGTCTGTGTTACTGACTAGCCTTCTTTCTTCTAGAACTTCCAGATTTGGCACCTGGAATGTTCAGACATTAAACGAACATGGGAAAGTGGCACAAGTAGCAGCAGAAATGAGGGAATATAAAATCAAGGTTCTGGGAATGTGTGAAACAAAGTGGATGGGGGTAGACAAAAAGAAACTCATCACAGGTGAATTGGTGTTGTCCTCAGGACATGAAGACGAAAGTTCACACCACAGTAAAGGGGTAGCTCTTATGTTATCTAAAGAAGCACAGAAAGCACTCATTGAATGGGAAGCTGTTGGACCCAGAATAATAACAGCTACTTTTAAAACATCTAAAAAGAAAATAAATGTAAATGTCATCCAATGTTATGCACCAACTAATGACAAAGAAGAGTCTGTGGAAGAAACATTATATAGTAGACTACAGGAAATTATGAAAAAAGTAAAAAGAAGAGACATCACAATTTTGATGGGTGACATGAATGCAAAGATAGGTACAGTCAACACCAGATTTGAAGAAAACATGGGCTAGGAATAATGAATGATCAGCCTTATAAAAGTGCCTTGTACAACATCCTGAGGGAGCAATATTCCCACTCTTTTTTTGTCTCATCAGAGACCCCAGACTCTACTAGAGGCCTTATTAGACATGCTTGTTTGTTCTTTTGTCTCATCAGAGACCCCAGACTCTACAAGAGGCCTTATTAAACCTGCTTGTTTGTTCTTTCAGTGTTTTATACATTTACTTATTTTGTACACAAACAATTCAAATGTTTTTTTTTGTGTTTGAAGGTTCACTGTGACCTTATAGGGTCTTATTTCATGCAGTAAATAATTTTGTGGTCTGTTTATTTGTCTATGTGTGTGTTAATAAGTATGTACAATAGCATTTGTCTGTGCATGTATACATATATACAGAAAAATGTATTTCTACATTTTAATATTGCGTATTACAAGTGTGATAAACACAAAGAGAAATCAAGTCCAACACAAAAATCTCAATCTTCAACTCCAGTGTCAAGGCCGCTCAAGTTTATAGCATTCTGAAATGCCCAGAGTAAAAGAGTTTTTGGGAGATTCAAAAACACACAGAGTAGAGAACTGGATACAATAGTCAAAAGATATGAGTCATTCATGGAGACACCTTGACCTGATAGTATATGACAAGAGGAGTTGGCAGACATCATGGAGACACCGTGACCTGATAGTATATGACAAGAAGATTTAGCATACATTATGGAGACACCTTGACCTGATAGTATATGACAAGAAGATTTGGCATACATTATGGAGACACCTTGACCTGATAGTATATGACAAGAAGAGTTGGCAGACATCATGGAGACACCTTGACCTGATAGTATATGACAAGAGGAGTTGGCATACATCATGGAGACACCTTGACCTGAAAGTATATGACAAGAGGAGTTGGCATACATCATGGAGACACCTTGACCTGAAAGTATATGACAAGAGGAGTTGGCAGACATCATGGAGACACCTTGACCTGATAGTATATGACAAGAGGAGTTGGCATACATTGTAGAGACACCTTGACCTGATAGTATATGACAAGAGGAGTTGGCATACATCATGGAGACACCTTGACCTGATAGTATATGACAAGAGGAGTTGGCATACATCATGAAGACATCTTGATCTGATAGTATATGACAAGAGGAGTTGGCATACATCATGGAGACACCTTGACCTGATAGTATATGACAAGAGGAGTTGGCATACATTGTGGAGACACCTTGACCTGATAGTATATGACAAGAGGAGTTGGCATACATCATGGAGACACCTTGACCTGATAGTATGTGACAAGAGGAGTTGGCATACATCATGAAGACATCTTGATCTGATAGTATATGACAAGAGGAGTTGGCATACATCATGGAGACACCTTGACCTGATAGTATATGACAAGAGGAGTTGGCAGACATCATGGAGACATCTTGACCTGATAGTATATGACAAGAGGAGTTGGCAGACATCATGGAGACACTTTGACCTGATAGTATATGACAAGATGAGTTTGCTGACATGTGCTGAAGACCTAAGCTCTTGAGGGAGCTACAAGTGATAATGATGATGTGTCATAAATGCCAGGATTGATCCAAATTTGTTTCAGGCTGATTGTGATAACAGCTGCACTAAAACTGACATACAGTATACTGACTTCTTGGACATGCCAGAAAGTCAACAACAGTTATGCTTATTTGGAGATGAGAAAGGTGTGTATAATAGCAATGTTATTATTTTAAATTCGTATTTTGGCTGCACAAGTTGACATGATTTCAATATCTGTACAGTCTGACATTTGGTTTGGTTTGGCTGCACAAGTTGACATGATTTCAATATCTGTACAGTCTGACATTTGGTTTAGTTTGGCTGCACAAGTTGACATGATTTCAATATCTGTACAGTCTGACATTTGGTTTGGTTTGGCTGTACAAGTTGACATGATTTCAATATCTCTACAGTCTGACATTTGGTTTGGTTTGGCTGCACAAGTTGACATGATTTCAATATCTGTACAGTCTGACATTTGGTTTGGTTTAGCTGCACAAGTTGACATGATTTCAATATCTGTACAGTCTGACATTTGGTTTAAGGACTATCTTCATTACACATGGTCAGCGCCATCAGTGCTCCGATCTCCTCTCTTAGATCACACAAGGAGGATCTCAGCACAGTGCACAAACTCTATAGCGCTGGCGAGAGTCCCAATGTTTGTACATAATGTATAGAAATCACACATTCTATAAATATTTTTGTGGTTGGTAGGTTTTCTAATTTTTTAATTTTGATTGCCAGGGCTGCGACTTTTACGATTTCCAACTGCCGTGGGATTTTTAACATGCGCAACTTGTACTCGGGACCTCCTTTTTTTCCGCCCTTATCCTACTTACTTAGTCATTCTCCTTCTACCATGAGGTGTAGAGGTTTGGAAGAAAGAGTGCCAGACTATCCTATCCGCTGTCTTCCTCCTGGCCTGGTTCCATTCTAGTCCTCGGTCCTTCAAAGATTGTCTAATGTTGTCCTCCCAGTGGACTCTGGGTCATCCTGGGGGTCTGGATCCTTGGCTCTTTGTTTCCATGCTTGTCGTGGTAGCCAATCTTCTCCCATTCTGCAGACATGGCCAAACCATCTTAGTTGGGACTGTTCTACTTGGGTATGCGGGGGGTTGGATTTAAGGCCTTGACGTATCGTCTGGTTGCGTACCATGTCTCTTCATGTTACTTCAACCACCTTCCTCAGATACTTAGTCGTTCCCCTTCTACCGTGAGGTGTAGAGGTTTAGAAGAGAGAGCGCCAGACTATCCTATCGGCTGTCTTCCTCCTGGCCTGGTTTCATTCTAGTCCTCGGTCCTTCAAAAATTGTCTAATGTTGTCCTCCCAGCGGACTCTGGGTCATCCTGGGGGTCTGGATCCTTGGCTCTTTGTTTCCCATGCTTGTCATGGTAGCCGATCTTCTCCCATTCTGCAGACATGGCCAAACCATCTTAGTTGGGACTGTTCTACTTGTGTCTGCAGGTGGTGGGATTTAACCTTTAGCACGCTGCATTCTTTGGCGAAAATTTTCGCCTGCAGCTGCATTCTTTTTCACAGCGTCCCGTTTCTATAGTGGGTGACCCTTAATGTCTATAGTTTTTGTGTTTCTTGGTCAATTGCTATCATGTTTGGAATTTATATAAATAAATGAATGGTGAATCTGATGATATAAAATTTGTTTGTGTACATATTAGATGTGATAGGAAGAGAGGAAAGGAAAGAATGCCAGAAATAAAAAAACGATCTGGTTTTGAGCTTTTGGCTGGAAAAAAAATTTTAAATAATAAAAAAAATATTTTTTTTTTATTTTAAAATTTAAAAAAAATATTTAAAAAAATAAACCAGCAAAACGAAGGGTCCATATCCCTTGCATCTCAATGAAAGTCATTTGACCAATAGACCAATACAAATCAAATGACGATCTTTTCGTTACACCCATCATCAGTAGCAAAGCAACAAACGCTCTCGTCAGCTGTGACATTCGGCCGAAATTCTAAATCTTTCCGATATTCCTAGTCCTAACCCCTAACATTATACATACTTGAAAGGCCATTTTACTTTCGTTTCCATCTCAGCCATCAAACATATTCTGAGGATATCAGCGCTTATAAAGACAAAAATCTCATCCCCTGCATGGCGTCAGAATCCAATAAAATTAGAGCAAAAATGGCTGTGTGTTGATGCAGATTCATTTCGATTTAAAAAATTTACAAAAAATAAATGCGGATACACCCATCGCTTTTTTAAGATCGGAAACGGAAGCTAACTCTCTTGCAAATAACATTACAACTTAACATACGGGGCTGAAATCACGTGTACACAAGTCCTCATGCTAGAAACGGTGATATCCGTAAGGCGACACATGGCAGCTCCAGCGTGCAGAGCATAGGTTATCTTCGGCGACATGTGTCGCCCGCAGCGTGCTAAAGGTTAAGGCCTTGACATATCGTCTGGTTGCGTACCATGTCTTTTCTTGTTACTTCAACCACCTTCCTCAGATACCTCATTTCTGAGGTTTGGATCTGACTTTTGTGGGTTGTAGTCATTGCCCATGACTCGCATCCATATGTCAAGACTGGGACATAGGTGGAGCGGTATACAGCCATCTTCGTTTTCTTACCAACCTCTCTCTTGCTGAGGAATCCTCGATTTATGGCCTGAAAAAGTCTCCCAGCTGCTGCTTTTTGAGTGGCCAGCTCTTCTTTGATGCCTCCCTTTCAGTCTATAAAAGCTCTGAGGTATTTAAAGTGGTCAACCTGCTCCAGGACCTGTTCTCCCAGCTTAATCTGATGTCTTCCTTCTCGTGATATCACCATGGATTTTGTTTTAGAGCTGCTTATGACCATCCCTCTCTTCCTTCCAGACTTGCAGGTTGGATTGGAGATGTGTCTCTGATTTAGCAATCAGGGCAACATCATCAGCAAATGCCAGCTCCGAAATACAGACCTGTCTCATCTTCCAGTACCCAACTGAATACTTTCTTGTTCTCTCCTTACATGCCTTGATGACATCGTCTATGAGGAGTATGAAAAGGTAAGGTGACAGGATATCACCTTGTCTTACACCAGTGGTGGTCCTGAACTCTTCTGACTTATGGTTTGCTGTCCTCACATAATTTCTGCAAGACTTGTAGATGCTCTGTATAGCATGAATCGGAGGTGCTGGAATGTTCTTCCTTGCCAAACAGTCCCAAAGTTTGCTCCAGGGGACCCTGTCAAACGCCTTTTCCAGATCTATGAAACAAAGATGCATCTCACTCTTATACTCAAGGGCCTTTTCACTTAGCTGTCTGAGTGTGAAGATTAGGTCTTGAGTACTTCGGTTTGCTCGGAATCCGCACTGGACCTCATCCAATTGTGGCTCACCTAGGCATCGGAGACTCTGCTATAGGATTCTAGAGTATATTTTACCAGGGACACTGAGAAGGGATATGCCTCTATGGTTTCCACACTGTCGATTGTCACCCTTATTGAAAATTGGTGTTATGATGGCAATCTCCCAGTCCTTTGGTATGGTCTTATTGTACTACGCTGCCTGTACCTTAAGAGTAATAGGTCGCCTGATGCTCCCATGTACTTAACCATTTCTGGTGTTATACCATCATGCCCTGCTGCTTTGCCCATCTTGATTTTCTCCATTGCTGACTTCAGTTCTTCCATCTTTATGTCATCTTCACCATCATTGGTTTTCTCTTCTGTACTAGTGGTTATCATTTCTGATGCTTCACCATGCTCACCATCCAGGAGTTCTGAGAAATATTCTTTCCATCTTTCCATTACTTCCTTCGGGGCAGTAAGCAATTTGCCATGCTTGTCCTTTATAAATTTGAGAGGGCATTGTTTTTCCTTCAACATGTTCTTTAGGGTCTTATAGAACAATTTCTGTTTTTCTTGTGCATCTTTTTCTAGCTTTTCTCCAAATTCTTCCTAGGACTTCTGTTTTGCTGCTAGCACTTTGTTCTTTACTTCTGTTCTGAGTGTCACATATTCTCTATATTTTTCCATTTGTCCTGTTGTGTTTTTAGCTCCTAAGTATTGTTTCCATACCATTTTCTTGTCTTTTATTTTCTCTTTGACTTCCTCTGTCCACCAAGGTGTCCTCTTTCTCTTGTTCCCAAGCCGGACTTCACCGCAAGCTTCTGCAGCATCTGTCTTTATGATATCCTTGAATTTAATCCAGAGGGTTTCCAAGTCATCAGGTTGTTCTTCTGTGTTGCTCACCGCTGCAGCAATAAGCCCCTGATATCTGGGCTTAATTTCTGGCTCTCTCAGCTTGTAGGTCTCAATGCTCATTTCTCCCGCTCATTTACTTGGTTTCTTGCATGATGTTGGGCAGTTCCTAGGTTGAGCAACTCTTTCAGTTGTTCTTTTGATTGTTAGCAGGTAGTGATCACTTCCAATCTCTGGCCCCCTCCAGACTCTAGCATCCCGGACATATTTGAAGCTTCTCCTAACAATGGCATTGTCGATCACTGACTTCTCATTCTTGGTTGGTTCACATCTAATGTATGCGCTTATGGGGGAACTTTGTGTTTGTAATGATCAGATTCTGCTCACTGCAGAATCTAAGGAGTCGCTTTCCATTGTCATTGAGAGTATCTTCTCCATATCTTCCGATAACTCCACCCCATCTAGCATGGTCATTTCCAACTCTGGCATTAAAATCTCCGAGCATAATAACTTCATCTAGGCAGTCATCTACTGCCCTTTGAAGCAGCTCAAAGAATTCCTCCTTGACCTCTGCTCTGTCATCCACATTTGGCCCATACACTATGACCAGGTTGACTATGGTTTCTCCTCCTTTTAGTTTTACAACCATAATGCGCTCTGAGACAAAGTTCCACCGCCCTTATCCGATCTCACTAACCATGAGACCGGGGGGAGTATGACGTAATAAGGACCACTGGTTCTGAAAAAAATATTTCAATAAATTATAATCGCTCAGCAGGGATTCGAACCCAGTACCTATTGAATACGAGGCAGACACCATACCTCTGAGCCACTCCGACCCCCTCTGACATTTAATACTAAGCAGTAAGTTTGCCTTTCTAAACAATTAAATCTGTTTACAAATTTTAATTAAACTTGCTTAATGTATACATAATGGAGATAGATGCTGTTACTGCAGTAACAAGGGAAGTGTCATACTCTCAGTCCATGCTTTAAATGTTCAAAATGGATGTCTGTTGCATGAATAGAAAACATTTATAGAAACCTTGAATCTTCAGAAGCTGGTGTAAATCTACTGTACAAGTTATTCAGGTGTATGACATGGCAGTAAGAGTGCTGACAGACTAGCTTCATGTGCACCCATAGCGGGAACACTGGTCCTGCACAAGGGAGAGATACTGAGGACAGTTAATGATCATCTGTGAGAAAATAACACTGGAACAGATGAATCAACAAGGCTAAGATAGCTGGAATGTGGCCCCAAACATAAGACTAGCAGGTATGATGTATGAGAGGATACATCTGACATCTATACAATCGGGATGCTTCAGTACAGTAAGCATTCATACACTTCAATGTTTGCTGAGGGAGACTCAGCACCAGTGGGTTTGCCTGGATTGCAATGATGTCCATCCTGAATAATAATCACATCTTTTTCTTCTTTGATCCTTAGTGGCCATCACTCCTTGTGGCGTCTTTTAGAGCAGCAAAGAATTGTTTCCACTTTGTTCAGTCGGCAGCCATCCTTTGTAATGTGCTTCAACTGTGGTTCATTTGTTTTTGGTCGGCCTCTCTTTTGCTTTCCTCTGGGGGTCCATAGCATAGTTTTTCCTGTAATAGTATCAGGGTCCGTTCTGAGGACATGGCAAACCCAACTCCACAATCTACCAGCTATGATGGTGTGCATGTCCTCATGGTTACTCCAAATTAGTTATTGGTTGGTGATGGTATTCGGCCAAAAGATTCAGTGAATTTTCCTTAGGCAGATTGTGTGGAAGAAGGACAGTTTTGACATTTCCTTCTCTGTTACTCTTCAGCGTTCCACATCATAGAGAAGCACAGAAAGTACACAGCTGTCATATAATCTTAAATTGGTGTTTGTGCTGTACTGGGAAGACATCCAGATGTTGTTGAGACTAGCAAAAGCTGTCTCGCTTTATTCATTCTGTTTGTTTTTGTCTTTGCTTGTTCTGCCCTCTAGTGTTACTTCTTCTTTGAAATGCTGTAACTCGGTTGTTTGATGTCCGATTTTTAAAATTTAAAAAAGAAATTTCATGGCTTAAGGAGATCAATTAAGATTTATAAACAAACACACTGTAACTACAAAATAAAAAATCAGTTTGTAGTACCTATATATAGAGGAGTAGATGTGGCATCAGATCACCACCTTCTGACAGCCAAAGTAAAAATGAAACTCAAGAGATATGCACCAATGCAAAATTATAGACAACAATTTAATGTAGAACATCTAAGAAATCAAGAAACAAGAGAAAAATTTGCGGTCACAATATCCAACAAATTCCAAGTGCTCCAACAGCTGGAAGATGTAGAGAATACAGTAGATTATTGGCAGCAAATCAAAACTGTATGGAATGAGACATGTGAAGAAATACTCGGGAAAACGGAACGACAACAAAAAGCATGGGTAACAACAGAAACCATCAAAAAGATAAAAGACAGAAAAAAAAATAAAAAAGCAGATTTAAACACAAGCAAAACCAGAAGTTCCAAAGCCAAGGCTTAAGAAGTGTACACAATAGCAAAATAAGAAGTATCAAAAGAGACAAGAGAAAGTATATTGTGGAGTTGGCAAGAGAGGCAGAAGGTGCTGCAGCCAAAGGAAATATGAGAGAACTGTATAGCAGCACAAAGAAGCTAAAAGGGAAATACATGCAAACAAGTTGCCTCATAAAAGACAAGAATGGAAAACTGCTCAGCATTATACAAGAGCAAATGAAGAGGTGGACAGAATATTTTGAGGACCTTCTCAATAGAGCAGCTCCACAAAACCCGACAGACATCCAGCCAGCAGAAAAAGAGCTACAAATTAACAGTGAAAGACCAACGAAGGACAAAATAAAGAAAGCTATAAAGCTTCTAAGAGATGGAAAAGTGTCTGGAACTGATGGCATTCCAGCAGAGGCCATCAAAGCAGATATCAACACGGCTACAGAGATGTTATATAAATTACTTGGTAAAGTCTGGGAAAAGGAAGAGATACCAGCAGAATGGAAGGAAGGATATCTGGTTAAGTTGCCTAAGAAGGGAAATTTACAAGAGTGCACATAATATAGAGGAATAATGTTACTGTCAGTACCAGGAAAAGTATTGAACAGAATTATCCTTGAGAAATTAAAAAAGTCCATAGACAAGAAACTGAGAAATGAACAAGCAGGTTTTTGACAAAACACATCATGTACAGACCAGATCACCACTTTGAGAATAATAGTTTAACAAGTCTGGAA
Organism: Oreohelix idahoensis; assembly: GCA_024509875.1. Lineage (NCBI taxonomy): Eukaryota > Metazoa > Mollusca > Gastropoda > Stylommatophora > Oreohelicidae > Oreohelix > Oreohelix idahoensis. The sequence continues at coordinate 370,177 of JAMPIV010019840.1, forward strand.
TGGAATTCACCACTATACATCAGATTTGTGGACTACAAAAAGGCATTTGACAGTGTAGACAGAGAATCACTTTGGAAATTGATGAGGCATTATGGAGTTCCCCTGAAGATCATTTATTTAATAAAGAAAACATATGCAAAGTTTTTCATAAAGGACAGCTTACAGAACCATTTGGGATAAGAACAGGAGTGCGACAGGGATGCCTTTTGTCTTCATTTCTTTTCTTATTAGCAATAGACTGGGTTATGAGAACATCAACAACACACAACAGAAATGGAATCCAGTGGAATCTGACTAAACTGATGACAAGAACTACCCAAGTGCCAGTGGAACAAGAGATGAGAAGAAGACAATGGTGATGGATAGGACACACATTGAGGAAATCTGTTGATAGCATTACAAGGCAGTCTTTGTTCTGGAACCCTTAGGGCAAGAGAGGCAGAGGTAGACCATGAAGCACATGGAGAAGAGAGCTGGAAACAGGTGAAAATGATGAGAACGTGGAAAGAACTTGAGATGATGGCACATGACAGGAGGACTTGTCATGTGTTTGTTGGAGGCCTATGCTCCTTTGGGAGTGGAGGGTTATGAATGAATGACCTTTCTATTCTTTTCTTCAGAATAATGGCTACGCCTTCATTGTGCTCACCATTCTCTCTACCAGAGTAAAGTACTGTTTCTCCTGTAGCTGTTTTTATTAGCCCCATCCCGGTCCATCTTCTCTCACTTATTCCAGGGATGTGTAATCTGTAGTTCTTCATCACTGTTGTGATCTTCCTCAGCTTACCTGCCTTATTCATGGTTCTGACATTCCAGAACCCAATTCTAGTTTCTTTTTTTGTGGTTGCAGCCTCCATTTTCACGCCAATTTCTTCCTTTCGGCTTTCACCACTGACAGTCATACGAGCCTGAGACTCTGGATGTCCATCCCACATTAAAGTTTTTCAACTTATTGCTTTTTCCTTAACATGTGTGATATTTTTACATAGGCAGGGGTGTCGGCCCTGCACTAAAAACCCCCAATAAATAAGTATTAGACAAACATAAAGGTATATTTTCAGGCACTCATCTGTTGTTTAGTGTTTGTCGCGAAGTATTTTTGAGGAGAAAGGATAGCTTGGATAGAATGGAGAATAAAGATAATAATGTCTTATCGATAGTCTATGAGTTCGAAGAAACTGCCTCTCCTCAGGAAATAGTGTACAGAAGTTTACTTAAAAGAAAATTCTGGCAACTAAACAAGATATTTTCTGGACGATAAATTCTTCCTCAGGAATCCTACAAAAGGACTGTGTAAAGCACAAAAGGTTGATAAAGAGATTTGGTGTCCAGCCACATTTAAAATATCCCGACCCAATAGAAGTTAATTGAATTATGGCTGAGCCCCCAGAGTGTAGATTTATATTTAAAACAAACTACAGCCCAAATAAAGTTAACAAGAAAAATAACATCAGACGCTGTTAATAGGTACCACAAAGTGATTTTTGTTTGCACAGAATAACCAGAGAAAACAATTTAGTTTTGAAGCCCTTCGTAAGTCATGAAATTTGGTACTTTATTTTTTAAAATAGGACAACAAATAAAAAAGTTATAGCATTTAAAAAAGTGTTGGGACTTTGCAACATTGAAAAAGTTACATCACACCAACTTCAGAACACTGCCGTCTTCTTAAATATAATCTTACAACTTTCTCTGACAAACAGCATATAGTCTGGAATATACTGATCACACAAAGAAAACTATAGGGCTACATCATGAATAATTATCAATATATTTGAGACCAAAAATTGCAAATCTGCAAAACACATTACTGAAAAATATAGTTTGTTGAATGAAAGTCAATATTCACAACATTTTAAAAAATTATACAAGAACAAATAGATGTTTAAATCCTCTGAAAAAAATGAGATATATTTGTGTAGTATGCAGATTAGATTAATATGTACAAATTTAAAGCTTGTACCTTTTATACTTTTTGAAATATGATGTTGTGAATATTGACTTTCTCCTTCTTTTAGTCTAACAACCATAATGCGCTCCGAGACAAAGTTCCATCCCTTGATACTATCTTTTTGATTTTGGGCCACAATGCAACCCACGCCCCCTTTAGCTCTTTCAGACATGGGTACACCACTGTAGAGCAGCGTGTTGCCATCGAGATCCATGACTCCTTGTCCTTTTTTCTTTGTTTCCGTTATAGCCAGGATTTCTAGTTTTGCTTTCCTCATCTCTTCCACCAGCTCCTCTTCCTTCCCATTTATACTTCTTGTGTTCCAAGTTCCATAAGTCGTAGTCCGTTCCAGTTCGTCGCCTTTAGAATCAGTCCAGTTTTCTCTCTTGTGTTGCTAGTAATCGTGATTTAAAGCAAACAGGTGATTGGCCTGTTGTGCCTTTGCATGGTGGAGGGGCTGCCTCCATGCAGGCCGCCCTCCTCCTTTTTCATCCAGGCTTGGGACCGGCATTGGCGGAGTTATAAAATAACACAATCATGCAATTTGTCCTCTTCTTGTCCCTCCCAACCAAAATCTCTCAGGTGACCTCTTGGTTTCTGACTGTGCTACCCGAACAGAATGTGAGTAAAGGACAGCTACAGTACAGGTGCCAGCACAACAAGCCAGGGCCCTGAGAAGAGATGCACTTGAGGACTTTCTGAACACACAATTATCTTTTGATGTAATACCGGAACCACTTACAAAACTTGGTCTAACATTAATATGTAATGTTTCTTTGTTTCTAAAAATCAAATTTTAAGCAGTAAACATTGTTTCAATCAAGAAAATAACCATCAATTTGAATTGTACAACTCAAATTACATAAATATGGAAGTTTTCAGCTCTATAGCTGCAATATTCATGATTTTATGACAACATTTGGAATTTTGTGAGATTTTTCTTCCAAACTGCAAATTTAGCCTTTGATCAATTTTCACATAATGCAGTTTTATAGTATTCAGTATTTCATGTGGCTCAAAAAAATCAAGCATCAAGGATATAATGCTCTCTTTAAGCTCAATAAATCTTATAGCTTTCCTTTGTGTAGTTTTTGATTTATGAGTGCATGAAAATGCATATTTGCACTTTGTGAGCACAACAATGAGACTTGAAATTGTATTTTTTGTCAATTTTGATGGACGATAATTCATTTAATTGATTTGTTGTACTTCCCATGTTTCTTTTCTGCAATAAGGACTTGTGTGACTTTGTACAAAAAGCATTATTGACTTTGTTGAATCTACCAGGAGTAAAACTCCCACTGATGTACCTCTGGGAGTTATCTGGGTGTGCAAGTTGTCATATCGCTACACGGATTAGGTACCATTGATGGCAGAACAATCACATCATTATCAGGAAATTGTGCTCATTAGTTTGTAATTACACTTTGCTAACAAATTTTTAACTAAACATATAGGACACATTTTTCATTATTTATCTTTGCTCATTATTTTTATTGTTACAGGTGTTTATTCTTGTCACCTGTGCAACACTCATTTCTTCAAACTTGATGTCCTTGGTAAGCATATGAAAGCAGTACACAGCGATGGAGGCTGGGAGTTTGATAATAAATGCAGTGATCTTCAGAATGTTTTACCACCGGACAGTGGAAATAACATGAATGAAGCAGCGAGTAAGATTGGAGATGCCACTTTTAATGATGTTGATAATGAAGCATCAGTAAACCTCATCAACAATCAGGAAAGGACTTCTACAGAGTTTGACAACCTACACAGTAGTGAATCAGGTTTTAAGAATCAAGTCTGTAACATAAATTGCAGTATTCCATTTTCTGCCAGTGAGTTAAATGTTCAGCTTTGTGTGAGTGACAGAGCTGTTGCTACTTGCAGTGATTTAATCATTCAGTCTCACATGAAACTAAAGGAAAGTATGTCCTACAAGTGTGATATGTGTGGTGTATTTTTTACTGTAAAAGATTGCATACAACATAACAGAATATATATACAAGAGAAGCCTTACAAGTGTGAAGTTTGTGATGCAGAATTTAATAAAAGTTGTAGCCTAAAATTACATGAAAGTATACATACAGGATATAAACCTTACAAGTGTGATGATTGTGGTTCAGCATTTACTCGGAAAGATGAGCTACAAACGCATAAAACAATACATAGAGGAAAGAAGCCTTACAAGTGTGATATTTGCGGTGCAGCATTTACTGTGAGTAGTAGCCTACAAAGTCATAAAAGAATACATACAGGAGAGAAGCCTTACAAGTGTGATATTTGCGGTGCAGCATTTACTGTGAGTAGTAGCCTACAAAGTCATAAAAGAATACATACAGGAGAGAAGCCTTACAAGTGTGATATTTGTGGTGCAGCATTTACTGTGAGCAGTCATCTACAAAGTCATAAAAGAATACATACAGGAAATAAACCTTACAAGTGTGATGATTGTGGTGCATCATTTACTGTGAGCAGTCATCTCCAAATCCATAAAAGAATACATACAGGGGAGAAGCCTTACAAGTGTGATGATTGTGGTTCAGCATTTACTCGGAAAGATGAGCTACAAACACATAAAAGAATACATACAGGAGAGAAGCCTTACAAGTGTGATATTTGTGGTGCAGCATTTACTGTGAGCAGTAGCCTACAAAGTCATAAAAGAATACATACAGGAGAGAAGCCTTACAAGTGTGATATTTGTGGTGCAGCATTTACTGCGAGCAGTCATCTACAAAGTCATAAAAGAATACATACAGGAAATAAACCTTACAAGTGTGATGATTGTGGTGCATCATTTACTCAGAGTGGTAGTCTACAAAACCATAAAAGAATACATACAGGTGAGAAGCCTTACAAGTGTGATGTTTGTGGTGCAGCATTTACTGAGCGTAGTAGTCTACAAAAACATAGAAGAATACATACAGGAGAGAAGCCTTACAAGTGTGATGTTTGTGGTGCAGCATTTAGTGTGACCAGTAGTCTACAAAAGCATAAAAGAATACATACAGGAAATAAACCTTACAAGTGTGATTATTGTGGTGCAGCATTTACTGAGAGGGGTAGTCTACAAAATCATAAAAGAATACATACAGGAAATAAACCTTACAAGTGTGATGATTGTGGTGCAGCATTTACTGAGAATGGTAGTCTACAAAAGCATAAAAGAATACATACAGGAGAGAAGCCTTACAAGTGTGATTATTGTTGTTCAGCATTTACTCGGAAAGATGAGCTACAAATGCATATAAGAATACATACAGGAGAGAAGCCTTACAAATGTGATGTTTGCGGTGCAGCATTTAATGTGAGCTTTAGTCTACAAATTCATAAAAGAATACATACAGGAGAGAAGCCTTACAAGTGTGATGTTTGTGGTGCAGCATTTAATGTGAGCTTTAGTCTACAAAGTCATAAAAGAAAACATACAGGAGAGAAGCCTTACAAGTGTGATGTTTGTGGTGCAGCATTTAATTTTAGCTGTAGTCTACAAAGTCATAAAAGAATACATACAGGAGAGAAGCCTTACAAGTGTGATGATTGTGGTGCAGCATTTACTGAGAGTGGTAGACTACAAAAGCATAAAAGAATACATACAGGAGAGAAGCCTTACAAGTGTTATATTTGTGGAGCAGCATTTACTTGTAAAAGTAATCTCCAAAGGCATAAAAGAATACATACAGGAAATAAACCTTACAAGTGTGATGATTGTGGTGCAGCATTTACTCAGAAAAATGACATACAGCGTCACATAAGTAAACATACAGGAAATAAACCTTACAAGTGTGATGTCTGTGGAGCAGAATTTACTGAGAGTTTTGGTCTACAAAGGCATAAAAGAATACGTACAGGAAATAAACCTCACAAGTGGAATGATTGTGGTGCAGCATTTACTGTGAGCAGTCATCTACAAAGTCATAAAAGAATACATACAGGAAATAAACCTTACAAGTGTGATGTTTGTGGTGCAGCATTTACTGTGAGCAGTCATCTACAAAGGCATAAAAGAATACATACAGGAAATAAACCTTACAAGTGTGATGATTGTGGTGCAGCATTTACTCGGAAAGATCACCTAAAAAGTCACGTAGGAAAACATACAGGAAATAAACCTTACAAGTGTGATGATTGTGGTGCAGCATTTACTCGGAAAGATCACCTACAAAGTCATAAAAGAGTACATACAGGAAATAAACCTTACAAGTGTGATGATTGTGGTGCAGCATTTACTCAGAGTACTGGAACAGACAGACACCTTCACATACCTAGGATGCATAGTAACACTAGATGGCAGAGCAAGCAGAGACAACAACAGAATGAACAAAGCAAGAACAGCCTTTTTTAGTCTAAACAACATCTGGAAGTCCTCTCAGTACATCACAAGCACAAAATTAAGATTATATCAGAGCTGTGTGCTTTCTGTGCTTCTCTATGGTGCGGAATAATACAGTGTTCAGTTTGGGACTGTGTACAGTTTATCCATACCCAGTATTGTTAATATCCTTGCGTAACAAAGATGACATATTACATTTTTTTTGGTGCAGTTTTTCAGACTCTTATATCTTCCGTTGTAATTATAGCACAATGTTCATTTTTATACAGCAACTTGGAGCAACATTCCAACTATGACTAAAAGCCACTTTAAAACTGGAGTTTCAAACAATGACAATATTGACTAAGGTTTTCCCTCTTTTAACTTTAGCATCATAATGTGCTCCAAGACAAAGCTCCATCCCTTGATGTTATTATTTTCAGTTTCTAGCCACAATACAGCCTACACCCCCATTAGCTCTTTCGGTTTTCTGGACTCCACTGTAGAGCAGCGTGTCGCCATGATATTCCATGTTCCATAAGTCTTAATCCGTAGTCTGTACCAGTTCACCACCTTTATGATTAATCTGGATTTTTCTCTTGTATAATGGGTACTTTTAACCTGGTTTCTTAACATATGGATTCTAATCATGGGCAATGGCTACAACTCAGAAAAGCCAGCTCAAACCCTCAGAAATAAGATATGTGAAGGTGGTACGCAACGATACGGCAAGGCCTCAAAACCCAGCCACTGCAGATCCAAGTAGAACAGCTTCAATTACGATGGTTTAGCCACGTCTGCATAACAGGAGATGATCAGCTACCATGGTAAGAATAGGAAACAAAGAGCCAGGGATCTTGACCTTCAGGATGACCTTGACTTTGTTAGGACAATATTAGACATTCTCTGAAGGACCAAGGACTAGACTGGAACTAGGCCAGTAAGATAGTATGGCGCTGTCTTGTCCAAAGCTCTACACCTCACAACAAGAGAAAGGACTAAGTAAGCTTTCAACATTAAATTTGCAGCGAAGATTTAATTACCCCATATCGAATGTCGCAAAGTCAGGTACCCAATTACAGCTGGGTATTGCAGCGTCTCGATACTGTGAATCAAATCGGCATTGCTGTGAGAGCCAGGCTGTAACCTCCTGTCAATATGACATTATCCTACATTAAGTTACCAAATAAAACTGCTCTTGTTTACTAATTCATCACCGTTAAGTTCTCTAAGGGACTGTCATGGGATGATGATGATGTCAGTGTAATACAGATATCGAGCAAATGTTGTAATGGTGATGATGATATCAGTGTAATACAATTATCAAGCATATATTGTGTTGATGAAGATGATTATGGTCAATGTGTGTGTGGGCAAATGATAAAGTAAGAGGGGTTGTGTTAAAGTTTGTTTACTTTAACACCATCAGCCGGCCACACAGGCCGTCACTTCTGCTACTGTGTAAATGTCTGTGGTGGTGTGTGTATGTGTCAGATCACTGGATGACAAAGTTAGTATAGTCGCTGATAAATACGATCAGCCTTGGTCGGGCTTACAGGTGGTCGACAGGTGTGTAAATATGTATATATCTATATATGTGAATGTCATGAGTTCTTTGAATATGTATAGGTACCACAAACTGATTTGTCATTTTGTTTTTACAGTGTCTTTCTTTATGGATCTCTTTAAGCCATGAAATTTCCTTTTTAAATTTTAAAAATCGGACATCAAACAACCGAGTTACAGCATTTCAAAATTGTGGGGAATTACACAATTTGTCAAACATCTTCACACTGAACAAATTGCCTGACTTTGCACAATCATAACTACAGTCAACAAACACTTACCAAGTAAATAATGTTTTTTGTTTTTTTTTTCAAATTGATGGTTATACAAGTCCTTATTGCATAAAAGAAACATGGGAAGTACAACAAATCAATTAAATGAATTATGGTCCATCAAAATTAACAAAAGATACAGTTTCAAGTCTCATTGTTGTGCTCGCAAAGTGCAAATATGCATTTTCATGCACTCATAAATCAAAAACTACACACAGGAAAAGGCTAAATTTGCAGTTCGGAAGAAAAATCTCACGAAATTCCAAATGTTGTCATAAAACCATGAATATTGCAGCTATAGAGCTGAAAGCTTCCATATTTATGTAATTTGAGTTGTACAACTCAAATTGATGGTTATTTTCTTGATTGAAACAACCTTTACTGCTTAAAATTTGATTTTTAGAAACAAAGAAACATTACATATTAGTCTGTGTCCAACTCTCTGTCACTTGAGGGCAGCTGCATCAAAAGATAATTGTGTGTTCAGAAAGTCCTCAAGTGAATCTCCTCTCAGGGCACTGGCTTGTTGTACTGACATCTGGCACCTGTACTGTAGCTGTCTTTTACTCACATTCTGTTCAGGTAGCACAGAGAAACCAAGATGTCACCTGAGAGAAATTTTTTGGCAGGGACGGGAATAGGAAAAATTGCATGATTGTGTTATTTTATTAATACAAAAAATGTCGGCCAAATTATTTTTTCTTTCCCTTTGTTAATCATTAAGCATTTATTGCAGCGTTAATTTTTACTGCGTTTACCATTTAAATCATTATATTAATTATACAGTAGATTGTAAGTCTTTCTTTTATATGGATTATGTCTTTTATGTTTGTAATTTTAAAATAAACTCAAAACCTGTAGAGGCTTCTAGGAAAGCTTCAACTACATAGTAGACTAATCATTTTTAACATCAGAGAATCTTAAATATAATCTTACAACTTTCTCTGACAAACAGCATATAGTCTGAAATATACTGACCACACAAAGAAAACTATAGGGCTACATCTTGAATAATTACCGATATATTTGAGACCAAAAATTGCAAATCTGCAAAACACATTACCGAAAAATATAGTTTGTTGAATGAAAGTCAATATTCACAACTTCATATTTCAAAAAGTATAAAAGGTACAAGCTTTAAATTTGTACATATTAATCTGCATACTACACAAATATATCTCATTTTCTTTCCGAGGATTTAAGCATCTATTTATTCTTGTATAATGTTTTAAAAATGTGTCCAGAGGCCAATTTGTCGCAGGGGAAGAAAAAAATGTGAAAATGAAGATTTTTTTTTTTTAAGATACTAACCATATTTCATTAAAAAAAATTTATAGGCAATAATTAACAACATCTAAACAATAATTAGCAACATCTAAACAATAATTAACAACATCTAAACAATAATTAACAACATCTAAACAATAATTAGCAACATCTAAACAATAATTAACAACATCTAAACAATAATTAGCAACATCTAAATGCTATATTTTTTTTAAACAACTGGTTATTAGCATTTAAAAAGACATTTTTCAGCTGGAGAAGAATGGTCATGGTGCACTCTTTCCCTGCAAGAGGGCAATGACGCCCCAAAACCTAAATACTTCAGAAGTCCAAAATACATTTCTTTGATAATTCCTGATAGTTTAATGTAGTTTAATGTCCTTTTCATTCAATATTAATTATCTTAGGTACCACAAAGTGCCCACTTCGAGCTGTTGAAAACGGGCGAAAGTGTAGAAAATTGAGGGAAATTTGTCAAGTTTAACTCGTCATTGTCCCTTTGCTATTAAGCGGATTGTAATAAAATGTATATCACAATACTCGTTATCTTCTTCTCTTTTGAAATGTATTAATTCCCGAATAATAAAAGTTATTGAAGGTAATAAAAACGAACAGCAACGTTAAGCGCATGGCCAACTCTCAGCGTTTTTGCCTCACCCCGCTTCATTCAAACGGTTTTCGCTTGACCAGCAGACGTCTGATGTGCATACGGTTTTTACCATTAGGATGGGCAGATGCATAGCTTTAATTTCCTTTTTAATTGCAAGCTGTAGAAAACAAACTGGAAAACGTCGATTTCTCGAAGTGAAGTTGAAATTTTACAAGATTTGACATTTTAAATGGTGTTATAATTGTTTGCAATGTATGAGATGATTTGGGAGCCATTTTCCTTTATTCGTGTGAAATTTTAAAGTATTCTGTTATTTGCTGGTGGAGCGAGTTGACTTTGAGTAAGTTCTGTGTCCCTCAAGTTAGGCCTAGAATTTTTAGCAAAAGATAGAGAGCGAGGCTGTTCCATTGGCCGTGATAACTCCCGATGTCCATCAAGATCGGGACGCCACTTATATTGGCTCATGTGCAAACATCATCACATCTTCTGATTTAAGATTGACTATACGTAAGTATATCACTTATTAACAATGTTTTGAGCTTCAAATATAAAATTTACAATAGTTTTAATATTATTAGGTACCCCAAACCGCCCGCTTTTTTGGTTGACAACGCACGAAAGTTGAGAAAACTGAGGAAAATTCGTCAAGTTTAAGTCGTCACTGTCCCTTTGCTATTAAGCGGATTGTAATAAAATTTATATCACGATACTCATTATCCTCTTCTCTTTTGAAATGTATTAATTACCGAATAATAAAAGTTATTGAAGTATTTTTTTACTAATAAAAACTAACAGCAACGTTACGCGTAGTTTGCCCGGGCGCGCGGCCAACTCTCGGCGTGTTTGCCTCACCCCGCTTCATTCAAACGGGTTTCGCTTGACCAGCAAACGTCTGATTTGCATACTATTTTCACCATTATGATGGGAAGATGCATATCTTTAATTTGGTATATTGCAAGCTGTAGAAAACAACGTGGAAGACGTCGATTTCTCAAAGTGAAGTTGAAATTTTACAAGATGTGACATTTTAAATGTTGTTATAATTGTTTGCAATATATGAGAAGATTTGGGAGCCATTTTCCTTTATTCGTGTGAAATTTTAAAGACTTCTGGTATTTGCTGGTGAAGCTAATTGACTTTGAGTAAGTTCTGTATCGCTCAAGTTAGGCCTAGAATTTTAGCGAAAAATAGACAGCGAGGCTGTTCCATTGGCCGTGATCACTCCCGATGTCATCAAGATCGAGACGCCACTTTTATTGGCTCATGTGCAAACATCATCACATCTTCTGATTTGAGGTTGACTATACGTAAGTATATCACTTATTAACAATGTTTTGAACTTTGAATTTAAAATTTACAATAGTTTTTATATTATTTAGCAATTTAACACGATCGCACAGTTTCTGTGTAACAACGTGGATTGAATTGTTATTACCGCTTCAGACATTCGCACATCAATCTAATTTTTTCAAGAGCTTGACAAGCTAAGAAAGTTACCAATTTGAATAAAAAATGCATGTTTTGATTAATTGGTAATTAAATGAAGGTTTCTTTTGCAACATAATAGGGTTAATTAGGATCTCAAACGCGAATGATATCGCAAAACCAAACGTCAATGGTCGACGTATTGAGACAAGGCTAGGAAACCGGAAAAATACCATAACTTAGTAGCTGACGGTGTACTGAAATGTCCGGACTAGCAGGCACTAGTTGATAGTCTTAACTCGAACATAAATATGTTAGTACCGGGTATAAACAGCTTTCATGAAATGCACTTTAAATAGTTCAGACTCACGTATTCATGTTAATTAATAAACATTTTAATTTAAGCAGGCTGTACACTTTTCAAGTTTTAAGGTTCGTCGTGATTTTCAATGCACTACATGTATGATATAATAATGGTACGTGTAATGCTCTATACATGTAAAGAAAACTCACTTCTGGAATTTTACTGTTGCATATGACTCATACTACGATGGTATAAAAAACATTTTTTAATGCTAGTAACCAGTTGTTTTATCACAAAATAGCGTTTAGATATTGTTAATTATTGTTTACATGTTGTTAATTATTGCCTACAAATGATTTTTAATTGAAATATGGACAGTATTTAAAAAAAAAAAAATTCTTAATTTTTCCCCCTGCGACAAATTGGCCTCTGGACATATTTTAAAAAATTATACAAGAACAAACAGATGTTCAAATCCTCTGAAAAAAATTGGGTTGTATTTGTGTAGTATGCAGATTAATATGTACAAATTTAAAGCTTGTACCTTTTATATTTTTTGAAATATGATGTGAAAATTGATGTTCATGCAAAATACTACATATTTTGGTAATGATTTGCAATATTTGGTCTAAAATATATTGATAATTATTCATGATATAGCCCTATAATTTTCTTTATGTGATCAGTGTATTGCAGACTGTATGCTGTTTATCAGAGAAGGTTCTAAGATTATATTTAAGAAAACGGGAGCACTCTGAAGTTGGTGTGATGTAACTTTTTTAACTTTGCGAAAGTACATATCTTTTTAAAATGCCGTAACATTTTTATTTTTTGTCCGATTTAAAAAAATTAAGTACCCAATTTCATGGTTTTCCAAGAGCTTCCACACTGCATTGTTTTCTCTGGTGTTTCTGTGCAAACAAAAATCACTTTGTGGTACCTAGTGTTAGAGATTTGACTATTCTAGGTCCAGCATGGAGAGATGGGAGTGAAGTGTTAGAGATTTGACTATACTAGGTCTGATATGGAGAGATGGGAGTGAAGTGTTAGAGATTTGACTATACTAGGTCTGATATGGAGAGATGATAGTGAAGTGTTAGAGATTTGACTATACTAGGTCCAGCATGGAGAGATGGGAGTGAAGTGTTAGAGATGTGACTATACTAGGTCTGGTATGGAAAGATGGGAGTGAAGTGTTAGAGATTTGACTATACTAGGTCTGGTATGGAGAGATGGGAGTGAAGTGTTAGAGATTTGACTATACTAGGTCTGGTATGGAGAGATGGGAGTGAAGTGTTAGAGATTTGACTATACTAGGTCTGGTATGGAGAGATGGGAGTGAAGTGTTAGAGATTTGACTATACTAGGTCTGATATGGAGAGATGATAGTGAAGTGTTAGAGATTTGACTATACTAGGTCTGGTATGGAAAGATGGGAGTGAAGTGTTAGAGATTTGACTATACTAGGTCTGATATGGAGAGATGATAGTGAAGTGTTAGAGATTTGACTATACTAGGTCCAGCATGGAGAGATGGGAGTGAAGTGTTAGAGATGTGACTATACTAGGTCTGGCATGGAGAGATGGGAGTGAAGTGTTAGAGATGTGACTATACTAGGTCTGGCATGGACAGATGGGAGTGAAGTGTTAGAGATTTGACTATACTATGTCTGGCATGGAGAGATGGGAGTAAAGTGTTAGAGATGTGACTACACTAGGTCTGGTATGGAGAGATGGGAGTGAAGTGTTAGAGATTTGACTATACTATGTATGGCATGGAGAGATGGGAGTGAAGTGTTAGAGATGTGACTATACTAGGTCTGGTATGGAGAGATGGGAGTGAAGTGTTAGAGATTTGACTATACTAGGTCTGGCATGGAGAGATGGGAGTGAAGTGTTAGAGATTTGACTATACTATGTCTGGCATGGAGAGATGGGAGGGAAGTGTTAGAGATTTGACTATACTAGGTCTGGTATGGAGAGATGGGAGTGAAGTGTTAGAGATTTGACTATACTAGGTCTGGTATGGAGAGATGGGAGTGAAGTGTTAGAGATTTGACTATACTAGGTCTGGTATGGAGAGATGGGAGTAAAGTGTTAGAGATTTGACTATACTAGGTCTGGTATGGAGAGATGGGAGTAAAGTGTTAGAGATTTGACTATACTAGGTCTGGTATGGAGAGATGGGAGTGAAGTGTTTGACTATACTAGGTCTGGCTTGGAGCGATGGAGTGATTGTTTCCCTTCCTCACTGTCTTTTGCATCCCTAACTCAAAAGCAAAGTCAGGTACCCAATTACAGCTGAATATTAGAGTGTCTCGATACTGTGAATCAAATTGGCATTGCTGTGAGAGCCAGTGCTGTAACCTCCTGTCAATATGACATCATCCTACATTAAGTTACTAAATAAAACTGCTTTTGTTTACTAATTCATCACCGTTAAGTACTCTAAGGGACTGTTATAGGATGATGATGTCAGTGTAATACAGATATCGAGCAAATGTTGTAATGATGATGATGATATCAGTGTAATACAATTATCAAGTGTATAAGTATATTGTATTGATGATGATGATTATGGTCAATGTGTGTGTGGGCAAATGATAAAGTAAGAGGGGTTGTTTGCATGTACAGTAAATTCTGTAGGCCTGTGTGTGTGTTAAGTGTGGATGAAAACTGGTCAGTCTGGTTTTATGTGAGTTTGCCTCGTGCAAGACTGTGGGTCAAAACATGGGAGAATAGTTGGTGTGAAGTGGTTAGTTTTGGACTGGAGGGTTACGGGTGGAGCGGAGAAGATGGCTAGATGTTATGGCTGAATCTTGTTTAATTCTGAAGGAAGAATTACGAATTATTACTTTGGATATTTGTATTCCATATAATGTTTGTGTTTCATGACATTTCCGTAATAGTAATAAAGTGTTCAGTTTGGGACTGAATTTTGGTGTTGATTGGTTTACTCAGGAATGGATGTGTCAATTGTGGTGTAAGTAGATAGTAAGCATCTTTGAGGATTAATTAATGTGACAGCATGCATCACCCAGCATGTGTCATTCTGGGTGCCAGAAGAATCAAGCCAGCTGTGCCAAAAGAATACAGCTATTTTACAATCCAGGGTTTCCAGTCGAGAAATATCTACTTATATGCCTGAGAGTTTTGCTCATGTATGTTGGCGTGGTCACTTCAAAGACAAGGCCGTGTTCAGCCTACTATCGATTTAAATTACTGGTTTCACGCAACACGTAATATTCAAGACATGTGCAAGTAAGAGCAGAATGTATTGCCACTAGTGTCGGTCATCAGTGTTTGAGTTTGTAGCAAATTTAGGAAGCTACACTCTGTTTCAAGAATTTATATGCTTTGTTGAACTTCATCAGCGCTTGAGTGGTGGCCAGTTGCACAGCTCCATGCTGTTTTCGAGGACTTACATACGGTTATAAATCCATTGTTATCGTCTTGTTTGTGGTCCTTACTGACATACTTCTTGCCAATGTGTTAGGACTTCTTCTTCTTTGATCCTTAGCCGATGACCGTCAAAGCAGTCAGTGGCCATCACGCCTAGTGGGGTCTTGTAGGCAACAACAAATTGATTCCACTTTGCTCGGTCGGTGGCCATCCTTCGTATAGTGCCCCAACTCTGGTTCATTCTTTGCATCTCAGCCTCCACAGTCCTCCGCCAGGTTGTTGTTGGTCGGCCTCTCTTTCGTTTTCCTTCAGGGGTCCAAAGCATAGCTGTTCTTGTGATGGCATCGGGGTCTCTTCTGAGGACATGGCCAACCCAGCTCCACGTCTGCCATCTATGTTGGTGTGCATGTCCTCTTGCTTGCTCCGAGTAAGCAGATCTTGGTTGCTGATGGTATTCGACCAAAAGATTCGGTGAATTTTTCTTAGGCATGTTGTGTGAAAAGAGGACAATTTCGACATTTCCTTCTCTGTAACTCTCCAGCATTCTGCACCATAGAGAAGCACAGAAAGCACACAGCTCTGATATAATCTTAATTTTGTGCTTGTGCTGTAGTGAGAGGACTTCCAGATGTTGTTTAGGCTGAAGAAGGCTGTTCTTGCTTTATTCATTCTGATGTTGATGTCTTTGCCTGCCCCGCCGTCTGGTGTTACTACGCATCCTAGGTATGTGAAGGTGTCTGTCTGTCCAGTTGCTGATTCCTTACTGATATGGGCTCAGGGTTGCTCACATTGAGCGTCATGACCTCTGACTTCTTTAAATTGATGTTCAAGCCCACCTGCTGGCTATACTTATTAAGTCTATCCGTTTGTTCCTGGATGTGTTGATGTGAATGTGCTAGTAGTGCAATGTCATCTGCATATTCCAGATCTTCCTATGTAGAGAATGTAGTACATCTTAATCCTCTTGGACTGCCTTCTGTTGTCTGGCGCATCACCCAGTCTATGACTGTTAGAAATTGATAAGGGGCATCCCTGTCGTACTCCTGTCTTCGCCTTAAAGGTTAGGATGCTCTGCCCAACACTACACTTAAAGTTGGCATAGAGGCTTATTTATGATTGACACTATGCTGCTTGGAGTTCCATAAGCCCTCAGTATTTTCCATAAACTATCCCTATGTAATATGTATGCTGTCAAAAGCCTTTTCAAAATCAAAGAAATTAATGTACAGCTGTCTTTGCCATTCTGAGCACTGCTCTATAATGTTCTTGAGAGTAAATATATGATCTACACATCTTCTGTTCTTTCTAAATCCTGCTTCTTCTTTCCTCAGTTTGTGGTCTACTGCTTTTGAAATTCTCTGTATAATTATCCTGCCTAGTATTTTGCTGGGAACTGAGAGAAGAGTGATTCCTCTCCAATTATTGCAGTCTGCAAGATCTCCCTTCTTGTGCAATTTGACAATTATTCCTTTGTTCCATTCTGATGGTGTTGTCCCTGTTTTCCAGACTTGTGCAAATAGTGGTTCTAATAGTTCTGCTGCTAGCTCATTGTCTGTCTTAAATAGCTCTGCATTTAAGTTATCATGGACAGGAACTTTTCCGTTATTTAACCCTTTGATTGCCGTGATGATTTCTTCTTTACGTGGAATGTCTGTATTTACATCTAGATCGTTTTCGGCATCAGGAACATTCAGTTGTGTCTCTGGTGGTTTCTTGTTCAGAGTTTCTCTGAAAAGCTCTGCCCATATTGTTTCCTGTCCCCCTACCCCTCCCCCCATCGAGGCCAGCTCCTTGACGTGGAGATGGGGCTCAAGTACAGCCATCAGAGGCTGAAAAACCAAGACTGGCCAGGCCCTCCTACACTCGAGCAAGACCACAGTCTGCCCTAGCAAGTCAAGGTGCTGAAGACGGAGGCAACCAGCCAAGAGGCGCACCACAGCAATCATGATGCCACGCACACACGCCATGGAAGTATGCCTATATCTGCAAAACGTTATGGCACTCGCCCTGTGACAGACACCCAGGCAGGTGCAGTGCCGGGCCCTCTGCCTCGGAAGGGCCCAACCTCTACTACTGGGGGTCCTTCGCAATTGCCCCATGGAGCCAGGAGGCATGAGAATAGAGCTACTGGCCAAGCAAAGAAAAGACAATTTAAAATAATGCATTGGAATGCTGAAGGCGTCAATAGTAAAAAACACGGCTACAGCAAAAAAATTAGAGCTCGAAAATATCTTGAATGAAGAGCAAGTAAATGTATGTTGCTTGCAAGAAACCCACCTCAACAAGGACATAGCCTTCAAAATCAGAGGCTACCAGTGCTACCGATCTGACCAAATAGACAGGCGAAAGGGTGGAATACTGACACTCGTGAGGAATAACATCAGTGCATGTCAGCTTGAAACATATATGGAGGGGGCAGAATACCAGATGCTTCATCTCAGGACAGAAAGTTCAGAATTCCACCTGCTCAACTACTACTGTCCGAGTGACCGCCCACTGGCACTAGATACAATCCCAGCAAAAGAAAGACTGATTGTATGCGGAGACTTCAACAGCCACTCACAGAGCGGGGGCTATGATCACATGGACAGGAGAGGTGAGGAGCTTGAAAACTGGCAGGATGACAATGGGCTTATCCTGATTAACCAGCCAATCGACCCACCAACCTTCTACTCGAGATCATGGCACACCACCTCTACACCAGACCTGGCATTCCACTCACCCGGCCTGGAGTGGAACACCATACGCGTTGTAGGGAAACAACTTGGAGGCAGCGACCACCGGCCAGTCTTCCTAATTGTGGAAAATGAACTTGTCAAGGAGAGCAGCACTTTCTCTAGGTGGAACTACAAGAAGGCAGACTGGACAATGTACCTGCATCGTACTAGTATACTGGCTAGAGATCTGACTGTAGACAAAGACATCAATAAGCTAGTCGATGAATTCAGCAGATGCATATTACAGGCTGCTCATGAAACAATACCTAGAGGAGCTCGTAAGCACTACAAACCATATTGGAATAGTGAACTAGAGCAGCTGCACAACGACGTGGAAACATCTTGAAAGCAGGCAGAGACCAATCCGTGCCAAGAACACCACAATAACTACCAGCAAGCTAAGGCCAAATTTCAAAGGGCCAAGTTGCAGGCCAGGCGAAGAAGCTGGAAGGAAAAAACAGAGTCCTTGAACTTCGAGAGAGATACAAGGAAACTGTGGAAGCTGGTAAAACAACTTAACGATGAAGGTACAGGGAGAAACTCAAGGATTGCTCTGTACAAAGATGGAAACATCCTCATGGGAAAATAGGCAGCTGATCACTTTGCAGACTCCTTTGCTAAAGACAACAACATCGAAGTTAGCCCAGAGAAGCAACAGGAGACTCGTGAGAAACAACAATACGCAGGACGAGATGGAACCATACCTGAAGTTATGGAGGCACCAATCACATTCAGAGTACTGGAGCTTGCAATATCCAAACTGAACATGAGAAAGTTGCCAGGATTTGATGGAGTGTCAAATGAAATGATTAAGAACTTGGGAACTGCAGCAAAAACAAAGCTGCTGCAGATCGATCTTCAATATCTGTTGGAACTCAGGCAGAGTTCCACAGACCTGGAGGGAAGCAATCATGATACCACTCCTAAAACCAGGAAAAGACAGTTCCACTGCCTCCAGCTACAGACCAATCAGCCTTACAAGCTGCCTCTGCAAAACAATGGAACGTATCATCAACCTCAGGCTACAGTGGTTGCTTGAAAGTGAAAACCTTGTACCACAGCAGGCGGGCTTTAGGCAGTTTTATTCTACCGAAGATCAGGCAACTTACCTTTCCCAAAAGATTGAGGATGCGTTCCAAGATAAGAAACTGGTACTAGCAGCATGGATAGATCTAAGGAAAGCATTTGACAAGGTTTGGAAAGAAGGGCTTCTGAAGAAACTGAGAAACTGTAGAGTGAATGGTAGGATGTACAAATGGGTGAAAGCATACTTGCATAACAGAAGAACCCGAGTACAACTAGATGGCCTCAAGAGTAAGAAAATTCTACTGCGTCATGGCGTCCCTCAGGGAGGGGTTCTGTCCCCCACACTTTTCCTAGTATACATCAACGACCTGGTTGCTGAACTACCACATGGAATGAAAGTGGCAATGTACGCTGATGACCTGGTAATATGGTGCACAGATGAGCATGCAACAGTGCCAACAAACTGCTACAAAGAGCTATAGATGCCTTAACCTCATGGGCAAATAGACGGTGTGTCAGCATCAACACAGACAAGTGCAGCACTACGCTCTTCACCCTCTCTCCCAAACAAAAAGCTGGTGTCATCAAGATAAACGAAGAGCTCCTGAGAGAAGATAAACAACCCACCTATCTCGGAGTTACATTCGATGATAGGCTGACTTGGAAGCAGCACATCAACAAGGCAGCAACAAAGGCCAGGAGGAAGTTAGCCATCCTGAGAAAACTAAGTGGAACCACATGGGGAGCCAGCGGGAAAATACTTAGTAAAGTTTACCAGCAGGGCATACGACCACACCTGGAATATGGGTCAGCTGCGTGGTGTTCAGCATCAAACACCACATTACAAGAGCTAGATAAGGTGCAAAACCAGGCGCTTAGGGTCATCACGGGGGCAATGAAATCAACGCTTATAGTGGAGATGGAGAAAATGGGGAGGATACAAGCACTGAGAGAACGCAGAGACATGAAAGTGCTAACACAGGCAGAAAAGTTTCTCTGTATGCCGAGCCATCCAATGAAGGACAGATTCCAAAACCTAGCAATGGGGCGACTGAAAAGAAGCAGCTTCATCCACCAGGCCAAACGATTTCGTAGACAAACCTCAGACCTGCCTGACGTTAACAGCCCCCTAAAGTCTGTGCCAGAACAAACCCCTTGGAGAGAGGAGCCTGGACTACCAATACACATCCAGACAAAAGTGAAAGGAATATTAGACAGGGATGAACAGAACAGTGTGCAACGTAGGACAGTCACTCTCAGTTTCCTGGATGATGAATACCCACAGGACCTCTGGGTCTGAGTATACACGGATGGGTCAGCACAGAATGCAGTAAATAATGGAGGAGCAGGAGTGTACATAGAATACCCAAACAACACTAGGGATACGGTCAAAGTACCAACGGGGAAATTCTGTAACAACTATGATGCAGAAGTCCAGGCAATCAAGGTGGCAACTGAGAAACTAATGAACACCAATCTCGGTCCACAGCCTGTAGTATTCCTGACAGATGCAAGATCAGCACTCCAAGCACTTCAGTCCAGAAAATTGCCAGGTATACAAGCCCTACTTTCTGAACTGTGCAACCAGCGCAGGGTCGTCATGCAGTGGATACCGTCTCATTGTGGAATACCAGGAAACGAGAGAGCAGACAGACTGGCTAAAGAAGGTGCAGCAGACGAGCAACTGGATGTACCAGTTACGTACCATCGGAAGAAAAAGATGATCAAATCAATCAGAAAGCCACCAACACCAACACAGGATGACTACCAAGTTATGAACAGATCAGAACAAATTGTCATTCTGCGCCTCAGAACAGGACACAATCTCCTCCGCAGCCACATGTATACAAAAATCAAGATTGGCAATTCAGCCATGTGTACATGTGGACAGGCACCCCAGACTGCGGAGCACAAACTTCAAGATTGCCCCGAATATGATATATTGAGGCAAACCCATTGGCCCAGAGAAAAAACACTGGAAGCAAAACTATACGGACCTCTGTATGAACTACAAAAGACAGTGAAGTTTATACAAGAAACAACATTGCAGATATAGACAATATATTTCAAGCGAACGAAAGAAGAAGAAGTTTCCTGTCCCTCTGCTGTTGTGATGAGATTTCCTTGCTTATCTCTTACTAATGTAATGTTGTTTGCACCTCGTTTTCCGCTTATGAATTTAGTTATTTTGTATACTGTGCTTTGTTCATTTCTCAGTGCTGCCTCTTCTGCCTGTCTTGCAAGATTGTCTAGGAAATTCCATTTGTTGGCTCGGGTTGTTTCAGGACTACTATCAGTGATGTGTACAACATATTTCAACATTAACAATCTACCTGCTTGCCGCATCTTGTGAAGTATCAGTGAACATTCTTAATTAAATAAAATTTACGCTGTTTGCCTCATCTTGTGTGATATCAGTGAACATTCCTACTTCAAGAACGTCTACGCTGCTTGTCGCATCTTTTGCAGTATCAAGGAACACATAATTCAAGACATCCTTATGGTAGAGTCTACAACGCTTGCCGCATCCTGTGCAGTGGAACTGATTATTTGAAAACTAAGGCATCTTTACTGCAAGGTGACTCATCATTACAGCTCACTGCCTCCTCTCTTATGCATGAATACTTTTAGACAGTGGAGTCTACGCCACGTACTAAGCAAGGCACCATACAGTGACAGGCTGCTAAACAGATAAGTCATTGTTGTGCTATCATTGCTCTTGTTCGTACATACCACACTGCTGGCATTCCTGTCATTACCCCATCTGTTGCTTGTTGTTATTGTGTGTACCACACTGTTGGCATTCCTGTCTTGACCCCATCTGTTGCTTGTTGTTATTGTGCGTGACTTACGTGTTTGCTTAAATTATGTTTTAGATTCAATGTTTAGTCTTCTTTTTAGAGAAACTGTAGTTGAGTTAATCTATTAGGATTTTGTTAAAATTAATCCCTTAAGGCAGCGGTTTTCAACCTTTTTGAGTCCATGGCTCCCCTGAACAACTACATTCTTTTTGCGGCTCCCCTGTGGGATAACTGGTAAAAACTCTAGCGATGTTTCGACATTTAGCCTTACATTTTTTGAGCAGGAGAACTTTGGAAAGGCTTTTAAACAATGTAATTTTTTTAAAAAAAATGCAATTGGACAATCTGCAAAAAATTACATGTACCGTACAAAAAAAAATATACACAAAGTGCACTTTGAAAACCCTTACTATAAAAAAGAACATAGCACAGATAAAGTAGTTTCTTTCTAACATTTTTTTAATTATTTTTGTCTCAAAATCATTCACTGATATACTGCACTCATGATTCAATCTCCATAACAAAAAACGTGAACATGTAAAACTAAAAAAAAAATATGATGAATAAAGTATCAGTCACCTCAGTGTGAAAATTGAGCTTGCTTGCTGTTGTTGTTATACAGCTTGTCAAATCTTGGCACCAGTTGAGATACAGCTACCCTCATTTCCTTCTCCACACCAAGTCTTGATCTGAACTTGGTTTTTATGACAGCCACTGCTGAAAACCCAGCCTCGCAGAGATAGGATTTTGCAAAAGGTATTACTTTCAGTGGTCTCTTACTCAAGCTTGGGAATTCCTATTTTACTGAATACCAAAATTTTGGCAATGCCATAGATGGAAACTTCGCTTGTAGTGAAGAGTCTAATGAAAGTTCTATCAGTTCTTCCTCTTCTGCAGTACTGAAGTCCAAAAAAAGCATCACTATTGAAAGGATTTAGAATCCACTGAAACCTGTCAGAGTTTTCAGGAAAGTATTTTTCAAAATGAACACTGAGTTGAGGTAAGTGTCTTTGAATTAAAGAAACAATATCTGCACTAAAATCTATTTCATCGTCTCACTTTTGTTCTTTCATTTGACAGCTTTCTAGAGAAATATTCTCTTGGTTTGCCCATGTCATGAACACTTTCTAAATGGTGCTTCAATTTGCTAGGCTGCATACATTCGGCAGAGAGTACTTTGAAACACAAAACACACAGTGGACGCTTTTCATTGTTCACAAGAGTGCACGTGAAACCAAAATCTAAGTAACCTTCATCGTATTTTCTATACTTACGTTTCCTTTCCTCATTACCACTTTCCTTGTCATCCTCAACAAGTTCTTACTTTTTACTAAAATTTGCCAAATTAAAAAATATTTCCGTAGTTTATATCAAACTCACAACACAATCAAAAACGTTTAAAAACAGAAAATCACCGTGTTATCTACTATGGTCGCTCGAGGAGAATGTGCGGAAAGTTGATAGGTGGGTCGGGGGAGCAGGACTTCAAAGGCTGGCCAACATCAAAAGTGAGATTTCTGCGGAGTCACGGTGGTTGAAATACACCAAAAATGAAATTTCCTACAGGTCTGTGTTTTCTTTACAGCTAAATACGAAAAAAATCCATGCCCAGCCACAGCACCCATGACCATCAGTCATGGCGCCCCAGGGCCGCGCGGTGCACTGGTTGAAAACCGCTGCCTTAATGGGCCACATCTGTGTTGGATCGGGTGATATTGAGCGCCCTGAGTAATTTATTTAACCTAATACACGTTAGTTGTTTTGGTTTAGTTCGTAGAAAGCGTTGCAATCGTATAAAGTCTGTCTCTTTTCCAGTTTACATGTTGTATTCTTCAGTTATTTTTCTTACTATCATTGTACATACGTTCTTTTTTAAGTCCCATTGTGGTTGGTTGTTTTTCAGGTTCGATGTTGTATATAAATCTTTATTTTCTATTTTTTTCCTCTTCTTTTCTGTACGTTATTATCCACCACTAGCCTGCTAGTTTTCATTGTCCTTATTGTAGCGCCTGCTTTCTTCATCCATCAACTGTGTCATTCTGTGTCATGAAATCTAATATTTCACTGTATAGTTAGTAATTAGTATACATACTGCTACCAACGGGCTGATCACCCGTTTGCCAGTCACTTCGATTACGGAAACAACAGCAAATGGATTGATTTGCCGTTGCCCTAAAGACGCCAATAGGCGTGATGGGAAACAATGGCAAAGAAAACCTATCTGCTGTTGCCCTAAGACGCCACTAGGCGTAATGGCCACTGACTGCTTTGACGGTCGGTGGCTAAGGACGGAAGAAGAGAAGAAGAAGAATACATACTGCTGGGTTCAGAGGAGTTTATCTTGTATAAATATAGATATCTTTTTTTCTGGTTTGGGTAACCTCAATATTAGTCGAAGGCAAGATGGCAAGCCTCAGGGACTTTATTGATATGGGAAAACAGTTGGATAAAACAGGCCTCGAACTTTAAATATGGGCAACGAAACAGTTAAAAAGCAGAGGCAGAAACAAAATGAAAACAAGACGAGGAATGAAAAGAAAGATATGATGAAAGACTGTTAAAGAGATTTAAAGTTGAGGCCAAACAAAACGAAGTTGAGGAAACTACCAAACAAAGGGAAGTTGAGGAAGCAACCAAACAAATAGACATTGAAAAAGAAAAAGTCAATGCTTTAAAGAAATTAGAATTAGAAGCTTCTTGTCATGAGTTATCTGGTAGAGAGTCCTCGGAGAAGGAACCATTCCATACATATAAATTAAAGTTACCAAATTTTAAGACTTTTTCGATTTGACCGACGTGTACCTAGAACGCTTTGAAGGAAAGATGATTTCACTGAAGATAAAGAAAGAACAATGGAGTTCCACGTTATGCGATTTGCTTACGTAGCAGGCGTTACAAACTTATTTTTATTACCTGTAAATGACCGGCTCAGCTATGATGTTGTAAAAGAAGCATTGCTTTGCAAATATCTTACTTCACATGGTTATTCCATGCGTTTTAAAAAACGAGAAACCCAGTAAAGATCCGGATTTTGGTGACTTTAACGCTAACATAAAACTAGCATTTACACGCTGGATAGATCTATCAGGGATTAGTAAAGATTTTGAAGGCCTCAAAGATCTCAACTTGAGAGATAAAGTCCTCTTGACCTGTAGTTCGGACTTAATTGCGTTCTTTCAAAAACGTGACCCAAAGAATCTTGACACCATCTTAGAGCTAGGGAGGCAGTAAATGACTGCCCTCCCTGGGAGGTCATTACATAAGGAGGTGGGACCTTAGAATTTTCCGGTATGTTCTGCAAGGGAAGTAAACAATGCACCATATCGTAGACCGCGTTCTGATAATGTGAACAGACAATACGACAGGTCGAGATTTGATAGGACATTTAACCATAATTCCAGACCGCGTTATTCCCCGCTCAAGCATTTTCCTCAGCGTAGGTCAGATAGCTCTCAATGGGAGTATCATAGCTGTGCTTCCTTGCACCGCGCATCCAAATGTTGTGACAAATCAGGTCCAAGCCCTACTAACACACCACCATCCAGCCCAGAGGGAAGTCCAAGGAATAACTACCGTCATGAAGCTCACTGTTACCTTTGTAATGCGACGCATCATTTTCAAAAAGAATGTCCGACCAGGAAGACAGAGCATGCAAACACTACATCGATATTGGAAACATTTAACTGAAGATTGTCTAGGTTGTAAGCCTTTATTCGAACCTAACGGTAAGCTGATACTAATCTGTGGTCACGCTTTGCCTGTGTTATCGTCGATTGAGGAAGATGGCATTTTGACTTTACACCGAAGTTTGGTAGCCGGTAAATTAGTAAGTGTGCTACGAGAAACTGGATGTACGACGATTGGTGTGAGACGTTCATGCATTGACGAGTTGTGTCTCGTCGGGGAAACTGTCAGATGCGTTACCTTTTTAGGCACAGTAGAGTACTGCCTCTTAGCGGTTATCGGAATAGATACCCCTTTCATATCAGGTACAGTTCGCGCATGCGTCCTCGACTCATCCGTCGCAGACTTAATTATAGGCAATTTACCGAAAGTTCAGAACTGCACACAGCAAGATATAGATGACTGGAATCAGCAAAGCTCACTTGTAGCAAACGCAGTCACTAATAGGGCACAGAAAAAAAGCTGAGGATCATTAGCTGGATAAGGATCCGGTACGTTTAATTAATAATAATGTTGCTATACCAAACAAAGATCCAGAGGATCGTTGTATGTGGTTTATAGAACAGCAGCATGCTGACTTATCTCTGCGACCTTTGTTCGATTTTGCTGAGAAAGCTGATATTAAACACACTAAATCAGCGAAATATTGGTTTCGATTAAAGAATGAAATACTAACCAGATGTTTTGCCAAAAATCATTCTCTAATGCGGCAAATTGTCTTGCATTGCTCACTTAAGACTCATCATCATCAGTTGCCATTTCCACAACGAAGGTTGGCTGTAATGGATCTCCAACGTCTTCTGTCTCTTGTCTTGGTGGTGCACTCTGATAGACTCTTTCCTGTCCATCTCTTGATGTTATCTTCCCACTTATAGCGCTGTCTTCCCCTTGCACGTTTGCCTTCAACTCTCCCTTCTATTATGGTCTTCTGCAAGGTGTTATGCCTTTTTATGTGGCCAAAGTATTTTAGCTGCCGAACTTTGACCTCCCTCATTAGTTCTCTTTTCATACCTAGATTTTCTAGGACCTCCTTATTTGTTTTCATCTCTTTCCATGAGATACGCCCCATTCTTCTATATATCCACATTTCAAGAGCCTCACTTAAGACTATGGTGCTTAAAACCGCTCGTAATATATATATATATAATGTTATTCTAATTACAATTTAAATTTCTTTAAACTGTAAACTTTTAATGTTATTGAAAATCGAAATCAAATTTATTTTTCCCTTAGTATTAAAATTATTATTACTATGTATACCAAACATATATAAGTTTCTCAGAGTTTAAGAACTGACTCATAGTTTTAGATGACACTGAATAACAAGCTTTGTAGTTAGTCAGAACACACAGTTCTGTACACGCAAAGGCCCGAGATCCTTGGTTGTTGACTTCCCGTAGACCAAACCAAGATGACCACTAATATGCTATGACAGCACTGAAAGTCGTAAATAGTAGCCGTAGACCGCCATTTATGTCTGTGCGTGAGTGTGTGTGTGTGTGCGACGGGTACATTATTTTCTACTGCAAATATTGTGGCCGTGCTACGCAATGGCTGCCACAAAGCAACTTTTAAGTTGAGGATTCTGTAAAGTGTATGGTTAGATCTATACCCTTGTCTTAATGTTAGCTCTCTGTACACTAATGACTTCCCAAATGACGCAACAGCACCTGTACAGACTGTGACATGTAAGAGGATAAAACGAGATGAATACTTCCCTTGATGTTATCCATTTGGTTTGTTTTCCACAATACAACCCACGCCCCTTTTAGCCCTTTCAGATGTGGGGACATCACTGTAGAGCAGCGTGTCGCCATCGAGATCCATAACTCCTTGTCCTTTTTTCTTTGTTTCTGTCAAAGCCAGGATTTCTAATTTGGCTTTCATCATCTCTTCCACCAGCTCCTCTTCCTTCCCATTCATACTTCTTGTGTTCCATGTTCCGTAAGTCGTAGTCCGTTCCAGTTCGTCGCCTTTAGAATCAGTCTAGTTTTCTCTCTTATGTTTCGCGTAGTTGGGTTTTTATGACAAAGAGGTGATTGGCCTGATGTGCCTTTGCATGGTGGAGGGGCTGCCTCCTTACGGCCTCCATGCAGGCCGCCCTCCTCCTTTTTCAGCCGGCTTTGGGACTGGCCTAGGCGGAGTTTCGCCCCGTTCCACCCATATTATCTCCAAGATGTCTTTACTCGGATCTTCTCCCATCTTAGAAATGGAAGTCCCCTTTATGTGTGTGGGTATGCATGTGAGCGTGTGTGCTGGTTTTTATTTTGTAATACGTTTTGTGTAATCCATACTCTATACAAAGACGTATCAATTAAATTTACGAAACAAAGATCTGTAAAATAAGAATAAAAAATTAGTCTTCGGCCACTTAAAAATTACTATATTTTTTTTAAGGCTGAGCAAGGAGCTATTCCCGCTCGGCCGTGAAATCAGATCTGAATGAAAGCTTCCTGTGACAAAGACGATTTATGTCTGGTGTATCAAGCTCTAAAGACGGAATCGCACAAAAAAGGCTTCATGTTTGTGAGATTGTTGTATCGAAGTTGAACTTTACTTAACTGTCAGGCCATTCTTTCTGTTTGGTCATTATTAATTTTTACTTGCACACATAATTTCCTCTCCCTTCTCCCCTTCCCCCCCCCCCCCCCCCCCCCCCACGTTAAAACAAGAAAAAGATTGTGCTCTATATTTCCACAGAATGTGGGTGTCATATATATTTTTTTCTCTTCCTTCTCCTTTCAATCACCATCATCATTACCAAAAAAATGTGCAATGTATAACTTTAGAGCACAATAAAAAGTATGTAAATGAGGGTGTGCAAGGAGTGAAATTAATGTTTTAATTTTTTTTTTTTTTAAACAGCTGCACATTGTATTTTCATTGTTATGCTTAAATTCGTGCTATTATTGTCAATGTTTCAATGCATATGTTTTTGTGAATTTCAACGGAATGTGAATAAAGATGGAAAAACAAGCTGGCGAGTCCTGTTTAGGCCTTTCTGCTATCAGACAGATAATGTTGTCCTTTTAAGGACTTAGTATCTATCAACGCTGATCGGGTTAGCAGTCAACAGAGTTGACTTTTTTTGGGTTGGTTAATGCGCTCTGATATAACCAAATAGTTTGAAAGGGACGCGCCTCACTAGAAGAAGGCAAAAACTGAACCAAAAAAAAAAAAGATTATTTAACTTTATTTCGTCCATTTTTACTCTATTAATTCATTAAAAATCTTAGCCCTTTATTCGTGTATTTATTTATTTATTGTTATTTCAACTTGTTTAAGTATGCACATGAAAGTGTGAGTATTCGTGAGTGTTCATTTGTACTATAGAATGTACTCTCCTTGTATTCCTAGTAAAACGCACTTTTTAAAATTTATTTTTATTTGTAAATTGTTAAGAAATTCACATAAAAGTTGAAAAAAAAAATTAGATGGGCAATAATTTAAAAACAAAAAACAAAAACCCACTAATGACAGGTGCTTATACCACCAGTAAGTCAAGTTGGTGATAAATGTGAGGGAAGAATTCATTGATTCTTCCATCATCATCATGATCTGTCACGCACTTTCATTCAACCTCCGCGTTCGTCGTCGCTGTTTATAAATTTCCGTTCTTGAATTTTCGCTCTGCACCCACCTCTCTTCTAATCTTGGGCGACCGTATCAATCTGTACATCATAATTAGCCCGATGTGACAATGTGCTCTGATATTTCTGTGCTTGTGAAGAAACCACCCCCATTTGAACCTGGCTTTCCTGAAACTGTTTGGAATTTTCTCGCAAGTGGTAGGAACCAGTGCATCCTTTTCCCTATTTCTTTCTGGACTAGTCTCAGCCACTGACTTATTATGGCAGAAAGGGCAAAGCTTAGACAATTCCTCAGAGACGAAGCGAGACAAGAGGGTTTGGACGGAGACGAAGCAAAAGCTTTTGTCAGGGACGAACTTGAGAGATATGACGCGGAGAAGAAAGAAGAAGAATTAAGATGGAAAGAAGAAGCAGCGGAGAGGAAAGAAGTGGAAGATCGGCTATTACAGCAGAAAAAGATTGAGGAAGAAATGGAAATTCGCAGGATGCAGCATGAGGAAAGAGAGAAGGAGAGACAGCTTGAGGAAAAAGAGAAACAGAGACAGCATGAGTTGGCTCTTAAAATTCTAGAATTTCAAAGACGTGGCGCTGCCTGTACCTCCAGCAATGGAGAGTCTTCTCCTCATTCTTCCTTAACTGATCCTTCTAACACACAATCAACTCATCTCCCTGCTATGTCTTTTCCGCTAGAATCTTTCCCTTGTCCAAATGAGAAGATTGACACATGGCTAGAAAAATTTGAGAAAATTGCAACCCTGTACGGTTTAGAGAGGTCGCGTTGGTGTATGAAACTTTCCCAGGCCCTCAAAGGTTCTGCGTATGATGTTTACGCCAAACTGGAGACCAGCCAACAAGACAACTATGATGTGTTGAAGAAAGCGTTACTGGAGCGCTTCGAAATGAATGCTCGCAAATTTTTGCAACTATTTCGCAACAGCAGGAAGGAGAGCTCTGAAACTTTTCAGCAGTTTTCATCTCGTTTGAAGGGATATTTGACAAAGTGCCTTGAGCTTTCACAGCTCCCCTCTACCTATGAAGGTCTGGAGGAATTTGTTTTAACAGAACAAATAAAGAACACTTTGTCTGCTGATACCCGGAGATTTCTAGCTGAGCAGGGGGCAGAAAAGCTCGAAGACATCTTAGAAAAGTCTGAGCGATATCACAATGCGCTGGCTGAACTACCGGCCACAAAACGTAAACCGACAGAAAAGCATTTTCGGAAAAATAATCTAGACCAATCTTCTCATGCTTCTCATGCTTCTAATCTGAATAACCACAGAGAAACTGGACCTCAAAACCCCCCTCCTGAAAAATCCAAGTTCTACAAGAACAAGTACCCCAACCACCCCAAACAGTCTGATCAACCCGACCGCCCTACATGGCAGCGCAGCCAGAAAGGACAATGTGGCAAAGGGAGAACCCCTGAGCACGGGACTAATGATCAGAGTGAGCACACCGAGCCTAAACGCATCGGATGCTTACTAACAGTTTCGCAAGGCGGAATTTTTGACAGTGATTCCCAATCTGTTGGGGATACACCCTCAACGCGAGGTACTGTTACAATGAACGGTTCTCAAACTTCTTGTTTATTTGACACGGGGGCTTTCGTATGAATGCATTGTTGCTAGAAACCTGGTTAAACCCGGTCAAGAGACAGGAGAGACCGTCCAACTGTGTGGAGTTCGTAAGAGTGATGCACCTACAGCGCTTCCCATCGCATTGGTGGAGATCCACTCTGATTTTGTCAGAGGCGTGATCAAAGCGGCTGTTATGGATGACCCCATCTACCCAGTCATACTTGGCGGTAGATACGTGTGTATTGGGAAACCGGAAGAGCTGATTGTGGCAGCAGTAACTACAAGAGGGCAAACCATGAAGGAACGGGAGCCTGCGCCTAATTTGTTACCTTTGGAACTTAAAGAAGCGCAACAAAAGGACCCTACTTTGGCACCCTGCTTTAGGAAACTGCCCATGGCTAAGGAACCCAGACAGCACGGGGACATTTTTTCTAAGGATGGCGTACTTTATCGGAGAACGGGCAAGCCTGAACAAGGTTCGAATCAGCTCCTAGTACCGAAAAAGTAAAGAAGTCAAATCCTAGAAACGTGCAGATTTTCACTCGGTTGGGATTCCCTCAACAAGTGTTGACGGATAACGGATCTCCATACCGAAACCTGTTGATGGATGAGATCGTGAAGATCTTGAGGATCCAACACATCTACACAAAGCCTTATACTCCGGCCGGAAATGGGCTCGTGGAACGTGTTAATGGAAACCTCAACATGATGTTAAGTAAACTGGCACAAGTGAAACCTGAAGATTGGGATCTTTGTATTCCTGCAGCTTTATTTGGTGTCAGAGAATCTCCTCATACTTCCACAGGATTTCCGCCAGCTACGCTTTTATTCGGCAGACCCATTAAGGGCCCGCTTGAAGCCTTAATTTGGTCGCTGACAGACCAGAAGGCTGATGAGACAGTCGTCTCAGCAAGTAAATACGTATCGGATTTAAAGGAAAGGTTGAAACTAGGATGGGACCTAGCAACGACCAACTTTAAGCGAGCACGCACAAAGCACGCTAACCGATACAGGAAAGTCGCGAAAGAGAGAGAACTGGAAGCAGGAGAGAAAGTTTTGGTGTTACTCCCTACCGGAAACAACCAACTGAGGATCGGATGGCAAGGGCCGTTTACCGTCCTGAAAAAGATTTCTAAGGCTAACTACCAGATCTCTATTCAAGGAAAGGAAAAGGTTTTCCATTTAAATCTGTTAAAGAGATACTTGGAAAGACCAGTGCCAACCTCCAACCATCTCCTGACTATCGCCAAAACTGACGAAGATGACGATAGTGGCAGGGAAATCCCACTGCACACACAAGAAATCTTTCAAAAATGTCAGAAGCGGCGACGCTCTTTCAAGCGCGCATGGGAGACATTCAAGAGAAAGGAAACTTTGGGGAGTAGACTTGAGTAGGAATTGGAGAGAGATGGAGGGGGAGATGAGAGGGAAGAAGACAGACACCCTGAAGCTACGGATATAGGAAATTTAATTCCATAACGTAGACATGGAGTGCTCCCATATCTTAAAGGGGGGACGTTCTGTCACAGATCATTGAATTGCCTATATCCTCTTCTATGTCTTTCACCCGTATCCTCTATGTTATTATCACTCTTTACCTTTTTCCGGTATTTTTCGCATCCATTCGTTTGCGAAAAATATTTTTTTCCCATTCTCACTTTCGCCAGTTTCTCATTTAGAAACGCATTTCATTGCGGATTAAACGAGTAACTTTTTACGTAACGTGTCAGTCCCTCGCACCAGACGATTTGGCGTGAGAATGCATTCGGTCAATCGCTGCAGATTGACGAAATAACTGTGAATATTTTGGCTATCTCAGACATAGGGCCGACATTCGTCTGCATTCTCATATGTCAAAACGTAGTTTCTCGGTGAGCGCTGAGGTGAGGCATGAATTCCGACATCTCCCGGTGCAGTGTCAGACATTTGTCTGGTATTTTGCATCTGACACGTAGTTTCCTCGGTAGATTCTCAGTGTCAGGGTGGAGAAGGCGCCATCACGCATTCTCTCAGAATGGTCATTTTGGCGTGAGGTGCGAAGACAGGAGGTGTTAAGAGAAGGGGAGGCTATTGCGTAACTTAGGGAAATATCGTAGATCTTTGTCTGGTGTTTCATATATACTGGAGGGAGTTAGATTTCAGTAACTTCGCAGTCAAGACTAGAACAAGCCTTCGTTCGATTTCTAGAATCTCTGTTAATAGAGATGTCATTTAGTATGATCGTAGTGGTTTAAGTTCTTAGTAGTTCTGTGTTGAGGTAAATCTTATATTATTTATCTAGTTTTTTGTGAGTGTTAAAGTGTTAGATCGCTTTTTTCATTTTGCTAGTTAGATTTGTGCAGAGAGTTAAATTATTAAGTCTGTTATATTCTCTAGTCGACGAGTTACAGTGGAAAGCGGAATAAATTATAATCTCTAGCTTAAAATCATGTAGCCATAATGGATTTAATTTAACTGCTAATACGCAGTCGAGAATATTTTAAAACTAACTTATTAAATGACTGCTACATCTTGAGTATTGATGGAATACGTAGGTATTCCTAATTCAGGATGTTTGATTTTTAAATATAATTTATTCCGCAGGAAGTGTTAAACTATAAGACAAGCTACGCTTGCAGTTTAAATTATCAGTTATAGTATGTATAATTATTTGATATGTGTCCTTTCCATTTATATATAGTGAAACTGTGGTACCCAAACTTTGCCAGCGTTTGAGTAAAGAGATAAATCTGGGAAGAAAACAACAAACATTCTTACCTTAAAGATTTGATGTATAACTTTTACAAGAACTTTAAGATTTTAAAGAAGTAACGGGTCATCGAGCCTGATTTGATTCTTCCTGAGAAAACTCTAGTCATTTTTCAGCCTTTGTGGCCAGTAACATATTACAATCAGTAACTTTCCCGACACTGTTGACAAGTGGTGGTGTGACCAACTAAATTCCTATACTGAGAGAAGGTGCCGACCTGACATTCCTCATTCGTTTGAAATATAAGATGTTGACACTGGGCTAGCTATAAACGCTCGTGCCTGGACAATTTTATGTGACTTAAACAGACATCCAAAACAATAGTATTCCCAAGAGAACGGTCCCGGAAGTAGTGAATTCAACCCGTCTTTTTGGACCTGGGGTTTTCTTGGCCAAGATTACCATTGAAGATTCTGTATGGGCAAGTCCTAAAAATATTGTTTTTTTTTTTGTTTTTTGTTCACGAAGTGGCCACCAAAGCTGTGAGTATAAAAAAATGCACGTGATCACAGTTGAATGAATAGAGTGAATGAAGGACTGAGCGATCCCTTTATGGTGGTAATTTGACACCCATTCATTTTTTTTTTGCTGTCATAACATTTCTTTATGATATATATATATATATATATATATATATATATATATATATATATATATATATATATATATATATATATACATATATATATATATATATATATATATATATATATATATATATATATATATATATTCCCTTAAACTAGATCAGAGTATCCAGTCTGTTCATACTGAGTATCCAGTCTGTTCATACCTTAAAGGGGAAGAATTTTAGACTAAATCATATGTATCTGTGACTCTTTGGGCTATCACTTTCTTCTAACGGGACTGTGAGCTATACCTCGAGGGAAGGATCATACCAACGGGTCTATCATTCTTGTAGCATTTCTTGATTTTGTGTTTATGACTTTTTTTTGTATATGCTTGATGTGATTTGTTATGTTGTGAGAGAAGTTTAGTCTTGATAAATAAACTACTCATAAAATTTATTCCAGCGTGTCGGTCAGTTCGTTTTTCCCAAACTATTCATATAATCATTGTCATAGTTTTTCCCACGTCTGTACGTCTAACTGTCGTCTTATGTGTGTATGTATGTGAGTGGATATATATATATATATATATATATATATATATATATATATATATATATATATATATATATATATATATATATATATATATATATATATATATCTATATTTATATATATATATTTATATTTATATATATTTATATTTATATATATTTATATTTATATATATTTATATATATTTATATATATTTATATATATTTATATATTTTTATATATTTATATATATCATATATATGCGTGTTGACTGTCTGACTCAATCTAAATCTGTTGTAAAAGATAGGTGTAAGAGAGAAGATTTCTTGATTTCAGAGACAGCCTCTATCACATTTCTTCCATCTCACTCGTGGAAATCTATTGCTATTACTACTTGTCACTGTGACTATCACTTATTCTAATCTATTCAAAAGGGACCAACCCAAGTCTTAATACCCCTATCGAAAATCTACGACACGGTTAAATGAAATAACGGGTCCATCGAGCCTGATTTAACTCTTCCAGAGAAAAACCTCGAGTACATTTTCAGCCTTTGTGGCAAGTAAGATATTACAATCAATAACTTTCCCGACACTGTTGACAAGTGGTGGTATGACCAACTAAATTCCTATACTGAGATAAGGCACCCGACCTGACATTCCTCATTACTAGAAACCTAAGCTATTGACACTGTGCTCGCTGTTAACGTTCGTGCCTGGTCAATTTTAATGTGACAGAACCAGATATCCTAAAATAAGTAGAACCAAGATAACGTTCCTTGAAGCAGTGAATTCAACCCGTCTTTTTGGAACTGGGGTTGTCTTGGCCTTGGCTACCATTGAAGATTCTGTATATGCATGTCCTAAGAATTGTGTTTCCAGAAGTTGCTACTAAAGCTGTAAGTATGCATGAACGCACGTGATCACGGCTGACTAAATAGAGTGAATGCAGGACTGAGTGATTCTTTTATTGTTGTAGTTTGGCACCCATTTTTGCTGTCTTAAATTTTCTTTATGCAAGTTTTGTTGCTAACAATAATTTTCTTTAGGATAAATTATAGTATTAAGTCTGTTCATACCTTTAAGGAGAAATCATTAGACTACAGCAGATTTATCCGTGACTCTTTGGGGCTTTCATCTTTTCTTCTAACAGGACTGTGGGCTAAACATCGAGGGAAAGGATCATACTGTGGGCCTATCATTTCTTGTATAAATTCATTGACTTTAGGACTATTTGTATATGTTTGATGTAATTTTATGTGTTGTGATAGAATTTTTCTGATAATTAAAAATTCTCTTGAACTTAACCAGCGTGTTAGTCATGGCCAGTTCTTTAATCAAATTAGTAGCGTTGCTATGGGCACCAAAATGGGCCCGAGTTATGCCTGCCTCTTCATGGGTCACTTTGAATATTTGGTGCTTCAAAGTTACGATAGACCATTACCTGAGTTTTACCGTCGCTATATCGACGATGGTATTGGTGTCACAGACATGTCTGAAGCTAACCTCCGTAGATTCATTGACTATGTAGGCAATTTCCATCCTGCAATCAAATTCACTTCTCAGATTTCTACCACTTCAGTTAACTTCCTTGACCTTACTGTCAATATTACTCCTACGGGCCTTACTACCTCTATCTTTTATAAACCTACTGATGCCTGTCGTAAATTTTTTTTGAGAGAAAAGAGTCGTAGAAATAGTGGTCCGGTTTAGAGTGGAAAATGATGATGGAAAGCTCAGTGATAGAAAATATAGAGATTCAATAGTTGCGTCACAGCGTGCTGGAGGAGAGTAAAGACAGACTTATTTACGACAAATCGCTTCTCTCAATCTTCTCTTCCGCTCTCCTGGTCAAACAATTATTTGCCAGTTTTCCAGACACGCATCTGCGCGCACACTGATTTGGTGTTTTTCACACACACCGACGACGTAGATACAAACTATATTAAACGAATAGGGGAAATGTTGGGCTGTGGGTATGTCCAACACCGTACTAAATGAGTTTATGTGATTTTATTCACTTTAAACATCAATCACTAACAAATATCAGGTATTACATAAATTATCATAAGTACACAAATGCAAATAACAAATTTGGGAGGGGTGAAGAAGATTGGTATCGACTAAGCCCTTCCCGCTTATTAGACAAAGATAAACCCAGTCCAGAGATAGATAATATCAGGAACATAGGTACGTTAACCTAACAGTGAAGTTAATTACTCTGAAAGAGGGGTTACAACGTTAGGTATAGGTGATAGAAAAAAACCTGTTCTTCCCAGCTGTTCTTCCCTTTACTAAGCAACTGGAAAGGAGGGGGTTTTTAAACAGAGTTAACCAATTAGCAACTCCCCCTTAAAGGAACAATGCAGGGAATACAGAAAAATTATATTACTAGGCAAGAAAGTTAACAACAGGTTTACAAAAGAAAACGATTAAATTTCCTGTCATTCATACACACGCGTGAGGATCCACACTCATATACTCACACACTTACCGAATGCAGCCTCAGACGATCCATAAAAAGTATATAAAAACAGCAAGTACTCTTTCGACATATGAACTGTCTAGTCCTTCGATGTCCCGCCCCAGATGTTTGCGAGGGTTTGTTGGTAACAAATATTCTCACTTATCGCAAGACTTGAAGACTAAGAGTTCTCGTGTTTTTATTATATATATAAAAGGAGTCTATGGGATGGCACTAACACAGTTCGGCACAGGGGTGAAAATGAAGTGGTCTCTTTTAATCCTCCGCTATGGTAAAATTCCTTCAATGCGTGATGATAGTTTTATTAAATCCAATTGAGGAAAAAACTAGGCTCAGTCACAGTCAGGAAAATATGTACTCTCTCACAGTAAACAGTAAATACGATATCGCTACTGGCGATGATTACCTTCCAGTTTATCTTACAGTTTGTAAGGGTAATTTGATGATTATTCTTTAAAATGTTCTTGGGTGGGCTTTATTTCATTTAATTCTGACAGCTAGGTCGCAAAAGGACCGCTACAAGATTATATTTAAAAGAAATGTTTCTTCAATATGACTGGAAGTTTATAGGATGATTTCTTTACTTCTTTCTTTATTTAGCTGGGACCGCAGGTTACGATCACTCTGTGTGAAAGAAAAAAAAGACATGTAACATACCGAAAAATCCAGCGCGATAAATTCCCCGTTAAGCCTATAATACACTCGAGTATTTAATTATGTATTTAATAAACACTGCGCGAATTCTAGTGGTTAAAAACACACATCTATAAAACTAGGACTTAACTGAATTTATTAATTATAAATTCCTTCGCGACTTAAAAAGTTAATTTAAGCATCTATTATCTTTTGAAATAATATAATAGATAGATCATTATATTTACAACTGGAACTATTGAGATGGTTTAATTTAATAGATTTAAATTAACACAAAATCCATTGAAATAGAATGACTGAACTAGTCCACTGATCACTTTACACAATATATATTACCGCTTTGCACAGAATAGAAATCACTGCAAATATATATATATATAATCCCGGGGAAAATCTATACCAAGATTTCAATAAAGCTAGTGCTTCTGTAAAGGTCTGGCCAGCGAGTGATAACGTGTCTAGTCTTCATGGTCTATTTAGCTAAAATGGAATGTAAGTTGAGTGGGACATGATAAACTTGACAGCTTATTTGATCTCACGAACTTTTGGGGATCTGACCGCCAAATCAAGGGAAGAAGCCGCCCCCTGATCTTCGTATCTCCGTTCGCTGCTGCCCGTTTCGGCTTTCCCCGTTCGCTCGGTTCTACGATTGACACCGAGACGCGAAAATAGCGGCAAGCAACTGCGTCTCGTAGCAGGGACCACTACTGTCTTTGATAACGCCGATAGTCTCCCCTGAAATCCCTCAGTCTGTCTCTTTGATCGTGGTCGCTTATCTGTTTGATTCTGGCGACGCCCCCCCCTCCCCATCCCTGGCCAAGTTAATGAAAATAACTGCCTATGATTGTTCAAGAGATGTTAGTGGGCGTGATTTAATCTCTCCTTAAATCAATGCGATGACCAGAATCAACAATAGGTAAACTTTCCGCATATCAATCAGCGAACGTGTTTGCCCTCTGTGTGGAACAGTTTCATAGCTAATGAATCCACGTGAAAGAAGTCCCGTTTTACAAGAATTACAACAAAGTTCAGGGTCAGCCGAGTTCGTCCATCACAATCGTCCCCTCTTTTGAGACGTGAAAACGAGTTTTCATGTTTGATTTATGACGATGAAGCTGCCCTGATCGGTAACTTTTGGATGATTGGTATCTTCACCTTCCTCCTCTTCCTCTGTAGTCCAGTTTCTACTCAGGAAATCAGCCCCGACATTCTGTCTTCCCGGAATATATTCCACTTTGAAAGAATAAACGCTTAAAAGGAGGGCCCAACGCATGATCCTAG
This sequence comes from Oreohelix idahoensis, assembly GCA_024509875.1. Lineage (NCBI taxonomy): Eukaryota > Metazoa > Mollusca > Gastropoda > Stylommatophora > Oreohelicidae > Oreohelix > Oreohelix idahoensis. The sequence goes on from JAMPIV010019840.1 coordinate 408,977, forward strand.
CGTTAAATTCTTTATTGGCACCAAGAAATGCTAACGGAGCGTGGTCTGTTTGCACCGTGAAAGATGTACCATAAAGAAACTCATGATGGCGTCTGATACCGTCAATCAGAGCAAGACATTCCCTTTCAACTACGCTGTAGTTCCGTTCCGCTTTATTTAATTTCCGACTGCCATAGGCAACTGGAAATAGCATGTTCAGGTCACTGTCATCGGCTTGAAGCAGTGTTGACCCGATGCCCTGACCTGACGCGTCGACTCTCAGTACAAAAGGTTTCTTGAGGTCAGGCAACCTCAAAATGGGGTATGCAGACAACTGTCCTTTCAAAGTGCTATACGCGTGTTCGCACTTTTGATCCCATATGACCTTATCAGGACAACCTTTCTTTGTGAGGTCAGTCAGAGGTGCCGTCAGTCCGTTGAAGTTCTGGATGTACTTCTGATAGTATGCACATAGCGATATGAAGGAACGTACGTCTTTCTTCGTTCGGGGTCTTTTTGCTGCCATTATTTTCTCCACGTTCTTCTTGATAGGCCAACTGCATCCGTGAGAAATAGTGTGCCCCAGGAAGTCTAACTGTTCAAACCCGATGAGACATTTGCTAGGTCTGGCTGTGAGACCCGTTTCCTGTAGTCTCCTGAGGAGCATAGCAACCGTAGCAATATGTTCTTCATAGGTTTCCGATGCAATTAAGATGTCATCCATGAAATTATGGATATGGGGACTTTGCAAAGGTTCTAGAAGCTTCCTCATCATCCTGGTGAACACTCCTGGTGCGTTATGCAAACCGAACGGCATCACGTTAAATGTGTAATGTCCTTCACTAGTGCTGAAAGCTAACAAAGGTTTAATTTCCTCCTTGACTGGTATTTGATAATAACCTTTGCTGAGGTCAATCTTGGAGAAGATCTTTGCTTTGCTGAGCTTGGTGAACAACTCAGAAACAGTTTGGAGAGGTTCGGGCTGGAATTCCGTTACAGCGTTTAGCAACCTGTAATCAATGCACAGCCGAACTTCCTTATTGGGCTTCTGCAACAGCACTACACTCGAGCTGTAAGGAGATGTAGACTCACTGATAATTCCTGCCTGACGCAGCTTGTCTATTTCTCCGCGAAGTGCATCAGCTTTAGCGTACGGGATGGGGTAAACTCTGGTTTGAACAGGGGTCTCGTTTGTTAATTTCATATCAAATTCAATGAGATTTGTTCGACCAGGTACATCCGTTAAGACTGCACTGTACTGTTTTAGTAGAGCCCTGGTTTCTGTTTGTTGTTCTGGTGAGAGATTGTCGCCGAACTTGACATCTTTAAAGGATTCTGTGGGTTGCAATGGATACTCCATGCAACCATCATCATCTTCCTCGTCTTCCGTTGCTATGGCGACAGCCAGGAGATGCTCGGAGGATGGCACCGGTCTTTCCAAATATTTCTTTAGCAGATTTATGTGGAAGACCTTCTCCTTTCCTTTGATGGAGATCTTGTAGTTGGTACGTGAGATCTTTTTAAGGACGGTAAACGGTCCTTGCCATCCGATGCGAAGTTTATTGCTTCCGGTTGGAAGTAGCAATAGGACTTTCTCCCCTGGTTGTAGTTCTCTCTCTTTTGCAGCTTTGTTGTATCTTTTAGTAATTTTAGCGCGGGCTTTCTTAAGGTTGGTAGTAGCTAGATCCCATCCTAGCTTTAGCCTTTCCTTAAGCTCAGATACATACTTGCTTGCAGAGACGACTGTCTCGTCAGCCTTCTGGTCTGTCAGGGACCGAAGTAAGGCTTCTAGTGGCCCCTTTATAGGTCTGCCAAATAAAAGTGTAGCTGGAGCAAAACCCGTAGACGCTTGGGGTACCTCTCGGTAGGCGAATAAGGCAGCCGATATATATTGGTCCCAGTCTTCCGGTTCTCCTGACCCAGCTTACGTAACATCATGGTGAGGGTACCGTTAAAACGTTCCACGAGCCCATTTCCGGCCGGATGGTAGGGACTTGTGTGGATATGTTTGGCCCTCAGGATCTTAAAGATCTCCTCCATTAACAGGCTACGGAATTGGGATCCATTGTCCGTCAAAACTTGTTGAGGGAATCCCAACCGTGTAAAAATTTGCACAAGGGCTTCTGCGACATGCTTGGAATTAGTGCATGGTAGCGGTACGGCTTCGGCCCACATAGTGCAAGTGTCAACTAAGGTCAGGATGAACCTGTTCCTTCTTTTGGTCTTTTCCAGAGGACCAATAATGTCGACAGCAACCCGTTCAAATGGAGTCCCTACTATTGGCATTTGCCCCATAGGTACTGGGGGTGTCAAGTGCTTGGGTGCTACCCGTTGGCACTGGGCGCAGGATTTCACATACCTGACAATGTCAGAGTTCATTCCTGGCCACCAATAGTGGTTTTTTATTCGCTGAATAGTGGCGTTTTGTCCCATATGTCCGCTAAAGGGAAGAGAGTGCCCCATTTCTAAGATCTGGTTTCTGTACTGCGTCGGTACTAGGAGCTGGTTATTTCCCCGTGTCCGGGTTGCCCGTTCTACGATACAATACACCATCCTTAGAAAAGATGTCTCCGTTGTGTCTGGGGTCCTTAGCCATGGGCAGTTTTTTAAAGCAGGGCGCCAGAGTAGGGTCCTTTTGTTGCGCCTCCTTCAGTTCATTCGGCAACAAGTTTGGCGCAGGCTCCCTCTCCTTCTTGGCTTGCCCTCTTGTGGTTACCGCTGCCACAATCGGCTCCTTAGGTCTCCCAATGAACACATATCTACATCCCAGGATAACTGGGTAGATCGGATCATCCATTATGGCCGCTTTAATAACTCCTCTGACAAAGTCAGAGTGTATTTCTACCAGTGCGATAGGAAGCGTCCTGGGTGCATCACTCCTGAAAACTCCACTAAGTTTGACGGTTTCCTCTGTCTCCTGACCGGGTTTGACTAGGTGCCTAGCGACAATACAATCAAAACTTAATCCAGTGTCAAAAAGACAAGTAGTAGAGGTACCGTTCAAAATTACAGTTCCTCGAGTTGAGGGTCGGTCCCCCTCAGGTTGAGAATCACTGACATTGACTCTACCTTTCGAGGCTGTATGCAAACATCCAATGCGGTTTGCACCGGTTTGTTTGCCCTGATCAGACGTTCCTGGTGTAGGGGTCTTCCCTTTTCCTTGACCTTGGTGGCCGCGCTGCCACGTAGGCTTGTTGGGTTGATCAGAATTGTTGTTGGGGGGTATCGGGTTTTGTAGAATTTCGATTTTTCCTGGGGAGGTTTCTGGGTATTGTTATCTCGTTGGTTATAATGTTGAGAGGAAGTGGAAGAATAGGATGCCTGCTCTAGATTCTGTTTTCGAGATGGCTCATCGGTGGGTTTACGTTTAGTGCTGGGAAGTTCGGCCATTGCATTGCTATAGCGTTCGGCTTTATTGAGTATGTCTTCAAGCCTGACTGCCCCCTGTTCAGCCAAAAATCTACGAGTTTCATTCGACAAAGTGGATTTTATCTGCTCCACAAGAACAAGTTCGAGGAGTCCCTCATATGAAAGAGGTAGGTCAGATAATTCAATGCACTTTGTCAGATAACCCGTGAGGCGTGAAGAGAACTGGGGAAATGTTTCCGTGCTCTCTTTTCGGCTGTTTCTGAACAACTGCAGAAACTTTCGGGCAGTCATCTCAAACTGCTGTAGTAAGGCCTTCTTCAACAGGTCATAATCATGTTGATTCGGTCCCAGCTTTGTGTACACGTCATAAGCATTGCCTTTCAGTGACGTTGAAAGTTTGAGCGCCCAGCGGGTACTCTCTAACCCATAAAGATTCGCGAGTCTCTCGAATTTTTCTAGGTAGCTGTCAATTTTTTCGTTAGGGCTAGGAAAAGATTCTAAAGAAAACGACATAGCAGTTAATTGGGCAGATTGAGTACTGGAGAGGTCCATTGATTGAGACTGGGGCGAAGACGGCTCTCCGTTAGTCGAAGTAGAGGCGCCCCGACTCTCTAGAGCCTTAAGCGCCAGTTCATGTTGTCTTTCCTTGTCTCTCTCTCTCTCTCTCTCTGCGAGTTTCCATCTCTGCTTCAATTTTCTTCTGTTTCGTTCTGCCACTTCTTTCCTCTCAGCTTCTGCTCTCTGTTGCTCCGCCTTCCTCTCAGCTTCGGCTCTCTGTTGCTCCGCGTCATATATTTCCAATTCCTGGTTAATAAACGCGTTTGCAGCTTCTGCATCTAATCCTGCCTCTTTCGCTTCCAGCCTCAAGATGGACCTCATCTTTATCCTCTCTGCCATTGTTAAAGAATAAGATGAAGTATGCCTAGAGAACTAGTAAGAAGAAACACGAAAGGGAGGAACTCTGAACCGCTACGAGAAAAAACACGAGTATAAATTTACCTGTGTTGCCTCCTACCTGTACTGTGCAAACTTATCGCTGCTATTATCTGGCAATTTAGGCTCTAAACGCAAGCGACTATGCCACTAAATGGTAAGTTACACTGGAAAAGAATCTACTTTTACTAACAGTAGAGAAAAATTTAAATTAGAACAATTTAAAAGGAAAAAAAAAAAAAACTTTTTCCCTAAATTTTAAATCTCTGACAACAAACTCCGTCCCTAAAGTCAATTATTGAGATGAGACGTTGTTAACTTACTTTTTAAAAATCAGAACAATCCGTCTTTAGCTAAGCTCAACTCTTTTTGACTTCAAAAACCTTAGTGACTGTAAAACAATCACGCAATCCCAGCAACTCTTATAAAGAAAGAAATCTAATTATCTCCGCCAGAGGATAATAAAATAGCAAATATTTTTGTTTATCTGTACTTTCTACTGCTGTGGAGAGAAAACAACCTGTAAATATGCTGTGTGGACAACCCAAATACTTAAAGAACGTTTGTCTAGGGGTGTAATTATTTATTTATTTCCCTAATTCACAAAGACAGATCATTCACACTCTACCTAGTTAGACCCAGACTAAATCAGACTCAAAATATCTTTAACCCGGCTATGCGATTGCCTCAAATGTAGCTCAAGATCCCAGAACCAGCCCACAAATATGTGTGCATCAAATGTATCTCAAAATAATCCCGGCGAGCCAGCCAAATATTGTCGTAAATTTATTTTGAGAGAAAAGAGTCGTAGAAATAGTGGTCCGGTTTAGAGTGGAAAATGATGATGGAAAGCTCAGTGATAGAAAATATAGAGATTCAATAGTTGCTTCACAGCGTGCTGGAGGAGAGTAAAGACAGACTTATTTACGACAAATCGCTTCTCTCAATCTTCTCTTCCGCTCTCCTGGTCAAACAATTATTTGCCAGTTTTCCAGACACGCATCTGCGCGCACACCGATTTGGTGTTTTTCACACACACAGACGACGTAGATACAAACTATATTAAACGAATAGGGGAAATGTTGGGCTGTGGGTATGTCCAACACCGTACTAAATGAGTTTATGTGATTTTATTCACTTTAAACATCAATCACTAACAAATATCAGGTATTACATAAATTATCATAAGTACACAAATGCAAATAACAAATTTGGGAGGGGTGAAGAAGATTGGTATCGACTAAGCCCTTCCCGCTTATTAGACAAAGATAAACCCAGTCCAGAGATAGATAATATCAGGAACATAGGTACGTTAACCTAACAGTGAAGTTAATTACTCTGAAAGAGGGGTTACAACGTTAGGTATAGGTGATAGAAAAAAAACCTGTTCTTCCCAGCTGTTCTTCCCTTTACTAAGCAACTGGAAAGGAGGGGGTTTTTAAACAGAGTTAACCAATTAGCAACTCCCCCTTAAAGGAACAATGCAGGGAATACAGAAAAATTATATTACTAGGCAAGAAAGTTAACAACAGGTTTACAAAAGAAAACGATTAAATTTCCTGTCATTCATACACACGCGTGAGGATCCACACTCATATACTCACACACTTACCGAATGCAGCTTTAGACGATCCATAAAAAGTATATAAAAACAGCAAGTACTCTTTCGACATATGAACTGTCTAGTCCTTCGATGTCCCGCCCCAGATGTTTGCGAGGGTTTGTTGGTAACAAATATTCTCACTTATCGCAAGACTTGAAGACTAAGAGTTCTCGTGTTTTTATTATATATATATAAAAGGAGTCTATGGGATGGCACTAACACAGTTCGGCACAGGGGTGAAAATGAAGTGGTCTCTTTTAATCCTCCGCTATGGTAAAATTCCTTCAATGCGTGATGATAGTTTTATTAAATCCAATTGAGGAAAAAACTAGGCTCAGTCACAGTCAGGAAAATATGTACTCTCTCACAGTAAACAGTAAATACGATATCGCTACTGGCGATGATTACCTTCCAGTTTATCTTACAGTTTGTAAGGGTAATTTGATGATTATTCTTTAAAATGTTCTTGGGTGGGCTTTATTTCATTTAATTCTGACAGCTAGGTCGCAAAAGGACCGCTACAAGATTATATTTAAAAGAAATGTTTCTTCAATATGACTGGAAGTTTATAGGATGATTTCTTTACTTCTTTCCGAATTCTAGTGGTTAAAAACACACATCTATAAAACTAGGACTTAACTGAATTTATTAATTATAAATTCCTTCGCGACTTAAAAAGTTAATTTAAGCATCTATTATCTTTTGAAATAATATAATAGATAGATCATTATATTTACAACTGGAACTATTGAGATGGTTTAATTTAATAGATTTAAATTAACACAAAATCCATTGAAATAGAATGACTGAACTAGTCCACTGATCACTTTACACAATATATATTACCGCTTTGCACAGAATAGAAATCACTGCAAATATATATATATATATATATATAATCCCGGGGAAAATCTATAACAAGATTTCAATAAAGCTAGTGCTTCTGTAAAGGTCTGGCCAGCGAGTGATAACGTGTCTAGTCTTCATGGTCTATTTAGCTAAAATGGAATGTAAGTTGAGTGGGACATGATAAACGTGACAGCTTATTTGATCTCACGAACTTTTGGGGATCTGACCGCCAAATCAAGGGAAGAAGCCGCCCCCTGGTCTTCGTATCTCCGTTCGCTGCTGCCCGTTTCGGCTTTCCCCGTTCGCTCGGTTCTACGATTGACACCGAGACGCGAAAATAGCGGCAAGCAACTGCGTCTCGTAGCAGGGACCACTACTATCTTTGATAACGCCGATAGTCTCCCCTGAAATCCCTCAGTCTGTCTCTTCGATCGTGGTCGCTTATCTGTTTGATTCTGGCGACGCCCCCCCCCCCCTTCCCCATCCCTGGCCAAGTTAATGAAAATAACTGCCTATGATTGTTCAAGAGATGTTAGTGGGCGTGATTTAATCTCTCCTTAAATCAATGCGATGACCAGAATCAACAATAGGTAAACTTTCCGCATATCAATCAGCGAACGTGTTTGCCCTCTGTGTGGAACAGTTTCATAGCTAATGAATCCACGTGAAAGAAGTCCCGTTTTACAAGAATTACAACAAAGTTCAGGGTCAGCCGAGTTCGTCCATCACAATGCCCATGGTTTCCTTCTTTACACCTCTTCTCACCCTCCCAGCTGTAAAAATTCCATTCCCTACTCTCAACTTCTACGCTTACGTCGGATATGTCACGATGAAGATGATTTCCGTGAACGAGCTCAAGAAAGGCTCGAGTTTTTTCGCCGACGTCACTATCCTGAAAGAGTCTTATCTGATGCCCTTAATCGCATTAGTCCCGTTACTCGTCAGGTTGCACTTACTGCTAAACCCACTACTATATCTGACAGACTCAAACTTGTCTTAACATTCCACCCTCAATGTTTGGCGGTGAAAAAAATTATGTTCCGTCATCTGCCTATTCTCCACTCCGATCCTAATACCAGGGAGTTGTTTCGTGATACCCCTTTGGTGGCATATCGTAAAAATAAGAATTTTAGAGATATTCTTGTGCATAGTCGCTTGAGACAAACTAGTCCTTCTCACTTTGGTACTAAACCGTGCCAACGCCGCATATGTAAGACCTGTACTTTTGTACTCCAAACGCAGTCAGTCTCCTTCCCGAACAGTAAATTTGCCATTAGGGAGTCTTTCACGTGCGAATCCAGAAACCTGATTTATGCTATCATCTGCAAGAGGTGTGACATGACCTATATTGGTGAAACTGGCAGCCGTTTGGCAGACAGGATTCGTGAGCACTTGAATGACATCCATCATGGCAAACATTTACCAGTGGCCCTTCACTTAGACAGCCCTGACCATTCATGTAACTCTGACATTCATGTCACTGCCCTCCGTTCATGTATTGGCGACGACAGAACTCGCTTTTCGTTGGAGAATCGCCTCATTTTTCAAACGGGCGTTTTAGCTCCTGCTGGGATGAATGTCCAGCATCATTTTGCATAATTCTGGTGGCTTCTGTCATTATTTTCCTATCTATCCCTGTTTTTGATTTGGTTCGTTTCTTCTTTCTTCTTTGATCCATAACCACCAACCATCAAAGCAGTCAGCGGCCATCACGCTTTGTGGCGCCTTGTAGGGCAGCAACAAATGATTCCACTTTGCTCGGTCGGCGGCCATCCTTCGTACAGTGCCCCAACTGTGGTTCATTCTTTGCATCTCAGCTTACACAGTTCTCCGCCAAGTTGTTTTTGGTCAGCCTCTCTTTCACTTTCCCTCAGGGGTCCATAGCATAGCTGTTCTTGTGATGATATCAGGGTCTTTTCTGAGGACGTGGCCAACCCAACTCCAGCGTCTGCCAGCTATGATGGTGTGCATGTCCTCCTGGTTACTCCGAATAAGTAGTTATTGGTTGCTGATGGTGTTTGGCCAAAAGATTCGGAGAATTTTCCTTAGGCAGATTGTGTGGAAGGAGGACAGTTTCGACATTTCCTTCTCTGTTACTCTCCAACATGCCGAACCATAGAGAAGCACAGAAAGTACACAGCTCTCATACCGTCTTAATTTGGTGTTTGTGCTGTACTGGGAAGACTTCAAAATGTTGTTGAGAACAGCAAAGGCTGTTCTCGCTTTATTCATTCTGTTGTTAATGTCCTTGCTTGTTCCGCCGTCAAGTGTTACTATGCTTCCTAGGTAAGTAAATGTGTCTGCCTGTTCTCCAAACTTTTAGAAACCGTTGTCCATCTAATTCCTCTTGGACTGCCCTACTGGCGCAGAACCCAATCTATACTGTCAAAAATTCTGTTCTTTCTGAAGCCCGCTTGTTCTTTCCCCAGTTTATGGTCAACTGCTTTTGAAATTCTCTGGATGATTATCCTGCCTAGTATTTTGCTGGGAACTGAGAGGAGGGTAATTCCTCTCCAGATGTTGCAGTCTGCAAGGTCGCCCTTCTTGGGCAATTTGACAATTATTCCTTTACTCCACTCTGTTGGTGTTGTCTCAGTTTCCCAGACTTGTGCAAATAGTGGTTCTAATAGTTCTGCTGCTAGTTCAGGGTCTTTCTTGAATAGCTCAAGATTTAGATTGTCGTGACCAGGCGCTTTTCCATTTTTTAGCCCTTTGATAGCTGTGATAATTTCTTCTTTTCGTGGAATGACTGTATTTACGTCTAAGTCACTTTCAGCCTCAGGAACATTCAGCTGAGTCTCTGGTGGTTCCTTATTCAGTGTTACTCTGAAGTGCTCTGCCCATCTTGTTTCCTGCCCCTGTGCTGTGGTGATGAGATTTTGGTTCGTTTCGTTTCCCCAATTTTCTGTTCTTAACCGTCCTAGCTCCTACGGCACTTCCGCATGACGCCTTAGTTTTTTCAGCCATTTTGAATGTTTCCTTCCTCGACATAGCTAAGTGAGTTTTAACGCATTTTATTAGTGTTGTTCATTCCTGTCTTCGTTTCGTTGATTATTTACTTTCTTGTTTCGACATGTCTTTCTGGTTTCACGATTTTCTTGCATTATTACTGTTATCGTTTCGCTCAGCACCGTGGTTTCATCTGCTTGTATCGCTCATTTGACGTATTCCTCATCATCACAGACCTTTGTAGTACCTAGGCTATATGTAGTTCTTGTCCTTGTCACCTGTTCGTAACTGTGGCTGACGAAGGGTAAAACCCGAAACGTCCCTTGTCTCATGTGTACCGTTTACTTGTAAAACTGATTTCATACCATATTAATTTTTAATTTAGGCTAGGCCTATAGGGCCTATATTTGTAAGGCCTTCAAGTGCCTTCAAGACTCCATACCTAAGGGTCTTTTATATTTGGACATGCGCATTAATATAACCGACTAGGTTGAACGAGACGCGCCTTGCCAAAACGAGGCAAAAGTTTTACATTAAAAAAAAAATTGTAGGCCTACACTACCGACAGCTATTTTAAACCGTGAATTTATTTTCACTAGTGTTTAGTTTGCTGCGTGCACAATTCCATTGCAGAAGGTTAGTGGGACCATTTTATTTACGGCATATAATCATCATCAGCTGCCATCTCCACAACGAAGGTTGGCTGTAGCGGATCTCCAACGTCTTCTGTCTCTTGTCTTGGTGGTACACTCTGATAGACTCTTTCCTGTCCATCTCTTGATATCTTCCCACTTATAGCGCTGTCCTCCCCTTGCACGTCTGCCTTCAACTCTCCTTTCTGTTAAGGTCTTCTGCAAGGTGTTATGCCTTTTTATGTGGCCAAAGTATTTTAGTTGCCAAACTTTGACCTCTCTCATTTTCATACCTAAATTTTCTAGGACCTCCTTATTTTCATCTCTTTCCGTGAGATACGCCCCATTCTTCTATATATCCACATTTCAAGAGCCTCAGTTCTTTCTTCCAAATGCTTATTCATTGTCCATGTTTCTGCACCATACAGAAATGCAGAATATATATAACATTTTATGATTCTCAGTTTTAATTTGTGAGATAACTGTTTGGATGTCAGTATATGTTTTATGTTGTTGAATGTAGCTTTGGCCATTCCTATTCTCTTCTTGATTTCTGTTTCACATCTGCCATCTTCTGTTATTATATGACCAAGATATACGTAGCTCTTGACTTGTTCCAGGATTTTCCCATTTACGCTTATCTTTCTTCTTATTCTTCTTTGATCCATAGCCGCCAACCGTCAAAGAAGTCAGCGGCCATCACACCTGGTGGTGTCTTGTAGGGCAGCAACAAATTGATTTCACTTTGCTCGGTCAGCGGCCATCCTTCGTACAGTGCCCCAACTGTGGTTCATTCTTTGCATCTCAGCTTCCACAGTTCTCCGCCAAGTTGTTTTTGATCAGCCTCTCTTTCGCTTTCCCTCGGGCGTCCATAGCATAGCTGTTCTTGTGATGGTATCAGGGTCCCTTCTGAGGACATGACCAACCCAACTCCAGTGTCTGCCAGCTATGATGGTGTGCATGTCCTCCTGGTTACTCGGAATAAGTAGTTCTTGGTTGCTGATGGTGTTTGGCCAAAAGATTCGGAGAATTTTCCTTAGGCAGATTGTGTGGAAGGAGGACAGTTTCGACATTTCCTTCTCCGTTACTCTCCAACATTCCGCACCATAGAGAAGCACAGAAAGTATACAGCTCTCATACAGTCTTACGCTTATCTTTAATGTGGGTTTATCGTCTGTTTTGCTAATTATCATAGTTTTTGTTTTCTCAATATTAATGTCGAGTCCATATTCATGACTTATACTGTTCACTTGCTTTACTAGTTCTTGTAACTCCTGTTCACTTTCAGCTAACAACACCGTATCATCTGCATATCTAAGGTTGTTTATTGACCTTCCACTGATGTTCAGTACTGGTATTTCCTGTATCTGTTTGAAAATTTTTTCAGTGTATAAATTAAATAGGCAGGGGGACAGCACACAACCTTGTCTGACACCTCTTTTTATGTCTATGTATGGTGAATAATTCCTTCCCAATCTTACTGTGGCAGTTTGCTCCCAATAAAGGTTATTGCATATAATATGTACATAATATTTGAGTAATCATTTTATGGTAATTTCCTATCTTTCGTACCTTTTTACTCCGCAGCGAATATGTGTAGTTAAGTGTTGTTTCGAAACACTTAGGGTTAGGATTAGGGTTAACACTAATCCTAACCCTAAGCGATACGAAACATCTCCTAACTTCATATATTCACTGCGGAGCAAAAAGGTACGAAAGATAGGAAATTACCTTAAACCATCTTTACTACCATCAGTACTCTGCCGTTTACAACACTGTCCAGAATTTTTCATTTAATGACTCATGTAGTTTAAAAAAAAAAATCATTACTACCATCAGTACTCTGCCATTGGCAACACTATCAGCCTAGAAGGTATACCCACATAGATTAAGGCGGTGCACTACAGTGAAAACTTAACTTTTGTTCTAATAACATTTTCAAACTTTTTATGTGCTCAATAGACACAGTGTATGTCCATGAACCAAATTCTACAGTTTATTTTGTTAAAAAACATGTGGTTACCATGGTAACAAAAAAAAACATCTGCCATTTTGGATTTTTACCTATTTCCGAGAGCTAAAAACTTGTGTTTCCCATTGACCAAACTTTATCAAATTGCACACACATGTTGTGACTGACAATTAAAACAATTTATTACATGCTTTTTTTAATAAGTTTAAAATTCTATTTTTAATGATGTTTTTTTTAAAAATTCACTTTATTTGTATGAAAAAAAAAATAAATAAAAAAATATATCAGAGCAAATTACCAAAATATCGAAAAAAGCATTTGGCAATTTAAAGATATATATGGATACTACATGCATGCCAAATTTCAGAGTGATCTGTTACATAGTTTGTAAAAAATAACATTTTTTGTTAATACAATGTTAGTTTTGAGAAAAATGCATTTTAGTCACCGAGTGTCTTGTCTTGTCCAATATACTCCATTCTATGTGTTTAAAATTGTCCAGCACTATATGCTGCACCTCTTTTAGCTTCCTGCAGCTCTTTGTCTTGCCTAATTTTTCTTCTTTCCTTCTACCATGGTAACCAAAAAAAAAAAAAACGACAGCCATATTGGGTTTTCACCAATTTTCAAGAGCAAAAATCTTATGTTTCCCATTGACCAAACTTTATCAAATTGCACACACATATTGTGACTGACAATTAAAACATTTTTACTCATGATTATTTTGATAAGTTTAAAATTCTATTTTTAATGATTTTTAAAAAAATACACCATATTTGTATGAAAAAATATTTTTACAAAAAATTATAAAAGAAAATTACCAAAATATCAAAAATGCAGATATGTTTCTTTAAAGATCTAGATGTGTACTATATGCATGCCAAATTTGAGACTACTCTGTTAGATAGTTTGTTAGTAATAACATTTTTTGTTAATAAAATGTTAGTTTTAAGAAAAATGCATTTTACTCACCGAGTGCCTTGTCTTGTCCAATATACTCCATTCTGGGGGGGGGGGGGGGAGGGGGGGGGGGGAATGTGTTTAAAATCCTACAGCACTATATGCTGCACCTCCTTTAGCTTCCTGCAGCTCTTCCTCTCACCTTTGTCTTGCCACTTGCCTAATTTTCTTCTTTTTACAAGATTGTCAGCCTCATGTTTCTGGCTGTTGGCATTTTGTGTTGCACCTAGCTCACACTGCTTGAGCAGATGCTGATCAGTAAGATGCTCATAAATAGGGGCTAAGTGCTTATGGAGCAGGTTGTAGTATAGCGGAGTGTGAACCTTGGTCTTGTGTGGTCTGACAGCTTCTCCTTTGGCCATGGAAGACTGATAGAAACACCAGGAGTCTTTGCCTGGCAGACACAAATTATGTTGGGGTTTGTCGAATACCCATGGTAGAGAGAAGCCATGATGGCTTGTTTCATCTCTGGCTGAACTATACTTGCAGATGGCCCTGGTGTAGTAAATACACAATTTTCGTATGGCATTTTGGGTTAGACGACCACGGCCATTTCCACCAAGGGTGACTTTTTGTTTCCTGCAGTCAGTAATGAGTGTTCTTAGTGCGGTGCCTAATTGCTTTGCGACATGGTTGACGCACTCTTCTGTGGTTATGTCAACTTCTGGACCATACAGTTTGATGTCGCAGAGTCTGTTGTAGGCCTTGGAATCGCCATCTGATAGCAAAACAGTGTAGCGTAGCTTGTGATTTACCACTGAACGAAGCCAGAAAACCTCACAGGCTTTTACTTCCATCATTCCAGCTGACCCTTCGTAATTACAGCAGCAGTCCTTCTGATGCTCTGCTTTCCATTGTTCTAATTTGTTAGGCTGGTTTTTCAGTTGCTACTGTCCAGTATTCTTGCAGGTGTAACAGAAGGAAGACATAACATGCTTATCGATGACCATGCCAGTCAAGATGTTGATAACACTGCCAACACCTATCAATGACTTATAACCTCTAGATAGCTATGTTACATCAAAGCTGACAGCAATGTCAATGACTTCTTTTTTTTAATTAATGGTACATTGCTGACTTTTAGCATGTTCAGCCCAGACCAGACGATGCTGACGGCACGTTGAAATACTGTAGAGTTGTGCATGGTATTCAAATGATCAAAAATTTGATCTGCAAATTTCTGTATGTAGGTTTAGCACAGACAGTGTTATGAGAAGCACCATTTTAGCTCACACTCAAGTTCATTTTTATATCAGATCGACTTGGGCCAGTGGCGAAGGGCACTATTGGATCCGCGATTTGAACTATAGGCCTATTGGATAGCCTACTGGTATGCAAACAGTTGATGATAAGCCTACACCAGGTTGGTTACTATTCACAGCTGATTCAGTTGTAACAGTGCTGGAAATTACACACTTTCGACATGCTCTAATGGCAGAAAGTTGCTTTATTTTCTTACCTTTTCTTCCCATTTTGAAGTAATAGAATATAATTTAATGAGATTTAGACTGTAACCAAGAGAAGCATGTACTTTTACCATGTTCAATGAGTTATTGTTTACAGTCGGAAGTACCTGTCATTACGTTCTGGATATGCGCAGACAACGCTACGTGCTGTTACGACCAGTCAGAAAGATAAACACCTTTCCTTCGTGAATGGGACTTGACTGAGAGAATGGGGTCACTGCGTGACCTCTCCTTATAAGGAAATTAGCGTAAAACGATGGAAAATTTTGAATGCCAAATCACGCAGAGGTATGTGAAATAAAGGTTTCAAATTTGCTACGATCCGGGTCACACAAAAATTCCCTTTTCGGCGATACCAAATACTTCGTGATGCACTCAGCATACCTAAGGTATTACTGAGAGAAATCGTGCATTTTCGGCACAAATTTGAAAATCATAGCATGTGGGTAGTGCCGACAATATGCTTTTTGATTGATCAAATGCATTTTTTATGTTTTAAAACCTTGCTCAATCGATTCCTCGATGATTATTTAATAAAATAAGCTCAAAAGTAAAAAATAGATATTTTGTACGTAAAATCCAGTTTTCTCTAACGTGGACCATGTTGATGCAGCAATCCTATGTGCGAATGAAAGGTGGATGGATGGCTGGTATTCCTAGGGTAGAAGAAAGCGTGCTAGAATGAGTGGGAAATTTATAGTATTTTTTATTACAATACTTATGAGGCCGCTGCATGTGTCTTCAGACCCTGAGCAAGGTAGAGCTTTGTCTCCGGACCTAAGTGCTTGTCTGAAACTTCAGTCAACAGGATCTGGTACATGGCTGTCTACTGAAGTGCTTATTAGAGTGGTGTCCCAACCTGGTGGTGACAGTACATGGTATGTAGTCAAATTCTAAAAGTCATCGTGACGGCATTGATACATCATAACGGTGACCAACAATTCTGTACGGTAACATAAATACTTACAGTGGTATCCCTCAGTGGATGCATACACATTTCTCCTCAGCACCTGGGTAGATCTATATATCACACCAATGCCACACTCAAATCTGATAATATATGT
Source organism: Oreohelix idahoensis (assembly GCA_024509875.1). Lineage (NCBI taxonomy): Eukaryota > Metazoa > Mollusca > Gastropoda > Stylommatophora > Oreohelicidae > Oreohelix > Oreohelix idahoensis. Next base: position 424,753 of record JAMPIV010019840.1, read on the forward strand.
GGAGCTGTTTCAGCTTGTAACATTGTACCAGTAAATGGAACAATAGGACACTGGTCGTCTCATTACATGGAATTCCAACCAGCACGCAACCGAGCTCCTAACATTTATCAGAAGGAACACTAGACACACACACATATTAATTTAGTTAGTTAAGAGTGGGCTTACTCCGGAACTTAGTTAATTATTATATCATATCATCACTATTTGTTTATGTGCTTTGTATTATTCTTTTTATACCTGTTCTACTTTACTTAATTGTTGTACAATAAAGGGAAGCACTTAGTGTCATATATTCACTACTCTCGTGGTCAAGTTCTTCACATGCTGTCATTTTGTACGTTTATTAACAATTCTTCCTATATAGTTAGGGAAGGGGGGGGGGGTGCTATCTTTAATAATCTTTATCAAGATACAGAGAAGAGAGACTGAGAGACTGTCACTAGGGAACCCGGATTCATTCTCAGAATTTCTTTGAGTTCAGCACTCGGACTGTTCTTCTTTGAACCTTAGCCGCCGACCATTTTAAGCTCGAACTGTGGGTGCTCAAAATCCCTACTCTTCTTCACTATCTTAAGTAGGCTCTCATTCAATGAGCCATTGTCATTGAGAGCCTAATTCTTTATCACCAAACTTCATCTTTTACACTCAACCTCACCAACACATAATTCATTTTTCTTCTCAGATTGCAAAAAAATATGGAACAGAAGATCCCATTCCTGGATCAAAAAATAAAACAGGACATCAGTACAGATTATAAAGTGAGTTTTCTTTTTAATTCTTGATAACAAATTTTTATACAGCCTAAGGCAGTTAAACTGAGAAATCTGTTAAAATATTGTCCATTTTATTACTTATTGCTAGGTTCTTTTTTTTTTTTTTCTTCTTTTACAATGAAGCGTATGTCAATGTAATGTACAATCTTCATCAGGAACAGTGGCTGAGAAAAGAAATAAAATTAAATACATAAAAATGTATCATATAGTTGTCAAACTGGGGCAATATTTTAATTATTTAAGACTCAAATAATTTGTTTCAAACTTGAATATGTTCAATATTTTGTTTTCAGGGACACACAGTGAAGATAGAAAGTGAAGGTGAGGAAGATGGTCATATTTCTGCAGGGAGAGAGAGTACGAGGACCAGTTCCACATCTGTATATCCTGCTGGGGACAATTTACTTAGTAATGCTTTACATCTTTTTAACATAAATGTAACCTGTGCTCAATATGTTACAACTATCAATGAACATGTAACATAAGTGTTATTTGTACACATCCACCATAAACATCATTATTTTTTAGGGTTTCTACCCTAAATACACAGGTGTGTATTTTATTATTTTTATTTCAATTATTTTTTATATCTTTTCAGGTATCTTTAGTCCACACAGAAAATCCCTTTCTGCAAATTTTACTTGTTTGGGGCAGTGGCATACCAAGGGTTTATAGCCCCTGGTCACTGCCAGAAAAAATATATGTTTATTTTGTAGACCAGTTAAAAGAAAGTTAAAAGGACTATATAAAGCACTGTCATGACTTTTAAATTCTTCTGAGAGCACCAGGATGAATTATTAGGAAATTTGAGAATTAGTTAAACACAAAAGAAAAGAAATCAACCACTCTTTGTAATAAGCTTTTTATTAACAGCATAAACAGTACACTAGGTGATTCGTCTTACGAGGACAAAAGACAAAGAAAATAGCCAATTTTGCGGCCACAAGGCCTTCATCAGTGAAAGTGAAGGCTAGATATAAAAATAAAACCTGGTTACTTCCCTAAAGGCAGCTGGGTCCTAACACGCCACCGAACAGACGTGCGTACCCATAAAAGGAAAGTTTTCCTTTCCCTGACGAAGACCGTATGGCTATTTTCTTTGACTTTTGTCCTCCTAAGATGAATCACCTTTTTTCTATTTTTTGTTTGTAACCATCCATTGTACTCCCCATCTTACCACAGTTTCCCTCATCTTCCTTGACTTAATAAACAGTACACTACATATGCCCATTTTTTTCTTCTTTTTAACTACATATCGATCATTAGTTCCTGCAAATTGATCAATTATTTTACCAAAATGAATGTTCTCAAGATTTTCTCTTTCAATACTAAGAAGTTCCAGATTACTCAGATGTTCCTGTCCCATAGATACTCATAAATACAAAAGAATTAGCTTTAGTGTACTAAACAAATGCTCACAACTGGCTACTGAAGTAGAAATCATTACAGAATATGCAGTTCTATGTGTAACTTTTGGAATACATAATTTCCATAAGACACAACAAACTAAAGTAAACTCACAGCAGTTGTTGGAACAAAGTCAGTTCGGGACTGCAGTAGCATCCTACAATTGCTTATCTTAGAAAGCAGGATCTTGCCATCAGTGTCTGTGACATAAAAGCTTGCCAGGTCAGTGCACTTCTGACAGATCTCTTAAGCATTATCTGTCTTGATAAAAGTCTCAGTGTTGAGAATGAATTCAAATTCCATGTTTATATGCTTCAGTTGACTGAAAGGTATTGACATTTCCTGCTGAAGTCTGTCTAGAATGCATCTTATCACTCGCGCAATCTTATCTTCTGCTGGAAGTTTTTTGATAGTTCAATGGGCATCACACATCGACCTTCAGCTTTGATCTGTTGCACCTCTTTGCACACCACAGTGTCCTTTATCTTGGAACTTTGTGGTGCTCAAAAGGTCATTGCTTATCACATCATTATGTGTAAGAATTATTATGACGTGAGATTATCGTGCTTATTCATTGTCAATGGTGAATTGTGTGGATCCTCAGAGTGAAAAGTAGAAGATGTCTAATAAATATTGTGCTGCCCTATATTTTGCATTGGTCTTTGCATTCAAAACTACTTCTTTGCAAACAATGTAACTCATTTTGTTAAGTTCTCTCTTAAGAGACTTCAAACCTTTGATGTTCCATGATGGATCTTGTAATTGTTTTGGCACGTGGTCAGTTTTTCCAAGAATTTGATACAGAAAAATAAAAAACAAAGCATTAAAATGAAATTAAAAACATTTTGATGGGGCTTCTCAAGTAGATCTTTCAGTTCATCAAATCTTTCATACGTGACTTTAACAGCTTCTGCTCTTGAACTCCAAATGGAGTTTCTTTCATGCAACATGGGCTTTGGGGAAAAATATATGTAGCGTATAGGTTTTCTGTCTTGAGAGGATGTGCAGCTGCTCACTAACACTAGTTGTGATTATATAGCTGAAGAATAGGAATACTTTGGATTTGAAGTCAAAAATGACATTGAGAGAATCTGCTGAGAAAGAAAAGAAACAAATTATGTTAGTTGGACACATGCGTTCTCAGAGAAACAACCTGACTTTTTGGCATCTCCCTCCTTCTGTGCCGGGGTGACCACCCACCCCTGCCCTCTCTGTTCTATACACTGGTGTGGGGATTTGATCTGTATGTCTTGGATTAAAATCTGAACAGAAAACATGAATTTGCAAGATCATGTGAATTATGTAGACCATTAAATCTAAAACTACAGATACTATATATCTTAATTATAACTTATTAGAGATTGAACTGGATTTCTTTTTTTTAATTAACTGAACAGAAATGCTGCATGCTGAGCCCTCCTTGCTATATTTTTTGTTGTTCATTTTTTCAACTGATATTTGTTTGGTTATTTCAATCAGTTCCACATTAGCAATCATATCATACCACAATGAACTTTATTTTTTTCTGCAATCAGAAATAAAATCATTTCTTCTTCTTCGTACACACTCAGACATCCACTTGAATGTTCTCAAAGTAAGTAGTAATCAGTTTGAGGCTATTTGAATCCCTGTAAAGCTTTTCCACAAAAGGAGCTGGTGTTGGCCATACACGCTTTCTCTGTACCACATATAAGGGGCAACTTTGAAGCAGATGTTCAGCAGTCATTTTATCAGTGCCACAGTTACACTGATTGGTAGTTCCTGTCTTTAGCTTGTTGAATAGATGGTATCTCAATCTGTTGGGGCCAGTGTTGAATAGATGGTATCTCAATCTGTTGTGGCCAGTGTTGAATAGATGGTATCTCAATCTGTTGTGGCCAGTGTTGAATAGATGGTATCTCAATCTGTTGTGGCCAGTGTTGAATAGATGGTATCTCAATCTGTTGTGGCCAGTGTTGAATAGATGGTATCTCAGTCTGTTGTGACCAGTGTTGAATAGATGGTATCTCAATCTGTTGTGGCCAGTGTTGAATAGATGGTATCTCAATCTGTTGTGGCCAGTGTTGAATAGATGGTATCTCAGTCTGTTGTGACCAGTTCAGAGTCTACTTGTTCTCTTCTGTTGAGCTGGTAGTAAGCATTTAAAAAGTTTATATCTTCTTACATGTGTGTTTGTGCTTATTTTTTGAGGGGGGGGGGGGGTAATTTTTCATGTTTCAGAGACATATTATAGAACTGCTTTTGGCATTTGCATTGAAAATTCTTGTTTTTGTTTTTTGATAGGGTTTCTTTGGTTTGGGATAGAAGGCCAAGGTCACTGACAATCATTGAGCTGTATTATCAGTTTATATTGAATTTCATTTCTGTTGGTTAATATTGTTGTTTTCATAATCTGATCTATAAAATGATAAAATGAGATCACAGTTGTCTTATTCAGATTCTAGAATAAAGGGTTCTTGACATTGTCTCTCTTGAGGAATTCTACATGTCATGTCCTCTTATATTTGACATATATTTTTAATGACCTAAGGAGTTGACTGTCAACAAATTCTACATGTCATGTCCTCTTATATTTGACATACATTTTCAATGAACTAATGATGTCACTGTCAACAAAAGCTACATGTCATGTCCTCTTATATTTGACATACATTTTGAATGAACTAATGATGTCACTGTCAACAAAAGCTACATGTCATGTCCTCTTATATTTGACATATATTTTTAATGACCTAAGGAGTTGACTGTCAACAAATTCTACATGTCATGTCCTCTTATATTTGACATACATTTTCAATGAACTAATGATGTCACTGTCAGCAAAAGCTACATGTCATGTCCTCTTATATTTGACATACATTTTGAATGAACTAATGATGTGACTCAACAAATTCTACATGTCATGTCCTCTTATATGTCAAGTCTTTCCTTGTCTTGTGTCATCAGCTCTAGTTCTTTCTATGTCTTCTTCATGTCTGTCTCCAGTTCTCTTCTCCATGTGTGTCCTTGACCTTCCTCTAGACTTCTAGGAATGCTGTCAACAGGTTTTCTCAGTGTGTTTCCTGTCAGTCTCCAGCATCTTCTCATCTCTGGTTCCACAAATGCTTGTCTGGTAGTTATCATCAGTTCTCAGTGTGTTTCCTGTCAGTCTCCAGCATCTTCTCATCTCTGGTTCCACTGATGCTTGTCTGGTAGTTGTCATCAGTTCTCAGTGTGTTTCCTGTCATCTCCAGCATCTTCTCATCTCTGGTTCCATAATGCTTGTCTAGTAGTTGTCATCAGTTCTCAGTGTGTTTCCTGTCAGTCTCCAGCATCTTCTCATCTCTGGTTCCACTGATGCTTGTCTGGTAGATGTCATCAGTTCCACATGAGTGATCTTGTCATAGCACTTCAATCCTTCTATTCTATGTCGGCATCCATTTTAAGAAAGATTGTAACTTCTTTGATTGTTGTTGTTCTCCGTGTTTTAAGTCATACAATAGGACTGACTTGATGTGTTTCAAGTCATACAATAGGACTGACTTGATGTGTTTCAAGTCATACAATAGGACTGACTTGACGTGTTTCAAGTCATACAATAGGACTGACGTGACAGTAAAAGGTTCTTATTTTTGTAATGGATTTTCTTTTTTTTCTGTATGTATGAATGATTCTACATCTTGTGCTGTTTCTTTAGGAGCAATATTTTTATCATTTCCAGAATTTATTCTTATATTTTTTTTCTCCCTGTGTATTTTTACACCAACTTGTTGTCACTTCTTATTAGGTATTTTCATTCTGTCATATATGTGATTACAGTTTTTGGACAGGAGACCCAGTTCATCTGTAAAATCTAGATAATGAAGCTGTTTAATCAGAGTTTAATAGGTTTCTATTTGTTGAAGTTGATGTTTTCACAACCCAATCTGTGGCGTATATTATTGAAATGGTAACAACAGGCATCCATGTTGCACCTGAGTTCTTTAGTTTTCATTTGTGAAAAATGTTAAGTCTTCATGTGTTTTCTTCATTAAGTTAATAATCTTCAATGGGATTCCATATTGCCTCATCATTTTCCAAAGTGGTTCTCTGTCTACACTGTCAAATACCTTTTCATAGTCCAAAAATCTAATGTAAAGAGTTACTTTCCATTTCAGACTTTGTTCCACTTTTATTCTCAATGTGACATTCTGATCTGTATAAATACATAAACCAATAAAATGGTATTGTATCAGTTCTACAAATTAATGGTTCACAGGAAACAGGAACTGCTTTGTCTAGAACCTGTTTGTTCTCTACCCATAGACTTCAATCAAGTTCTTGAGGATGAACCTGTTAAATATTTGTCCTGGAACTAATAGTAAGATTATTCACATTTAATAGATGCACTTGTAAATCTTTTGTAAATCTCCCTTCTAATGCAGTTTGACCAAAGATCCTTTTTTTCCATTCTGATGGTATTTATTCTCTCTCACAGACAGTTCCACAAAACAAACTCAACGCAGCAGACTGTATCCACGAAATCCCCCTGACTTCCAGCCAGCAATCGAGGAGCTACAAGTCAACTGTGAAAAACCAAATAAGGAAGAAATAAAGAAAGACATAGCGCTTCTAACAGAAGGAAAAGAAGCTGGTTCTGATGACATTCCAGTAGAGGCTATCAAAGCAGAAATGGACACTTCTGCACAGATATTATACACATTACTGGGTAAATATTTTGTGGTTACAAATTGTCTACAGCAAGTGATAACTGGTCCCAAGCCCAACCCTCCTAGTCAGCTCTTATGCCATGCCTGGAAAATAAGAGTGTTAGTAGTCCCTTAGTAACCCACTAGTGTGATAAGTAATAGCTTATGGCACATGAAATATTTTTATAGAAGTCTGTCAGTTTAACTTACTTTGGTAAATCTAAGTTTTTATCAAGAACTGGCTGTAAGTACCCGACATTGATCGGATTTTGCTAGTAACTGTTAAAGAAACTTTCACATTCACAACCCTCCACTCCCAAAAGAGCACAGGCCTTCAACAAACACATGCCAAGTCCTCCTTTCATGTGCCATCATCTCAAGTTCTCTCCACATTCTTCTCATCACTCTCACCTCTGTCTCCAGCTCTCCTCCATGTGCCCCCTGGTCCACCTCAGCCTCTCTTGCCCTGGGGGTTCCAGAACAAGGACTTCCTTGTAATGCTATCAACAGGTTTCCTCAGTGTGTGTCCAATCCATCGCCATTGTCTTCTTCTCATCTCTTGTTCCACTGGCACCTGTCTAGTTCTTGTCCTCAGTTCCTAAGTAATAACCTTGTCATACCATTAATTTTTCATGTTTCAGAGACATATTATAGAACTGCTTTGGCATTTTCATTGAAAATTCTTGTTTTTGTTTTTTGATAGGGTTTCTTTGGTTTAGGATAGAAGGCCAAGGTCACTGACAATCATTGAGCTGTATTATCAGTTTATATTGAATTTCATTTCTGTTGGTTAATATTGTTGTTTTCATAATCTGATCTATAAAATGTAAGAAGAGAAATGATAAAATGAGATCACAGTTGTCTTATTCAGACTCTAGAATAAAGGGTTCTTGACATTGTCTCTCTTGAGGAATTCTACATGTCATGTCCTCTTATATTTGACATATATTTTTAATGACCTAAGGAGTTGACTGTCAACAAATTCTACATGTCATGTCCTCTTATATTTGACATACATTTTCAATGAACTAATGATGTCACTGTCAACAAAAGCTACATGTCATGTCCTCTTATATTTGACATACATTTTGAATGAACTAATGATGTGACTCAACAAATTCTACATGTCATGTCCTCTTATATGTCAAGTCTTTCCTTGTCTTGTGTCATCAGCTCTAGTTCTTTCTATGTCTTCTTCATGTCTGTCTCCAGTTCTCTTCTCTATGTGTGTCCTTGACCTTCCTCTAGACTTCTAGGAATGCTGTCAACAGGTTTTCTCAGTGTTTCCTGTCAGTCTCCAGCATCTTCTCATCTCTGGTTCCACAAATGCTTGTCTGGTAGTTATCATCAGTTCTCAGTGTGTTTCCTGTCAGTCTCCAGCATCTTCTCATCTCTGGTTCCACTGATGCTTGTCTGGTAGTTGTCATCAGTTCTCAGTGTGTTTCCTGTCATCTCCAGCATCTTCTCATCTCTGGTTCCATAATGCTTGTCTAGTAGTTGTCATCAGTTCTCAGTGTGTTTCCTGTCAGTCTCCAGCATCTTCTCATCTCTGGTTCCACTGATGCTTGTCTGGTAGATGTCATCAGTTCCACATGAGTGATCTTGTCATAGCACTTCAATCCTTCTATTCTATGTCGGCATCCATTTTAAGAAAGATTGTAACTTCTTTGATTGTTGTTGTTCTCCGTGTTTCAAGTCATACAATAGGACTGACTTGATGTGTTTCAAGTCATACAACAGGACTGACTTGACGTGTTTCAAGTCATACAATAGGACTGACGTGACAGTAAAAGGTTCTTATTTTTGTAATGGATTTACTTTTTTTTCTGTATGTATGAATGATTCTACATCTTGTTGTGCTGTTTCTTTAGGAGCAATATTTTTATCATTTCCTGAATTTATTCTTATATTTTTTTCTCCCTGTGTATTTTTACACCAACTTGTTGTCACTTCTTATTAGGTATTTTCATTCTGTCATATATGTGATTACAGTTTTTGGACAGGAGACCCAGTTCATCTGTAAAATCTAGATAATGAAGCTGTTTAATCAGAGTTTAATAGGTTTCTATTTGTTGAAGTTGATGTTTTCACAACCCAATCTGTGGCGTATATTATTGAAATGGTAACAACAGGCATCCATGTTGCACCTGAGTTCTTTAGTTTTCATTTGTGAAAAATGTTAAGTCTTCATGTGTTTTCTTCATTAAGTTAATAATCTTCAATGGGATTCCATATTGCCTCATCATTTTCCAAAGTGGTTCTCTGTCTACACTGCCAAATACCTTTTCATAGTCCAAAAATCTAATGTAAAGAGTTACTTTCCATTTCAGACTTTGTTCCACTTTTATTCTCAATGTGACATTCTGATCTGTATAAATACATAAACCAATAAAATGGTATTGTATCAGTTCTACAAATTAATGGTTCACAGGAAACAGGAACTGCTTTGTCTAGAACCTGTTTGTTCTCTACCCATAGACTTCAATCAAGTTCTTGAGGATGAACCTGTTAAATATTTGTCCTGGAACTAATAGTAAGATTATTCACATTTAATAGATGCACTTGTAAATCTTTTGTAAATCTCCCTTCTAATGCAGTTTGACCAAAGATCCTTTTTTTCCATTCTGATGGTATTTATTCTCTCTCACAGACAGTTCCACAAAACAAACTCAACGCAGCAGACTGTATCCACGAAATCCCCCTGACTTCCAGCCAGCAATCGAGGAGCTACAAGTCAACTGTGAAAAACCAAATAAGGAAGAAATAAAGAAAGACATAACGCTTCTAACAGAAGGAAAAGAAGCTGGTTCTGATGACATTCCAGTAGAGGCTATCAAAGCAGAAATGGACACTTCTGCACAGATGTTATACACATTACTGGGTAAATATTTTGTGGTTACAAATTGTCTACAGCAAGTGATAACTGGTCCCAAGCCCAACCCTCCTAGTCAGCTCTTATGCCATGCCTGGAAAATAAGAGTGTTAGTAGTCCCTTAGTAACCCACTAGTGTGATAAGTAATAGCTTATGGCACATGAAATATTTTTATAGAAGTCTGTCAGTTTAACTTACTTTGGTAAATCTAAGTTTTTATCAAGAACTGGCTGTAAGTACCCGACATTGATCGGATTTTGCTAGTAACTGTTAAAGAAACTTTCACATTCACAACCCTCCACTCCCAAAAGAGCACAGGCCTTCAACAAACACATGCCAAGTCCTCCTTTCATGTGCCATCATCTCAAGTTCTCTCCACATTCTTCTCATCACTCTCACCTCTGTCTCCAGCTCTCCTCCATGTGCCCCCTGGTCCACCTCAGCCTCTCTTGCCCTGGGGGTTCCAGAACAAGGACTTCCTTGTAATGCTATCAGCAGGTTTCCTCAGTGTGTGTCCAATCCATCGCCATTGTCTTCTTCTCATCTCTTGTTCCACTGGCACCTGTCTAGTTCTTGTCCTCAGTTGCTAAGTAATAACCTTGTCATACCATTTTAATCCTTCTATTCTACGCAAGCACCCATTTATGAAAGTCTGTAGCTTTTTGGTTGTTGTCTTTGTTGTTCTCCATGTCTCAGAGCCACACAATAGGACTGATCTCACATTTGAGCTTAAGACTCCTATTTTTGCGTTGGATCTGACCTCTCTGCCTTTTGCACCCTTATTTTGATATCGCTGTTCATCCCTCCAACCCTGTCTATACCACTGCCAAGACATGTGTACGACTCCACATCCTGTACTGGTGTTTCCCCAAGCCCAACCCTGTTATCACCACCTGCATCTATTCTCACTATTTTTGTTCGTTCCCTATGTACCTTTAGACCCAACTGCTGTGACCTCTCATCCGTTCTGCATCAGATTACGGTTATGGGATAGAAGAGCCAAGTCATCAGCAAAATCCAGATCATCCAACTGCTTAGTTAGAGTCCACTAGATTCCATTTCTGTTGTGTGTTGTTGATGATCTAATAACCCAGTCTATTGCCATCAAGAAAAGAAATGGAGACAAGAGGCATCCCTGTCGCACTCCTGTTCTTATCCCAAATGGTTCTGTAAGCTGTCCTTCACAAATACTCTGCATGTCATGTCTCCATATGTCTTCCTTATTAAACCAATGTCGTATATTTTCGATAGGGTAATTAAGATCACTTTTGGTCCCTCCTGAATAGGACTGAATAGGACTAGAACAGGTGAAGGCTCAGTGGGAGATAAGGTAAAGAAATAGAATTTCACAAGTGAAATGGTAAAAGGTAAAATCTGTCCCTGGATTTGATAATCAAACCAGCCTATCGATTATGACAGAGTTTGGATCAGACAGTTTGCTATAAGTATATACTGAAGCACATTAAAAACGCACCACCTGTATAATCCAGGAACAGAACTTGAAATGTAAATATAAGTGTTTACAAGTTTACATATTTGGAATCTTTTTTCATATTCCTATGAATCCATGCTGGTCATTAATTTATACATTTGATTGTTATGAAATTCATTGCATTCTGTGCAGGCAAGGGAGAAAACCAAAAATGCAACCTATAAAAAAATTCATTCACACTATCCTCAGTATCTGGTATGTCCACCGTGTGCTTGCAAATAAGCTTGGCAGTGGCTCCGCATGGAACGCACAAGTCTGTGAAGGAAATTCCGGGGAATCAAGTCCCATTCACGTGTAAGAGCAGCTTCAAGCTGTTGCAGATTAGCTGGAGAACCTTGCCTGTAGACTCTGCGTCCAAGCTCGTCCCACAGATGTTCTATAGGGGACATGTCTGGTGATAAGGCAGGCCAATCAATCGTCATAATGTTCTGCTGCTGTAGATATTGCTGCGTAATGCATGCGGTGTGCGCACGTGCGTTATCCTGCTGGAGAAGCTGCAAGTCTGGATAATTTGTGAACGCAGGAGCAACCAATGCATCCAGAACCTCATCTCGATATGTCACAGCATTAACATTTCCACGGAAGACGTGAAGAGGCAAGCGATGCTGAAAACTGAATCCTCCCCAAATGTGAATACTGCCACCTCCAAATCGGTTGTGCTGACGAACACAGCAATCTGCAAAGCGCTCTCCACATCGTCGCCAAATCCGCATACGTCCATCAGCAAAGGATATGTTGAATCTGCTCTCGTCTGTGAATAGGACAGCATTCCACTGCAGTCTAGTCCATCTGACATGTTGCTCTGCCCATTGCAGGAGCTGCTGACGATGTCTGTGAGTCAAGTTTGGCCCAACATAAGGTCGTCTTGCAGTAAGGCCTGTATCTCTGAGTCGTCGTATGACTGTCATTCGAGAGACTTACCCACGTCTACCCACTATTGCTCTTGCTGTTTGACTTGCCGGGAGAGAACGATTCCTTAGGTGACTCAGCACAATATGACGATCTTGCGCAGGGGTAGTAACTCGTGTTTGGCCACTCCGAAGTCTATCCCAGGCACTGCCAGTGGTTCCGTAACGTTCAATGAGATGTACAATAGTGCTGTGGTGGCAATTCATCCTTCTGGCAATGGCCCGCGAGCTCATTCCGGTCTCCAACATACCAATGGCTCGTTGGCGGTCGTTTTCAGATAGTCGTGGAATTTCAAGCACATGTACTGGGTGTTTTGTCTCAACGGCCTTTTTATACCGAGTATACTGCCACAACGCGTACACATTTTCAGGGTCATAGTTGTTGGGAATCGTGTTGCACGTGTAACTTTCATTGTTTTCATGTAGTCTGTACACAAACCCATGGGTTGAATCATGCACTTTCCATTCCAGCAGCCATTCGCTCTCTACCTCGTGACAAACACGGGGAAAATCCATTCCCACACTTTTTTTTTCCAGCTTCTCAGCATCAGTATATATAATAGTGGTGCGTTTTTAATGTGCTTCAGTATATATTTATATATATTTTTAACCACTCACATATACACACACACACAGATAAGTGACGATGATTAGACGCACATACGTGAAAACTATATCTATGAAATAAGGATCGTTTTGAACAAGCTGACCGCCACACATATAAAATTTATGTAAATTTTTATTTATCATAAAAAGAAACTTTACATCGACAATATTGAATATCAAATCAAATACAATAAACATAGGTTAAGAATCAATTAAAGAGATAGACTCATAGGTGTAATCCTTTCCCTCTCTGTTGCCAAGATCCCGTTATAAGAGAAGTTATTAGCCCAAAGAGTCACAGATTTATACGCTATAGTCCCATGTTTTCCCTCTCTCAGTAAGGAACAGAGTTTATATATATATTAATCTATTCTAAGAGGAAAACAGCATTAGCAAAACTTGCCTACAAGAGAAAATAGTTATTACATGGGTTAAATCATAAACGAATTATTCATCCCTGTTATTCTCTTGCTCTGACAGCTGTGATCACAGACAACATTCGCACTCTTACCTAATCGTTGTTTCTTTCATAACATCTGGAACAAATTGTTCAGTCACTCACAGACCCTCCAAGTTTTGAGTCAAACCCCAGTTTCTCCAAAAGACTAATTAATCAAATGTTGGGAAACGTTTGTCTCACTGTTGTAAATAGGAGGCTGATGAAGGTCACTTCAATTTTTGTCCAGTTAGGAAAGTACATATGATATCTAATGTTCACAGGGTACAATAGCTTGGAACTTCACTCGTTAAGTTGAATGTCAGGTACATAAAGAGATTTAGGATAAATCTCCTTCACAACACAATGGTTGTTATAGCAAATGTTATTTCAGTCGCCAACACAGGCGAAGTATATATGAACTTGAGAAAGAAATCTGGATATTTGTAAGTCCAGTTACTATTTATTCTTAATATTACTTTTAGGCCAGTACTCTGTCGTTCTTCTGGGTGTAAAACACGAGGCCAGACAGGTCACTTGCAAAACCCGGTAATTATATTCAGAATGTTCTTTAAGTAAAGTTCTTCTCAGTTACATCATCTCATCTCAGCCCGTAACCGGTCATGGGTCGTAGGGGTGCCATGGTGGAAGCATCAGCAGACAGGGTCCTCCACTGCTCTCTATCCTCAGCAATGCGTACAAGTGTGGAAAAACCGTGTCCTGCCCATTCTTTGATGTTATCAGCCCAGGATTTTCTCTGCCTTCCTCTTCTCCGTTTACCTTCGACTGTTCCCTGAAGGATCGTTTTCGAAAGGGAGTCATGACGAGTTACATGCCCAAACCAGGCAAGCTTTCGACGTTTCACTGTTGACAAAAGTGGTTCTTGGTGGCCTGCATAGGTGTTTATCTTCTCTCTAACATAGACATTTGTTTTGTGCTCTTTATAGCAAATGCGCAAAATTCTTCTATAACATTTATGCTCGAAAGCCTGAATCCTTCGCTCCGTATCTGCAGTGAGTGTCCAGCTCTCACACCCATACAAGAGAATAGATAATACAAGTGATTTGTATAATTTGATCTTCACAGGAAAACTGATGTTACTTTTCCAGATCACATTCAACCTTGTCATGGCAGCTGAGGCCATCTCAAGTCTTGTCTTGATTTCTTTAATTGATCTTCCATCACTGCATATAGTGGACCCGAGATATTTAAAGGTGTTAACTTCTTCTAACGTTTGCCCATTTAACGTAATGTTGGTCGGAACATGTTTCTTATGGCTATTCACCAATATCTTACATAGGTACTGAAAAACCGCTGGTAAGATTCAGGGTTTATGACCCCAGGATACTGTATAGGGAAGAAAAGAACACATAAATACTCAACCCTAATAGTATATCTAATCTTACGCGTAAATAATATTCACTTTGTCATCAACTTAAATTAGAAACCCTAAGCTTAGCGCTAGTCTCATCGTTAAAACTTATGTGAAATAAATTCTAGTCATTTAAAAGAATCAATCATCATGAATTAGAAATACATAAGTATCTCGTCAATACTCAATGATGAATCAGTGCATTTAATAGTTAGTTAAAATGTCCTCTGACTGGTTATATAATATATAATATAATAGCCCCTTCAGTCATAACTGACTATGGGAATGCGCCCCTGAGGTGACAGCCCTCAACTGCTTATTTTCCTGGTGCTCCTTTCGACGTTTTCTCCTCACCTCTGCTTCTTGTGTGAGCCTCTCTTCACCCAATCTGAGGTGGTGCCGTAAATAGCATCGCCACTTAGTGCGATCGGCAGCTTCATCCTCCCATGTTGCTGGATCCATGTCCAGTGCCCTCATATCTCTCTTGCACACATCTTTGAACCTCAGCTGTGGTCGCCCAACTGTTCTCTTGCCATCTGCTAATTGTCCGTAGAAGATATCTTTTGGGATGCGACCATCTTCCATGCGGCGAACATGGCCAAGCCAGCGAAGTCTGCGCTGTCTAAGCTGTCTGACTGGTTACTAGCAATTTAATTAAATTTATTAATAGCTGTATGAGTTTAGCTAGAAATATAATTTATTTGCTCTCCACTGTAACACAGTAACTTTAGAGAATATAACTGAATTTCATTTAATCTCCCTACACAGAAATTAGCTAGGAAATAAAATAAGCGATCACCACTTAAATCACTCAATCACTACTAGACATATATTTTTTTTACCTCAACTATATACTCCAATGAAACTAAGAACTCTACTAGATATAAGTGAATTCTAGAACGCAGCTAGTAGTCTAGAGAACTGCGAGGCACTGGAATGAATTTGAGTTTGATTTCTAGAGTATATATCTCTCTCTGCAATCAAAGAAAGATATTACGTCTCTTTCCCGCCACAGACTCATCGGCCCAGATGTTGGCACCTTCCTAAAATCTACATAAGCTCTTACTCATTTTGCAAATCAAACGAATTACTTCACACTTATGCCGACCCAGGTCTTTATTAAGATCTAGATGAAATAGAATCTACATATTATCACCTCACCCTGGCCCTCTGCAGAAGTGGTCGTAAAAGAATTGTAGCGAGAGTCTTTAGATCTCCCGATTCATCGTGTTAATTACTTATCACGAACAGATTCAGGGAAAAGGTAATAAAGATTTCTCACTACCGTTTCATGCTATCTACTCAAATTCATTCAAATCTGGTCTCGGTCTGATCTCTACAATGATTGATCTCTGGCGCTGGTGTAAAATTACAGCTCATGTAGATAGCTAAGTCTACTGGTGATCTACATCAAAGAGATGCAATAAATGCTAGCAGCCATAAACTGCTTGCTAAACTAACAATCTAGCGTAAGCAAAAAAAGAGGTAGAAGAGCGGAAAAAAAGGTAACAGAGCGGAAGAAAAAGGAAAAGACCAGTGTAGAATAAAGAATAGATATCTGAAATTTATTAATCATAATATCTCTGCGACAACTAATCATCCCCAGGGGAACTCCATAATGCCTCATCAATCTCCAAAGTGACTCTCTGTCCACACCATCAAATGCCCCCTCGCAGTCCACAAATCTGATGTACAGTGGTGAACTCCATTCCAGACCCTGTTCAACTATTATTCTCAAAGTGACCATCTGGTCTGTACATGATCTGTTTTGTTGAAAACCTGCTTGTTCATCTCTCAGTCTCTTGTCTATGGACTCTTAATCTCTCAAGGATAATCCGGTTCAATACTTTTCCTGGCACTGATAGTAACACTATTCCTCTATAATTTGTGCACTCCTGCAAATCTCCCCTCCTAGGCAACCCAACCAGACATCCCTCGCTCCACCCCGCCGGCATCTCTTCCCCCTCCCAGACCCCACCAAGCAACTTATATAAATCTTTGTAGCCGTGTTGATATCTGCTTTGATGGTCTCTGCTGGAATGCCATCAGGTCCATGTGCTTTTCCATCTCTTAGAAGCTTTATGGCTTTCTTTATCTTCTCCCTCGTTGGTCTTTCACCGTTAATTTGTAGCTCTTCCCCCGCTGGCTGGATGTTCGGGGGTTTTTGTGGAGCTGGTCTATTGAGAAGGTCCATAAAATATTCTGTTCACCTCTTCATTTGCTCTCATATATTGCTGAGCAGTTTTCCATTCTTGTCTCCCATGAGGAAACCTGTTTGCTTGCACCTCCCCATCAGCCCCCCTGTGCTGCCATACAGCTCTCTCACATTTCCCTTGGCTGCAGCATCCCATGCCTCCCCCGCCAACTGCCCAATACACCTCCTCTTGTCTCCCTTGACACTTCTTTTTACTTCCCTGTTTGCCCCTGTGTACGAGCACCAGCCCTGGAACCCCCGGCCTCGCTTGTGTCCAAATCTGCTCTCCTGTTTTTTCTGTCTTTTATCTTATCGATGGCCTCTGTTGCCACCCATGCCTTCTGCTGCCGTTCCCTTTTCCCCAGCATCTCCTCACACGTCTCATTCCATACAGTTTTGATCTGCTGCCAACAGTCTTCAGCACTCCCTACCTTCCCCAGCCGCTGGAGCACTTGGAATTTGTAGGATACTGTGACCGCAAATTTGTCTCTTGTTTCTTGATCTCCCAGATGTCCCACATTAAATTGCTGTCTATAATTTTGCATTGTTGCATATCTCTTGAGTTTCATTTTTACCCTCGCTATCAGAAGGTGGTGATCCGATGCCACATCCGCTCCTCCACATACCTTCACATTCTGCAATGATGATCTAAACTTCTTGTCTATGCATACATGATCAATCTGATCCCTGTTCCACGGTCTGGCGACATCCATGTTGCCCTGTGCTTTTCCCATGCGGAAACATGCCCCCTCCTATAGCCAGTCGATCCGAAGCACAGAAGTTTGAGAATAGTTCCCCATTTTCATTCATTATTCCCAGCCCATGTCTTCCTATGACTTCTTCAAATCCAGTGTTGACTGTACCTATCTTTGCATTCATGTCACCCATCAATATTGTGATGTCTCTTCTCTTTACTTTATCCATAATTTCCTGTAGTCTAGTATAAAATGCTTCTTTCACCGACTCTTCTTTGTCATTAGTTGGTGCATAACATTGGATGACATTTACATGTATTTTCTTTTTAGCTGTTTTAAAAGTAGCTGTTGCTATTCTGGGTCCAACAGCCCCCCATTCAATGAGTGCTTTATGTGCTTCTTTAGATAACACAAAAGCTACCCCCCACTGTGGTGCGAACTCTCGTCCTCATGTCCTGAGGACAGCACCAATTCACCTGTGATGAGTTTCTTCTTGTCTACCCCCCTCCACTTTGTTTCACACAGTCCCAGAACCTCGATTCTATATTCCGCCACCTGTGCCACCCTCACTTGTTCGCCCAATGTCCGAACATTCCAGGTGCCAAATCTGGAAGTTCTCCAAGAAGAAAGAAGGCTAGTCAGCAACACAGACTCCTTTCGCCTTTCTCTGTGTTGCATCATACGCCTCTGCGAGAGGACCTTCCCCTGTCTTGGATGGCTGTGTTTTATTTTCCTTATTTGACTTGTCCATTATTTGTTGAAGTTTTTTGTGGTTTAAATTTTTTACAGGATGGGGTAACCAGCCCATGCCCAACCCTCCTTAATCGCTTTCTACGACATGCATGGCAGGGAACAGTGTTACTATTCTTTGCTCCCCTTTCGGGCCCCGGTAACACATGGGTGAAATACTTCTAATACTAAGGAAACTTAGGAAATGTAAAAATGAAACTTTAATATTTTGATATTCGTGAAAATGAATTTTTATTTCAGTTAATGACTACTGCTAAAAGTGACTACCTCGCGTCTTGTTTACTGTAATTGTAAATGCAGGCAGCACAGTACCATATACTGTTATTTGGCTATTCCTTATGGTTTCACCAGAAGAGTGATTTCATTTAGCTTCTGAGTTTTTGCAAGAAGCTAATTAATAAGGCATATTTCTCATTCAATCTGGTGCACCAAGAAAGAATAGTCCACCATTCCCTTGTTTAAATGCGTTTACTATTTATCTTTGCAGCATGTCCTCATTCAAACAGATACATTGTTTCATGAACCAAGACAGTTATTATTTTCTTCCTTGATTGTTTATATTCTATTTGCTGCACTGTAATATTCCTCTAGATGATTTATTTATGTTCTAGTTGTTATTCAATTTGTTTTATTGTTCTGAAGGTCTGTTTATACTTGTATGTGTTTAATAATGGTTGCAGGTTTATTTATGCCAGTCTATATGTTTCTTGGCAAGTCTGCTACTGTAGAGCTATTGGAAAGGCAAGCAAGTGATTCTGTAAAGTTTCTTTATTTTTTTACGTTTTCATCATTTTGTCATGGCACACTTTGTTTACCCAAGACACAATTTCCGTCCATTATATTAGCACGCGTATCAAAATTAAAATACTCCTAATGTATAAGACTGAGTAAATGTGTTGAGCTGGATTCCTCACAAAAGACTCTTATTTCTAATGATGGAACCACAGAAACAATTTTATTCTGTTTCTGAGTTTTAGCAAGAAGCAAATTAATAAAACACATTTTTCTTTTCCAATATGATGCACCAAGAAATAATAGTCCAGCTCATCCTTTTTTAATGTGTTTAATACTGTTTTTTGTAGCACATTCTTTTTTAATGTGTTTAATACTGTTTTTTGTAGCACATTCTTTTCAAGCATATATACATTGTTGCTTGTAAAAAATAAAGAAACATGTTTATTATTTTCTGTGATACATACTGCTTATGTAAAAAACATTGATTGTGTGGAGCTGATTTTTAAAAACAAAAGTTTATATTTTCAGTAAGACCCAACCCATTCAACCTTGACACACGGATGATGTTGGTTATATTAGGACACATGTCCAAATAAAGTTTATTCAGCTATATTTAACATTTTATTTTTCAAACATTCTTGTACTTTATAATAGCCATAACTGCTTATCAAAATGTCATGAAAGAATTGGTCAGAATGTATGTAATAATTAAAATATATCATGTTTTTAATCAAAATCCAGGTTATGATAAATGTAAGCAGGAGTATAATGGAGGCTTCCAGAGTCATGATGCTAATGCTGAGGTGGGATTTTGCATGCACCATTGTTTAGACAAACTATATTAGACAGTTAATTAACATTATATATTGTATGTACCTGTCGCATAGAGATTATGATCAATAAATTTTCTATTTTATTCTTTCTTTCTTCCACCCATGTCCTCTATTTTATTATCACTCTTTATCCTTTTCCTGTAATTTTCGCATTCGTTCGTTTGCGAAAAATATTTCCTTTCCCATTCTGACTTTGCCGTTATCGTTTTCTCATTTAGAAATGCAGTAGATTACCTAACGTGTCAGTCCCTTGCACGAGATGATTTTAAGTGGGAATTCAGGCTATCAGACATGAGAGCAGACAAAGTGTCTACATTTGCACCTGTCACATGAGTTTCCATGGCTGAGTTGCTCGATGAGGTGTGAATCGCGCCAGACATGCTCGCTCAGAGCAGACAGAGTGTCTAGCATTTCTCATATGACACTCACGCTCCACGGCCAGTTTTTGGCGTAAGGTGCGAAGACACACGTTTTAGCAGTTACGGCATGCGTCTAAGTTAATGTAGGTGTTATGAGAAGGGGAGAGATCGGGGTTTTTGGAAATAGCGCGTATCCTTGGTCTGTTTAAGATATTAATCAGAGTTTTAAACTTGATTTCACTCATTCTCCATTTGCAGTAGACGTGGTCACTTTGTTCTAGATACTTAAACTTATAAGTGAAACCCTTAGTTTTATTGTGATACCATAGTTCTGTGTTGAGGTAAATATTATATTATATATCTAGTATTTTGTGAGTGTTTAAAGTGTTTAATCGCCTATTTCATTTTAACTAGTTTCTTTTGTGCAGCAGAGTGCTTAATATATAGTCTGTATTATTTTCTAGTGACGTGTTTCAGTGGAAAGCAGAATAAATTATAGTTCTAGCTTTAAACTCATTGTAGCTAAATAAAGGAATTTAATTAAACTGCTAAATAATAAGACGAGAATATTTTTAACACTAACTTATAACGGCTACATCTTGAGTATTGACAGAATATGTATGTATTCCTGATTCATGATGATTGATTTTTATATATAACTTATTTCACGGGAAAGAGGTTTCAAACGCCAATAAGTCAAGTCGCTCGAATGCCGTCGCCCGGGTTTGACGCTTGCAGTTTAAAACGTAGCGCCGAGGAATAGTATGTAATAATATTTTATATGATGTTGTTTTTCTTACATTCAGTGAATACTGGGGTAACCCAACTTTGCCAGCGTTGAGTACAAATTGAGAGAAGAAACATTTTTTATCTTTAACCACGTTGGTTTACAAGTTAACACCTGTCTGACAGTGCATGTGTCTCCATAAATAGACAGAGTACAACTCTCACTAACGGTTTTATTAAAGACTAAATGCTTATACTGTGCCTTTGTGCCAGATATTATTTCTGCACAAACTCTCTAGTACATTTTTAGCCTTTGTGGCAAGTAAGATATTACAATCAATAACTTTTTTTCGACACTGTTGATAAGCGGTGGTGTGACCGACTAAATTCCTATACTGAAAGAAGACACTGACCTGACATTCCTCATTTCTAGAAACCAAATCATTTGACACTGTGCTCGTTAGTGTTCGTGCCGGGACAACATTTTAATGTGACTTAGACATCCAAAAAGTAAGAACACCCAAGGAATCGTTCCCTGAAGCAGAGCATTCAACCCATCTTTTTTGGAACTGGGGATTTCTTGGTCAAGACTGCTTTCGACGATACTGTATGTGAATTTCCTAAAATTATGTTTCCCAATGCTGTCATCAAAGCTGTAAGTACGAAAGAGAACACGTGGCCACAGCTGAATGAATAGAGTGAACGCAGGTCAGAGTGTTTCTTTACTGTTGTATTTTTGGCACCCATTTTTTCTGTCTGGATTTCTTATGCAAGGGTGCTAACAATATTTCCTCTTAAAATAGATCAGAGTATCAAGTCTGTGCATACCTTAAAAGGGGAAAAATCTTAGACTCAATCATATGTATCTGTGACTCTTTGGGGCTATCATCTTTCCTTCTAACGGGACTGTGGGCTAAACATTGAGGGGAAAGATCATACTAACGGGTCTATCATCCTTATAGCAATACCTTGATTTTTTAAAATGACTTTCTGTATATGATATGATGTACTTTTTATATGTTGTGAGAGAAGTTTATCCTGATAAAATAAACTACTCATAAACTTATTCCAGTGCTTTGGTCAGCTTGTTCCAAAATTATCTGTATAATCATTGTTATAGTTTTCCACGTCTGTGTGTCTAACTGTCGTCACTTGTATGTGCGTGCACGTGAGTGGATAGAGATATATATATTAATATATATGTGTTTAGACTGTCTGACTCCTCTAAATCTGTCGTAGAAGATAGGTGAAAGAGAGAAGATTTCTCGATTTCAGAGACAGCCTCTATCACATTCTACCATATCACGCGTGGAAAGCCATTTCTATTACTATCTCTCACTGTGACTATCACTTATTGTAATCTATTCAGAAAGGACCAACCCAAGTCTTAATTCTCCTATAAAAAATCTACGACAGTACCATTGTTTAGACAAACTATATCAGATAGTTCACCCGTGTGTTACCGGAGCCCAAAAGGGGAGCAAAGAATAGTAACACTGTTCCCTGCCATGCTTGTTGTAGAAAGTGACTAACGAGGGTTGGGCATGGGGCTGGTTACCCCATCCTGTAAAAAATTTAATCCACAAAAAACTTCAACAAACATGGACAAGTCAATTAAGGAAAATAAAACACAGCCATCTAAGACAGGAGAAGGTACTCTCGCAGGAAGACGTATGATGCAACACAGAGAAAGCCGAAAGGAGTCTGTGTTACTGACTAACCTTCTTTCTTCTTGGAGAACTTCCATATTTGGCACCTGGAATGTTCGGACATTAAACGAACAAGGGAAAGTGGCACAAGTAGCAGCAGAAATGAGGGAATATAAAATCAAGGTTATGGGAATGTGTGAAACAAAGTGGAAGGTGGTAGACAAGAAGAAACTCATCACAGGTGAATTGGTGCTGTCCTCAGGACATGAAGACGAAAGTTCACACCACAATGAAGGGGCAGCTCTTACGTTATCTAAAGAAGCACAGAAAGCACTCATTGAATGGGAAGCTGTTGGACCCAGAATAATAACAGCTACTTTTAAAACATCTAAAAATAAATGTAAATGTCATCCAATGTTATGCACCAACTAATGACAAAGAAGAGTCTGTGGAAGAAACATTTTATACTAGACTACAGGAAATTATGGAAAAAGTAAAAAGAAGAGACATCACAATTTTGATGGGTGACATGAATGCAAAGATAGGAATAGTCAACACCAGATTTGAACAAATCATGGGCTAGGAATAATGAATGTTCAGCCTTATAAAAGTGCCTTGTACAACATCCTGAGGGAGCAATATTCCCACTCTTTCTTTGTCTGATCAGAGACCCCAGACTCTACAAGAGGCCTTATTAGACATGCTTGTTTGTTCTTTGTCTCATCAGAGACACCAGACTCTACTAGAGGCCTTATTAGACATGCTTGTTTGTTCTTTGTCTCATTAGAGACACTAGACTCTATTAGATGCCTTATTAGACCTGCTTGTTTGTTCTGTCAGTGTTTTATATATTTACTTATTTTGTACACAAACAATTCAAATGTTTGTTTTTTTTTGTGTGTTTGAAAGTTCAATGTGACCTTATAGGGTTTTATTTCATGCAGTAAATAATTGTGTGGTCTGTATATTTGTCTATGTGTGTGTTTATAAGTATGTACATGAGCGTTTGTCTGTGCATGTATACATATATGCTGAAAAATGTATCTCTACATTTTAATATTGTGTATTACAAGTGTGATAAACACAAAGAGAAATCAAGTCCAACACAAAAATCTCAATCTTCAACTCCAGTGTCAAGGCCGCTCAAGTTTATAGCATTCTGAAATGCCCAGAGTAAAAGAGTTTTTGGGAGATTCAAAAACACACACAGTAGAGAACTGGGTACAATAGTCAAAGATATGAGTCATTTATGGAGACACCTTGACCTGATAGTATATGACAAGAGGAGTTGGCATACATCATGGAGACACCTTGACCTGATAGTATATGACAAGAGGAGTTGGCATACATCATGGAGACACCTTGACCTGATAGTATATGACAAGAGGAGTTGGCATACATTATGGAGACACCTTGACCTGATAGTATATGACAAGAGGAGTTGGCAGACATCATGGAGACACCTTGACCTGATAGTATATGACAAGAGGAGTTGGCATACATCATGGAGACACCTTGACCTGATAGTATATGACAAGAGGAGTTGGCAGACATCATGGAGACACTTTGACCTGATAGTATATGACGAGGAGTTGGCAGACATTTGCTGAAGGCCTAAGCTCTTGAGGGAGCTACAAGTGATAATGATGATGTGTCATAAATGCCAGCATTGATCCAAATTTGTTTCAGGCTGATTGTGATAACAGCTGCACTAAAACTGAGATACAGTATACTGACTTCTTGGACATGCCAGAAAGTCAGCAACAGTTAAGCTTATTTGGAGATGAGAAAGGTGTGTATAATAGCAATGTTATTATTTTAAATTTGTATTTTGGCTGCACAAGTTGACATGATTTCAGTATCTGTACAGGCTGACATTTGGTTTGGTTTGGCTGCACAAGTTGACATGATTTCAATATCTGTACAGTCTGACATTTGGTTTAAGGACTATCTTCATTACACATGGTAAACGACATCAGTGCTCCGATCTCCTCCCTTAGATCACACAAGGAGGATCTCAGCACAGTGCACAAACTCTGTAGCACTGGCGAGAATCCCAGTGTTTGTAGATAATGTATAGGAATCACACATTCTATAAATATTATTGTGGTGGGTAGGTTTTCTAATTTTTAAATTTTGCCAGGGCAGCGGCTTTTACGATTTCCAACTGCCATGGGATTTTTAACATGCGCAACTTGCACTCGGGAACTCCTATTTTTCTGCCCTTATCCGATCTCACTAACCATGAGACCAGGGGGGGGGGGGGGGGGGGGGGTGACGTAATAAGGACCACTGGTTCTGAAAAAAATATTTCAATAAATTATAATCGCTCAGCTGGGATTCAAACCCAGTACCTATTGAACCACTCTGACCCCCTCTGACATTTAATACTAAGCAGTAAGCTGGCCTTTCTAAACAATTAAATCTGTTTACAAACTTGCTTAATGTATACATAATGGAGATAGACGCAGTTACTGCAGTAACAAGGGAAGTGTCACACTCTCAGTCCATGCTTAACACTTTGCTGACCAGCGATCCGGAGCATTAATGTCTCCCATTACCAAGGGTGTTTGCAGATTTCTTTTTTTTTTAAACCAGCGGCACTTGGGCTTTCAGCCCTTCGGCCCAATGACATGTCATTGCGAGGCTGGGGAACCTGAGGACTTTCCTTCCAACCCGGTCAGGAGCTTCGCTCCTTCCCATCCACAGAGGGTTTATCACAGGAGCCGTTTAGGCTATTCAGTCAAATTTCCGGCCGTAAACATTTCTTCAAATGCCGACGCCCGGGTTTGAACCATGAACACCTGGTCGCCAGTACAACGCCGAAGCCATTACACCAGCGCGGCTCCCGCAGATTTCTTTAAAAATAACTGTTTTTTTTTTTAAATTCATAAAAAATTGAAAAACAGACATAGGGTTTTGAAATTTTCAGATCGTCATTATGAATGGTTGCTACATCTATAAAAATATATTTTATGCAAATTGGTCACATGATCATGGCGGCCATCTTGAATTTGTGTGGCTATTTATAGAAATTTCAGGAGATGTTTTAAAACCGTGATATTTTTCCAGTGTTTAGTGAATTTGTTTGATGTCAGTGCAATAAAATGTTAGGGACATTGATGGCAATGAAGAAAATAATCTTAATTGACGTACTGATTTATCGATAAACCAGCAATCCAGTGCATTAATGTCTCCCATTAACAAGTTTGTTTGCCGATTTCTTTAAAAATAACTGGTTTTGTTTTAAATTCATAAAAAATTGAAAAACAGACATAGGGTTTTGAAATTTTCAGAGCGCCATTATGAATGGTTGCTACATCTATAAAAATATATTTTATGCAAATTGGTCACATGATCATGGCGGCCATCTTGAATTTGTGTGGCTATTTATAGAAATTTCAGGAGATGTTTTAAAACCATGATATTTTTCCAGTGTTTAGTGAATTTGTTTGATGTCAGTGCAATAAAATGTTAGGGACATTGATGGCAATGAAGAAAATAATCTTAATTGACGTACTGATTTAACGATGAACTAGCAATCCAGTGCATTAATGTCTCCCATTAACAAGTTTGTTTGCCGATTTCTTTAAAAATAACTGGTTTTGTTTTAAATTCATAAAAAATTGAAAAACAGACATAGGGTTTTGAAATTTTCAGAGCGCCATTATGAATGGTTGCTACATCTTTAAAAATATATTTTATGAAAAATGGTCACATGATCATGGCGGCCATCTTGAATTTGTGTGGCTATTTATAGAAATTTCAGGAGATGTTTTAAAACCATGATATTTTTCCAGTGTTTAGTGAATTTGTTTGATGTCAGTGCAATAAAATGTTAGGGACATTGATGGCAATGAAGAAAATAATCTTAATTGACGTACTGATTTATTAATAACCATGTATTTCAACATAAAAGGTTCATAAAAATTGTGAATAAAATGCAAAGAAAATTTAATTTTTATATTGTCTTTTTTGAGTGTATTCTGTGTCTGCGGCATCTGACAATGAGTGTGAATGTTTTGGATAGTTACATACCTCTAGTTGGAGTCTGAGCTGCTTCCTTCATTAACTGGGGTTGAAGTTGTAGCTGTAGGCCTCTGCAAGAGTCTTTGTCTGGATCGTTGATAATCCTCGACTGTGTGGTATAATTTGAAGCACGGTATCGTGCATAGAGGTACATTGCAATCTGGGCAGTACATGACAGTCTGGCTTCTTTTCCCTGCAGCCTTACACACTTTACAGTCTGGTTTGTACCTTGCCCTTTCATATTTATCAATGAAGTGGCGCTCAGTAAGTCGTGTTGTTGTGACTTGTGGTTTTGAAGGTGTCACATTGCGTCGAAGAATAGCAGGTTCAATAAGAGCGAGACTGACATCCTGCCTGAACTTCTTTGCTGTGATCTTTTTTGTAGAGTTGGCAGTGTTGTAGGTTATGTGCCCATTAACCAGGGCAGTTTCAACTAAGAAATGATATAATGGCAGGTACCATTTATATGATCCGTGTGGGTAGGGATAGCATGCACCCAGTTGGCCGAAGTGGTCGACACCTCCCATACTTTTGTTGTATTTTTCTGCTAGCACTGGCTTCTGAATTGTTCTGCCCTCAGGTATTCCTCGTTTTCTAACTGTCTTGTCCATAACATCATTGGAGTGAACAGTAGATAAAAGATTAACTCTTTTTGTGTCATGCCAGGTAACTGCCAACATGCCTTTATCTTCTGTGGCACAAAACACAGGATGATCTGCCTTTTTCAATTTGAGTTGCTTTTTCTTCAGTGCTTCAGGAAAATGCTTCCTATTCTCAGCTACTGTTCCACATGCACCAATCTGAATTTCTTTCAGCTCTTGAAATAAAGCTGGGGCTGAATAAAAGCTGTCGCAGTAGAGAATATGTCCTTTGTTGCCATATCCATCAAGAAGATCTTTCACAACCCTGGAAGTTGCCCCAACAGAACCTTCATCATTTGCCTTACCAGTATAAATTTTCAATTTCAGGCAGTATTGTGTTTTAGCATCAGTGAGTACAAATACTTTTATTCCCCACTTTGTGGGTTTTGCTGGCAGGTATTGCTTGAAATATATTCTACCCTTGAACCTCACCATCGATTCATCTATTGACAACTCCGGCACCAGGTGTGTAGTGTTGCTTATATGTAGGCAAAATAATATCCAGTAAGGCTCTGAGCTTGAAGAGGGGGTCATACCCAGGCTGCCCCCTCTCAATTCTGTTATCATTATTATTAAAATGGAGATTTCTGTGGAGCTGTTGGTACCTGTTCCGACTCATGACCCTCGAATATGGTGTATCATTCAACCAAAAATTCTTACACCAGTAGTCTGAGACTGCTGGTTTGCAACACATTCCCATACCAATCTGAAGGCCTATGAATGCAGAAATTTCAACTGCATCAGTTTTATCCCAAGTACGTTTCTTGTACTTAGCATTTCCTGTGTACTGAGAGAGGTGATTTTCTCCGTACCTATTCACTTCGTCAGTGATCAGATCTATGGCAGTGTCGGGGAAAAACAGTTTGAAAAAATCAATTGACTTAAAGTCAGATGTGTCTATCGTGACACCTTGTTGTTCTTCTTATGAAGGAAGCATGTCAAGCTCAACAAGTTCGTTTTGAGCAAGCTTTCTCCATCTCCACAGATTATTTTGATGTGCAGTCTTGCTGTGGTCTCTTGTGCCACGCCCATCTCCTGCTTCAGATGTACCTACATCACCTTCATCTAATCCAAATTCGTTATCGCTGCTATCAGTTGCATTTCGATTGAGTGAAACATCTCTACTTAGCCATGAGATATCACTTTCGGCCCCAGATTCGCTGCCAGAGTCAGAATCATCTCTGTTATAAGTCTGGTTTTCATCATCACACATGATGAAAACAAAGAATGGGCTCTTGTACTAAAAATAATGAAATTTTAATCAAAACTCGGCTTTTAAACAGCGATTCACGATATCATTCATGGGCGCAGCCATTTTGGAATGTTAAAAATACCCGGATGAGGCTTGTTTCGTAAAACTATCGATACGGCTGTCTGTTGCGTTGGTAGAGTTACTAATTCGACTTTCGTCGAATCTGGTCAGCAAGGGTTTCAACCGGAAATTCGACTATCGTCGAATTTGGTCAGCAAAGTGTTAAAGGTTCAAAATGGATGTCTGTTGCATGAATAGAAAACATTTACAGAAGCCTTGAATCTTCAGAAGCTGGTGTAAATCTACTGTACAAGTTAATCAGGAGTATGCCATGGCAGTAAGAGTGCTGACAGACTAGCTTCATGTGCACCCATAGCGGGAACACTGGTCCTGCACAAGGGAGAGATACTGAGGACAGTTAATGATCATCTGTGAGAAAACAACACTGGAACAGATGAATCAACAAGGCTAAGATAGCTGGAATGTGGCCCCAAACATAAGACTAGCAGGTATGATGTATGAGAGGATACATCTGACATCTATACAATCAAGATGCTTCAGTACAGTAAGCATTCATACACTTCAACGTTTGCTGAGGGAGACTCAGCACTAATGGGTTTGCCTGGATTGCAATGATGTCCATCCTGAATAATAATCGCATCTTCTTCTTTGATCCTTAGTGGCCATCACTCCTGGTGGCTCTTGTAGAGCAGCAAAGAATTGTTTCCACTTTGTTCAGTCGGCAGCCATCCTTTGTAATGTGCTTCAACTGTGGTTCATTTTGTTATTGGTCGGCCTCTCTTTTGCTTTCCTTTGGGGGTCCATAGCATAGTTGTTCCTGTAATAGTATCAGGGTTCGTTCTGAGGACATGGCAAACCCAACTCCACAATATACCACCTATGATGGTGTGCATGTCCTCATGGTTACTCCAAATTAGTTATTGGTTGGTGATGGTATTCGGCCAAAAGATTCTGTGAATTTTCCTTAGGCACATTGTGTGGAAGAAGGACAGTTTTGACATTTCCTTCTCTGTTACTCTTCAGCGTTCCACATCACAGAAAAGCACAGAAAGTACACAGCTGTCATATAATCTTAAATTGGTGTTTGTGCTGTACTGGGAAGACATACAGATGTTGTTGAGACTAGCAAAAGCTGTCTTGCTTTATTCATTTTGTTTGTTTTTGTCTTTGCTTGTTCTGCCTTCTAGTGTTACTATGCATCCTAATTAAGTAAATGTGCCTGTCTGTTTTAACTTCTGGTTCCTTATTGTTATTGGCTCAGGAATGCCTACATTGAGTGCCATGAACTCTGTCTTGTTCAGATTGATGTTCAGACCTACCTGCTGGCTATACTTACTCAGTCTGTCAGTTTTTTTATTTGATGTGTTGATGTGAATGTGCGAGTAGTGCAGTGTCATCTGCTTATTCCAGGTCTTCTAATGTAGAAAATGTTGTCCATCTAATTCCTCATTGACTGTTGTCTGGCGCATCACCCAGTCAAAAATATAGTTGTTGCTAAGGGGCATTCTTGTCATACTCCTGTCTTCACCTCAAAAGTTAGGGTGCTCAATCCAACACTACATGTAAAGTTAGAATAGAGGCTTTTTATGATGGAAACAATGCAGCTAGGAATTCCATAAACCCTTAGTATTTTCCTTAGGCTGTCCATGTGTATGCTTTTCAAAATCAACAAAGTTAATGTTTAGCTGTCTCTGCCATTCTGCGCACTGCTCTATAATGTTCCTGAGGGTGAATATATGATCTGCACATCTTCTGTTCTTTCTATATTCCACTTGCTTTGTCCTCAGTTTATGGTCTACTGCTTTTGAAATTCTCTGGATGATTATCCTGCCTAGTATTTTACTGGGAATTGAGAGGAGACAAAAGATATAACATCATGTAACTTAATATCTTTTCTGTTTGTTTGCAGTTGGTCCAGCAGCTCTGAGTTTCACCTTCAATCTTGCTACTACTAGGTGATGATCACTTCCCACATTGGCACCTCTTCTTACTTTCACATCTCATAATGCATGCCTCCATCTACCTGTCATGAGAGGTTAATTTGTATTGGATGAAAGGGAGATAAATAAGTGTATCAGATGATGCTAAGTATAGCTGCCAGTTACTAGTTCTGGTCTTAAAAG
Organism: Oreohelix idahoensis; assembly: GCA_024509875.1. Lineage (NCBI taxonomy): Eukaryota > Metazoa > Mollusca > Gastropoda > Stylommatophora > Oreohelicidae > Oreohelix > Oreohelix idahoensis. The sequence continues at coordinate 455,294 of JAMPIV010019840.1, forward strand.
TAATACCCCAGTCTTAGAAATAAGCACTGGTGTATAGTTGTCATAGAAATAAGCACTGGTGTATAGTTGTCATAGGAATAGTCAGACTGTACATAATTCTGGCCAAAATGGTAGTAAGCAGTACCAGATTCTAAAGTGTCCCTCTCTACAACTATCCTATGATAAATAAAAGATCTAGGGGAAAATCAAAATGGACAATTAATTTTAAAGAAAATTATAAAAAATTGACAAAGTCTTCAGGACCAAAATTAAATACTCAATTTAATATGTATATTGATTTCTTTTCTTAATAATAATAATAAATTCTTTAAGCACCAAACACGGCGCATAAGGCAGAAACCAGTGCTCTCCAGGTTGTTCGTTGTGACGCCACTCCTCTTAGCTCTTGCACATTATTTAGGCCCAACTTCCTTCTCTTATTATTGTTCTTCTGAGTGTTTCTTTTGGTCTTCCTTTTTTCCTCTTACCCTCAGGAACCCAAGTGAGCGCCTGTAGTGGTATTCTGTTGTTTTGCATTCGTAGGACATGACCGATATATGACCATCGTCTTTTCCTTATATAGTCGGAGCCATATTTCTGCCTAGAGTCTTCTCTTATTTGTCGATTAGTCTTGAATTCTTTCCAACTGATGTTCATGAGTTTTCTAAGACATTTGTTCTCGAATGTATTCAGCTTGTTCTCCAATGATTTTGTTATTTTAAAATAACATTTGAATTAAACAGACGAAGCTTGGTATGTATATTCAATGATCGTAATTTCCAAATGTTAGATAATCTATTGAAGGCGCTAGCTGCCAAAGCAATTCTAGTATGGATTTCTCTTGTTGTGTCACCATCCTGAGTCATTTTACTGCCTAAATAATTGAAACTTTCAACTTTCTGTAGTTTTTCCCCGATCAAGATGATATCAAAGGTCTCGTTAGAAAAGTTCATAGCTTTAGTTTTATTTATTTCAGTTTTTTCTTATTTATTGCTTTTGGGATGAACTTAAAAATGAATTTCTGCGAAATCCAGGTCCCCCAGAATGGAATATATATATGAAAATATGGAAATATATATATATATATATATATATATATATATATATATATATATATATATATATATATATATATAATATATATATATATATATATATATATATATATATATATATATATATATATCTTATTTGACTATATTACAATGTTCATGAAACTGTCACTCTCCTCTTGGAAAAATTTTTAGAATCACTGTTATAATATCACTGTTAATACTTTAGTAAACAAGTTCCTGATTCACTGTTCTACCTTTAGCACGCTGCGGGCGCAGCGTTGCGCCGAACGTAACCTATGTTCTCCATGCTGGAGGCGCAATGTTGCGCCTTACGGATATCACCGTTTCTAGCATGAGGACTTGTGTACACGTGATTTCAGCCCCGGATGTTAAGTTCTAATGTTATTTGCAAGAGAGCTAGCTTCCGTTTCCGATCTTAAAAAAGCGATGGGTGTATCAGCATTTATTTTTTGTAAATTTTTTAAATCGAAATGAATCGGCATCAACATGCGGCCATTTTTGCTCTAATTTTATTGGATTCTGACGCCATGCGGTGGGGATGAGATTTTTGTCTTTATAAGCGCTGAAATCGGTTCTCAGAATATGTTTGATGGCCAAGATGGAAACGAAAGTAAAATGGCCTTTCAAGTATGTATAATTTTAGGGATTAGGATTAGGAATATCGGAAAAATTTGGGATTACGGCCGAATGTTACTGCTGGCTAGGGAGTTTGTTGCTTTGCTACTGATGATGGGTGTAACGAAAAGATCGTCATTTGATTTGTATTGCTCTATTGGTCAAATGACTTTCATTGAGATGCAAGGGATATGGACTCTTCGTTCGTTGGTCATTTTTTTAATTTTTTTTTTTAAATTTTAAAATTAAAAAAAAATTTTTTTTTATTTTTTTTTTATTTTTTTCGTTTTTTTCATCTTTCCTTTCCTCTCTTCCTATCACATCTAACATGTACACAAACAAATTTTATATCATCAGATTCATCATTCATTCATTTCTATACAATCTAAAAATTAGAGCAATTGACCAAAAAAGAAAAAAACTATAGAATTTACAAGTCACCCACTATAAAAATGGGGCGTTGTGAAAAAGAATGCAGTGGTTGGGCAAGTTTTCTGAATTTTTATGCAGCGTGCTAAAGGTTAATACACCATTATAATCACTGCATTCAGGTTAATGTCCTGTAAGGCTTATTGACTGGTATTAACACCAGGGTTCATAGTGACCTGGAAAAACCTGGAAAACAAAATTGCAGACCTTGAAAAGCCTGGAAAAATGGCTAAAAGCCTTGAATTTCCCGCATCGGACCTGGAAAAAAATTAAAATCGAAAGTTTTTTTTTTTTTTTTTTTTCGTTTGGTTATTGGTGGTATTTTTCGTTAAACTTCAGTTACCGTAGAATTATTACTTCCCTCTTTGCACACTAAATCCATTTCCAGACGTTTTCAGCGGTTTGTGTTTTCGGCGATTTGCGTTAATGATGTGAATGCAGATTTATTTTTAGCGCTCACCTCTGTTACTCAAAAACTACTGAGGAAAAAGTGATTTATAACCTCAGACCTAAGAGTCTTTTATATTTGGACATGTGCCCTAATATAACCGACTATGTTGAACGGGATGCACCTCGCCAAAACGAGGCAAAACTTTGAAAAAAAAAAAAAAACACCAAGAACTTGTCTCAACGCATTCAAGTTGTATTAAATCGTTCATTTCAACTGAGGTAAGTAATAAATTCTAGTGGCTGGGAATGTGAAGGTCTGATGCTGCTCTTACAATGCATATAACTTTTAACAGATGAAAGTCAAATTAAATATATGCTAAAGTCAGTTATATAACTGGAACCACCAGGCCTTTACACCCCTCCACTTTATTATTCTTGTTCAGAGTTTCTTCTTGATTTTTATTTTATTTTAGCGTATAAGCATAATTGTTATTGTCTCTATTTACAATGATTTGTTAAATATGATGCCGCTTTCTCATATTGGGAGTTGTTCATATTATTTGGAATTGAAAACAATATATATTAACAATGATTTGTTAAATATGATGCCACTTTCTCATATCGGCAGTTGTTCATATTATTTATAATTGAAAACAATATATATCTGATACGTGGTTATCTTGGACACGACATTGATAAGGTTATACTGGACACATAGATGAATGTTCTCTTGATGCAGAATGAATGTATTGTGGTGTTGTGTGTCAATCCCAATGTTACTTGTATGCCACTGTTAGAGCTGGGCACACAGTAGAATGGTCAACTCGTTCTGACACAGTGTTAAGTATTTAGGTCACCTTGTTCGTCAAGTGTTGAGGCGCTGACAAGGGACAGTGTTGACATAGAGTGAGAGTGTGGGTATAATTACGCGAATGGGTCTACAGTTCTGTAGAGTTGACAGGTCACTCACTCAATCATAGCTGGAAGTCAATAAAGTGTAGACTACTGATGATGTTTCATACATTTAATAATGGACGCACTCTAACATCACAAACACAGTCACTTGAACAGGTTGGCAAAACATTGCATGCTTGAAAATGGTCTACGACATCAAATATATATTCGTATTGAATGTGGATACAACAGAACGTTAGTAGACAGTCACACAGGGTTCTAGTTGCATTTAATCTCAGGCCTAACTGACTGATCACGTCAGTTAATGCTTCCAAATATAGATATACATAAACAATGGTTCCCTGACAGAACCTCTTCTGTTGAAGAATTACCGGCTGCAATTAGCTGGCTTGTTTGACGACAATCTTAAACCACCAGTAGTGGATTTCCATAGTAGACAGGTCTCTGTGTCATAATCAGATAATAAGGCATCCCTGTTCTCTAGATAGTAAGGCATCCCTGTTCTCTGATCAATATTCCGCTAGACAAAGGCGGGATCCAAAAAATAGTCCTATCTTCGGTGAGCTGCACTCACCAGCGAAGATGTAGAATGGAGCACAAGTAAAGGGCTCTGTTCATGATATAAATATATTGGATTCTGCATATCCTATAATTGGTGCTGTGCACATCAAATACATAGTGCTGCTAGGAAAAATGTCGTCTTAACATAGTCAATCACTCATATGGGCAGACGATCGCACGTCTGCACATCTAGGCATAGGAAAAGTTCAGTAAATGTCTTTTTTACCTTATTGTCCTAGAAAAATCACACTAGCAAATAGCACACGCCATCCCTTGGCGTAAAGAATGAACATTGGGGAGAATCACTGACATGATAGTCATACAGAGAGAATATCTCATTCCCCAGAATTAACCACAGAGACAAAACTTCGGACCTCTCTATCTGCGCAGCAACTCAGGATCCCATCATCATGGAAGTCTCTCTCAACAACCTAAATTCGACACATGCGCAGAAGCGCATGACCCCAGAGTTCAACACAAGATGGGCTGATGTTGGACACAACCCAACAAAGATACAAGACCAAATCGCCTTAAATGGTCAGGGAATAAATATCAGCTCAGGTTATAAACATTCCAAGAAAGACCGATCTGTTCTGTCCAAACAAGGAAACAACCCGACGTAAATCTAATATTCATCCTCCAGGTTAAGACCCAAGAGAAGGTAACAGACATAATAAAATGTAACATCAACTTAATCAAGAGTTATGTACCTTTGACTATCAAATGAAGTGTTCCACCAGACAGGTAGATATTTTCCTATGTATATATATTGCCAACGAAAGAATCTGTGCGTAACAATATCCTAATTATAACCCTTTAGAGGTTGAATGGGATATTTTTCTTCATTAATTTTTAAAAAAAAGTAATAAATTCATTTATCTCATTTATAAAACATATTTACATAAGTGCAGTTTATAGATAGGCCTACTGCACTTGCATCTGTAATGTACAATGTAGGCCTATTTACAGTTTTATTTTTAACCATGGCCAAAATTAGTGTTTGAATGAAATTTCTTGGTTTACAAACTGCTTACGGGAATATGTTTGACACAGTTTAAGATGGTCAGGAATAGAAATTGATGGTGATTCCATATCCTATAGCCTACCCTGTTATCAGACCATGTCCCACTGTTCATTTCACCACATTTTTGGGAAATAAATATATTTTGAATGCTTTTTTTATTATATTTATGATAAAGAGACATATCCCGTTCTCCTCTGCAGGTTATAATTAGGATATGCCTAGGCCTACATGTTTTCAATTCCAGATAACATGAATAACCGCCGATACATGAAAGTGGCATCACATCTGTCAAATCACTGTAATCAGGTTAAATGAAAATTACCAATTTTGTACATAGGCCTATGTTATTTAAAATTAAAAAGATAATTAAAAAACATTTTTTTAAAAATCCAAAACAAACAGAAACGATAAAACAAAACAAACCCCAACAAAAAAAATCAAACAAAAATAGTAAAGATGGGGAGGGGTGTGTGTGTGTAAAAGCCTGATGTTTCCAGTTAGATATTTAATAGATTTTCACTTTTAAGTGTTATAAGGATATCATCATACCTTCGCCCTCCCAATTACTATATATTAACTTTTGTTCTAGTTAAATATTGTTTGACTATATTATTCATCCGTTTAGAACTTTGACTTGGTAAATTTACATAGCTTAGGCCTACTCATAAGTTATTTGTGTGTTCCATTTTTTTTTTTTTTAAACAGAAAAGAACACAACTCAAGTAGCAGTTTTTCCCTCAGAAATATCAAAATTATCTAACACTACTCCCTCTGACACATCAAAAACTACTAGCTAATCTAACTAATCTAACACTACTAGGAGACCTACAGATATGACATCATTTGTGACCAAGGAAGAAACTCTCAGAGCTAAGATTATTTGGACTCTTTTTTCAGTGAAAAGTCACCATAGTTTTAATTCAAATTTCATACGCAACAAGGGACATATTCTCTTCTGTGGTAGTTTTTATTCAGCCTTCAGCTTTATTTCAAGACCTGAAATTCGACAGAAGATAAGGTCACCTGGCATGATACGAAAAGATTTAAACTTATATCTACTGTTCACTCCAATGATAATATAAACAAGACAGTTAAAAAGACAAATTCTTTAGGGCAGAACAATTCAGAAGCCAGTGCTTGCAGAAAAATACAGCAAAAGTATGGGTGTCGACCACTTCAGCCAACTAGGTGCAAGCTACCCCTACCCACAAAGATCCTATTTTTATATCATTTCTTAGTTGAAACTGCGCTGGTCAAAGGGCACATAACGTACAACACTGCCAACTCTACAAAAAAAAGATCAAAGCAAAGATCAGGATGTCAGTATGACTCTTATTGAACCTGCTATTCTTCGACGCAATGTGACACCTTCAAAACCACAGGTCACAACAACACAACTTAATGAGCACCACTTCATTGATAAATATGAAAGGGCAAGGTACAAACCAGACTGTAAAGTGTGTAAGGCTGCAGGGAACAGAAGCCAGACTTGCATGTACTGACCAGATTGCAATGTACCTCTATGCCTGATACCCTGCTTCAAGTTATACCACACAGTCAAGGATTATCAACGATCCAGACAAAGACTATGGCAGAGGCCTACAGCTACAACTTCAACCCCAGTTAATGAAAAAAGCAGCTCAGACTCCAACTAGAGGTACTTAACTACTCAAACATTTACAAACGCTCATTGTCAGATGCCACAGATGCAGAATACATTCAAAAAAAGACAAACACGAAAAATAACGTTTTTTTTTTTTTGCATTTTATTCACAATTTTATTAGCCTTCTTAGGTTACGAAAACAGACTTAACTCTTATTTAGAATGACGTAAAACTCTCGAAAATAGCTGGACAGCACATGAAAAAAAATATGGAATTCCTTAATAATAGGTTTAGAATAATAAAAAGTAGCTAGTTTGATAGCCTATCTGTTCCTGATAAATAATATGCTTTTAATTATAAAGACGGACAGATAATTCGGAAGTTATTGACAAAAGACTGATTTGTTTGATGCAGACTCGCAAACACATGTTAGTGTTGCATTCACTAAAGTTACATTTGACGCGTCCTTGAGACGAAGGCAGAAAAACAAGTACATGTAAACAAGGGGAAGACAAGGAGGAGAGAATCTAAAAATATCTTCGCAGTAGAAATCTAAGCAGTGGGTGAGGAAAAATTTGTGTAGTTTTTTTTTGTAGTTGGTCCAAAACCAAGTCCAAACTTGGGAAATGACAAGTTCGGACCGACCGACAGACAGAAATACACTACACACTAGACCGAAACTGGACCCAAATTGGACATTTATGTTTGAAATTTTAAACTGTAGAGGGGAAGTACTCTCATTGGACGAAATAGTTAATGTTATTGAAAAAGGTTGCCGGCAAGTTGCCATTTTTTGAAGACTGTCCATGCAAGCAGATCGTTGGGGCTAAGAAGTTTGTCGTCCATTGAATATATATACTAATAATAGTGGGACGCCCTAGTCTAGCCAGCAGCTCAGCTGAGTTTGTGCTATTTCAACGTAACTGTGTGTTTTATTCTGAATTGTGGTAAGGCTAAAATTATTAACCTTTTATTTAACAATTCTGAGTGATTGATACTGCCATATAATGAAAAATGATTACGACAAGTGAGTACTTATTCTAGGTCCCCAGCTGACTGTCCAGGGCCTAGAGGTTGAAATATAATAGGATAAACTATTAGAAATGTAGAATACAGATGTTTCTTTTCAAGTGGTCAGGTGGAAACATATCACCCACCTTATTATATGGAAAAAAGAGATTAATAAAAATATTTCAGATGCAGTGCAGTCCATAGAGGAGAGGAATGGAACTAGTGCTACTTGATAACAGCCTGGATGTAGATGTGCTGGGTTGGTCAGAGAGATCTGACCCGTTTTGTTAATTCAATGTAATTATGCTTGTAAACATGGTGAATTAGGTAGTATGTTAACCTTTAGCATGCTGCGGGCGCAGCGTTGCGCCGAACGTAACCTATGTTCTCCATGCTGGAGGCGCAATGTTGCGCCTTACGGATATCACCGTTTCTAGCATGAGGACTTGTGTACACGTGATTTCAGCCCCGGATGTTAAGTTCTAATGTTATTTGCAAGAGAGCTAGCTTCCGTTTCCGATCTTAAAAAAGCGATGGGTGTATCCGCATTTATTTTTTGTAAATTTTTTAAATCGAAATGAATCGGCATCAACATGCGACCATTTTTGCTCTAATTTTATTGGATTCTGACGCCATGCGCTGGGGATGAGATTTTTGTCTTTATAAGCGCTGAAATCGGTTCTCAGAATATGTTTGATGGCCAAGATGGAAACGAAAGTAAAATGGCCTTTCAAGTATGTATAATTTTAGGGATTAGGATTAGGAATATCGGAAAAATTTGGGATTACGGCCGAATGTCACTGCTGGCTAGGGAGTTTGTTGCTTTGCTACTGATGATGGGTGTAACGAAAAGATCGTCATTTGATTTGTATTGCTCTATTGGTCAAATGACTTTCATTGAGATGCAAGGGATATGGACTCTTCGTTCGTTGGTCATTTTTTTAATTTTTTTTTTTTTTATTTTAAAATTTAAAAAAATTTTTTTTATTTTTTTTCGTTTTTTTCATCTTTCCTTTCCTCTCTTCCTATCACATCTAACATGTACACAAACAAATTTTATATCATCAGATTCATCATTCATTCATTTCTATACAATCTAAAAATTAGATCAATTGACCAAAAAAGAAAAAAACTATAGAATTTACAAGTCACCCACTATAAAAATGGGGCGTTGTGAAAAAGAATGCAGTGGTTGGGCAAGTTTTCTGAATTTTTATGCAGCGTGCTAAAGGTTAAGACATAGCCTAATTTTGTGGTTTCAGAGTTTCTTTGTCTGGCACTGTGCTAGTGCCAGATGTTCTGACGAATACACCATTGCATGAATTGAGATGCCTACCATACTACCTCAGAGCATATGAGGAGTGAGCCTAAGGAGCAACTTTCTTCAAGCGTCATAGGCCAGTTAAGTAGTAAAGACCTGGCCTGCTGATTCATCAACGAACATAAGCTATTAGAAACTACCTTGTGTATTAATAACTTTTTCCACCATTAATCCTGTGTAAAGAGCAAATGAACAATGTTAACCACAAACTGAGGAGGATGAAAATACCCCGACCCGACATCCAGCACTAGTTCGTAAAGACTTTCAGTTAGTACCAATATTAGTAAATTCAACTTATATATATATATATATATATATATATATGTACAAGTCTTTCATGTGTTTACCCGATTCTATGTAATTTTATTGAAATTGATTCACATTTTAATTTAAAAGTCCTGACCAGAAGAAAAACTTGGTTCAGGACAAAATAAATTTTAAAAAAATTGTAATTCCTAAATTTTAAACACAGTGTTAATTGACTTGATCATAGAGCTTAATATTAGTGTATGTGTGTTTGTGTACTCAATTACCAGCACATCACATTTCATTACCCTAGACATTAAACGTAGCTATCAGTCATATAAATCACAAATAAGTCTGCTTGAGGTCATAGGTGGTAGTAGTAAGGTACTCTGTAAACTCACATAAACTGTTATCCTCAGGGACCTTCACAGCTGACCTCATTCAGTACACTAAGTAACCTAGCAGCCACACTAAATAGCATCAAAACCCATCACATATATTGATTGATTGGTAGGCTTGTCTGGGTTCTGAATTTTTCACATATATTGGGGTCTCCTGGTCCGGGAATTAAACTATTGGGGTATAAGTTTGTATAAATTTAACAGTGTCCCTAAAATTAAAAGATAATCATAAGAAATAATTAAGGTGGAGAGTAAAAGTTGATGAATCTTCACAGCCAGTAGTAATTAATTAGTGTATAACTTTGTTAATTAGAGTTTTGTAATTTATCTTAGAACATTATTAGAATTGTTATACAGGATGGCAGATCTAGCCAAATTCAGATCGGCTGCTGTGCTGACTGCTAAAGAAATGAATATGGAAGGTCAGGCTTTGATCCAATATGTAACTTCAGAATGAGACAAGTATATTGAAAGGGAAGATAGGAAGTTAGCAGAAGAAAGAAAATTACAGTTACAAATTGAGGCTGACAAAGAACTTTTGAGGCTGACAAAGAGGCTAAGGCATTGGAGGCGGATAGGGTGGCTGAAATAAAGCGGCTCCAATTGGAAGAGAAGAAATTAGAAGCTGAAAGAGAGGAAAAGAGACAGGCTGCTGAAAGAGAGGAAAAGAGACAGGCTGCTGAAAAGGAAGCAGAGGAAAAGAGACAGGCTGCTGAAAGAGAGGAAAAGAGACAGGCTGCTGAAAGGGAAGCAGAAGATAGGAGATTACAAAGGGAGCACGAGTTATGACTAAGGGAGTTGGAAGTACAAGGCCATGCTCCTGAAAATTGTGCCAGCCCCTTTCCCTCCGATGCCACTGCTAGTCAGGGAGCCTCAACCTTAGCTATGGGTTTTCATTTAGACCATTTTGTTGAGAAAGACGATGACATAGAAAGTTTTCTAAGTAGGTTTGAACTTTTGGCTACCATGTATGGGTTAGAGAGAGAAAGGTGGAGCCTAAAGTTATCCCAGGGGCTTAGGGGAACATCTTATGAAGTGTTTGCAAAAATGAATAGTGACGACCAAGACAATTATGACATGCTAAAGCAGGCTCTGTTATTAAGATATGAAAAGAATGGTGAATTTTATCGTAAGAAGTTTAGAAATGCCAGGCTTTTGTCTGGGGAGACATACCACCAATTCTCTGCCAGACTGGAAACCTATTTGGAGAAATGGACTGCTCTGGGGAAGACCCAAGATCTCAAAGAAATGATCATGATAGAGCAATTAAGAGAGTCCATGGCTCCAGACCTGAGAAAGTTTCTCATGGAACAAGGTGCAGAGAGGTTGGGTGAGGTATTGAATGTCGCTGAGAGGTATCAAGCAGCCCAGGCAGAGGTAGGTGGCCCTAAAAAGAAACATATAGAGAATTTTAAGGCCACACAGCACTTTAATAAATTTAATACCAAAGAACAAGGTAACAAAGGTAGGACTAACTTTGATAGGCCACAAAATGATTATCGTGATAGAAACTCACAGTTCAATGACCAAAGGTATAATGAAAGAAAACCTCTTAACCAAGGAAAGAGGTGGTGTAAATGGTGTAGGAAGGACAACCATAACACCGAAGTTTGTAAAAGGAAACCTTCTAACATTGCTGCAATGAAATCGGGGAACCAGAGATTAAAGGTTAAACCTACTGGACAGCAGGAACCTTATCACCCCCCAGTTTGTGAGGATGTTGTTTGTAACGGGGTCACCACAAGGTGCCTATATGATACAGGTTTGGATTTTGATTCAGTTGTGAGGTCTAGCCTAGTGAACCCAGATCAGTATACCACCGAAACTGTGGAAATACAAGGGGCGACTAAGGACATACCACTCATGACACTTCCCATCGCAAGGATAAATGTGGAAGGAGAAATCAGAGCAGCAGTGATAAATGAACCAATCTACCCTCTGATATTGGGGTGTAGATACGTCTTCTTGGGGAATCCCAAGAGACCTGTGATCATGGCGACAGTGCAGACCAGGTCACAGTCAAAGGAGGAAGAAGGTGAATCTATAAATGCTCATCCAGAGGAGATGAGGAAGGTGCAGGCTGAGGATAGGACACTCAAGCCATGTTTTAAAAAATTGCCCAAATGTCACACACCTTGAGGCAAGGGAGATTATTATATGAAGAACAAATTATTATACAGGAAGGCTGGAACTGGATCCACTGGTCACGGACAGTTGGTACTTCCCAAGGCATATAGGGCAAATTTAATAAGGAGCTTACATGTTGGAAAAGATGGTGACCATGAGAAAATAGGTACCATCTGCCAAAAGGTTGCTCGAAAATTCTATTGGCCCGATGTAAATGTTGATATTGAGAACTTTGTAGAAACATGTGGCGTATTTCATGAGGGAACACCCACAAAGGGAAAAAATGTGCAGGACCTAGAAATGCCACGGGGCAAACTTAGGCCTGGAAGGAAAAATAAAGTAGACAAAGTGGAATGGGAGCCCCCTTTTCACACCCAGTCTTCACTTGAATGTATTAACATGGCCACTTTGCGACGAGTACAAAGAGATGTTTTACCCCAGAATAAGCCGACAATCTTTCGGTCGGAATTATGTGAACTGGAGGAAAATAAAAGAGAGAGAAGATCTCTCACAAGGAATTTAAAGTGGGGAGACAACCCCAAGAAAAGAATTGGTAGTGGAAGATTCTTATGTGATGACAAGAGGAAGAAACGTCCTCAAAATAGGGCTTCCAATATTATGCAAAATATGTCAGAAAAATTAAAAGTCCATATGTAACCTTATTAAGGACATGGACAGATGAGAAGGCAGAGGAAACTGTTACCTCATCATATAACTATGTGAACGAGCTGACCACTCGTCTGAAAGCTGGATGGAAACTGGCAAATGATAATTTGAGACAAGCCAGGAAGAAACATGCAGCTTATTTCAATAAGAAAGCAAAGGACAGAGAATTAGCTGTGGGAGAGAAAGTACTTCTTCTACTACCCGGCAGCAATAATAAGTTGCAAATTGGATGGCAAGGTCCATATACAGTTCTAGAGAAGGTGTCTAGAACAAATTATAAAATTGACAAAAAAGGGGAAGGAGAAAATATACCATGTAAACCTTTTAAAGAAGTATCTGGACAGACAAATCCAGGAAGGCACCCCTCTACTGACCTTGGCTATCGCAACCGAAATGAAAAAGGAACCACTCACCTCACATGAATACCCATTGCACCCATGTGAGACAGCCGCACAGGTAAAAGTCAGTAAGCACCTGACTAAAAATCATAGGGAGAGAGTTCAACAGGTTCTGGAGGAACATACAGATGTGTTAACAGACAAACCGGGGCATACTAATTTGCTAGAGTATGATATGAAGCTGGTAGACTCAACACCAATCTGTATGAGAGCCTATTCTGTTCCATTCGCTAAGGAGAAAGCATTGAAAGAGGAGATAGATTATTAGTTGGAAGAAGGGATTATTTCTCACAGTGAATCTCCTTACAGCTCCAGTGTTGTTTTGTTGAGGAAACCGTCAGGGGAACATAGACTGTGCATAGATTGCAGGAAACTGAATGCTGTCACAGAAGGTCAGGTAAATCCATTACCGGACACAAAACAGTTATTTGCCAGACTGAACAAGGCAAAATATTTCTCGAAGGTAGATCTTAGCAAAGGCTATTACCAGATTCCAGTGAAGCCTGAGGTTCGACCTTATTTAGCTTTTAGCACCTCGGAAGGGCATTATGAATTCAACATGTTGCCATTCGGATTGAAAAATGCTCCGAGTGTGTTTTCTATAATGATGCGCAAATTGTTGGATCCCTTGAATAATCCATGTATCATGAATTTCATGGATGATATCCTCATCGCTACAGAAACATTTGAAGAACACGTTAACTCTCTGAATATGCTATTTGATAGGCTCAGAGAAGCAAACTTGACTGCTAGACCAACAAAATGTTGTATTGGATGCAAAGAGTTGGAATTCTTGGGACATACTGTATATCATTGTAACATAACCCCTGACCCCAAGAACTTGGAAAAGTTGCAGAGAGCACTTAGGCCACAAAGAAAAAAAGACATGCGATCATTCGTGTCGTTGTGTGGGTTTTACCAAAAATATATCAAAAATTTTAACTCTATATGTGCTCCTCTGACTGACTTGACTCGCAAGGGAAATCCAGATAAAATTGTTTGGTCAGCGCAGTGTGAGTTGGCATTCCAAGAGTTAAAGGAAAAACTCACTAGCAAGCCTATTCTCAAATTGCCTGATTTGACTCAGGATTTTGTGGTGAGAACGGACGCAAGCAATGTGGGCCTGGATGCTACTTTGTTGCAAAGGTCCTCTTCACCCAATGGGGAACTGAACCCAGTCGCTTATGCTAGCCGCAAGTTAAACAAAGCGGAACAAGTATATTCCACAAGCGAAAAAGAGTGTTTAGCATTAATCTGGGCGATAAAAAAGTTCCAAATCTATCTATATGAGAGAACATTCGTGGTCCAGACGGATCATCAGCCTCTCGTATTCTTATCACAGGCCAAGCATGAAAATGCCAGATTATTACGATGGTCATTATTATTACAGCCATATCAATTTACCATTGAATTTATTCCGGGGTCACAGAACGTCGGTGCAGATTTCCTCAGTAGGCACCCCTGTTATCAAATTTAGAGTATTCAGCAGGCGTAAGGAGTTGATTTTATCTATGTGTATCACTGGTTTTGGAACTTGCATTAGTGCATGTTCTCAAGTGGGGAGATGTGTGATGGAATACATTGATACAGCGATAAAATCCTCCATTTATAAAGATAAAAGTTAAATTAAATTGTAGGGATAAAAAATAGTTAAGTTACGCCGCGGATTTTTCGCCTACGCCACAGGCGCATGTAGATCGTACCATCGTTTTCTAGTGTCATTGGAAAAAGAAAAAAAAACTAATTATAACATGGGGACACGAAAGGCCTATTTGTTCAGATGGGGTAGGAAAGGAGAAAAGAAAAAAATGATGCTGTCTGCAAGCATTTGAATCTAAGCCTAACGTACGCGCGAACTCGTAGTTAGTGTTTGAAATACGAGGTAAAGTAAGAACATGTAGCCACTTAGGTTACGAAAACAGACTTAGCTCTTATTTAGAATGACGTAAAACTCTCGAAAATAGCTGGACAGCACATGAAAAAAAATATGGAATTCCTTAATAATAGGTTTAGAATAATAAAAAGTAGCTAGTTTGATAGCCTATCTTTTCCTGATAAATAATATGCTTTTAATTATAAAGACGGACAGATAATTTGGAAGTTATTGACAAAAGACTGATTTGTTCGATGCAGACTCGCAAACACATGTTAGTGTTGCATTCACTAAAGTTACATTTGACGCGTCCTTGAGACAAAGGCAGAAAAACAAGTACATGTAAACAAGGGGAAGACAAGGAGGAGAGAATCTAAAAATATCTTCGCAGTAGAAATCTAAGCAGTGGGTGAGGAAAAATTTTTGTAGTTGGTACAAAACCAAGTCCAAACTTGGGAAATGACAAGTTCGGACCGACCGACAGACAGAAATACACTACACACTAGACCGAAACTGGACCCAAATTGGACATTTATGTTCAAAATTTTAAACTGTAGAGGGGAAGTACTCTCATTGGACGAAATAGTTAATGTTATTGAAAAAGATTGCCGGCAAGTTGCCATTTTTTGCAAGCAGATAGTTGGGGCTAAGAAGTTTGTCATCCATTGAATATATATACTAATAATAGTGGGACGCCCTAGTCTAGCCAGCAGCTTAGCTGAGTTTGTGCTATTTCAACGTAGCTGTGTGTTTTATTCTTCTTCTTCTTCTTCGTTCGTCCTGAAAAAGACGTTGGGTGTTTTATTCTGAATAGTGGTAAGGCTAAAATTATTAACCTTTTATTTAACAATTCTGAGTGATTGATACTGCCATATAATGAAAAATGATTATGACAAGTGAGTACTTATTCTAGGTCCCCAGCGGACTGTCCAGGGCCTAGAGGTGTAAATATAGTAGGATAAACTATCAGAAATGTAGAATACAGATGTTTCTTTTCAAGTGGTCAGGTGGAAACATATCACCCACCTTATTATATGGAAAAAAGAGATTAATGAAAATATTTCAGATGCAGTGCAGTCCATAGAGGAGAGGAATGGAACTAGTGCTACTTGATAACAGCCTGGATGTAGATGTGCTGGGTCGGTCAGAGAGATCTGACCCGTTTTGTTAATTCAATGTAATTATGCTTGTAAACATGGTGGATTATGTAGTATGTTAAGACATAGCCTAATTTTGTGGTTTCAGAGTTTCTTTGTCTGGCACTGTGCTAGTGCCAGATGTTCTGACGAATACACCATTGCATGAATTGAGATGCCTACCATACTACCTCAGAGCATATGAGGAGTGAGCCTAAGGAGCAACTTTCTTCAAGCGTCATAGGCCAGTTAAGTAGTAAAGACCTGGCCTGCTGATTCATCAACGAACATAAGCTATTAGAAATACCTTGTGTATTAATAACTTTTTCCACCATTAATCCTGTGTAAAGAGCAAATGAACAATGTTAACCACAAACTGGGGAGGATGAAAATACCCCGACCCGACATCCAGCACTAGTTCGTAAAGACTTTCAGTTAGTACCAATATTAGTAAATTCAACTTATATATATATATATATATATATATATATATATATATATATATATATATATATATATATATATATATATATATATATATATATGTACAAGTCTTTCATGTGTTTACCCGATTCTATGTAATTTTATTGAAATTGATTCACATTTTAATTTAAAAGTCCTGACCAGAAGAAAAACTTGGTTCAGGACAAAATAAATTAAAAAAAAATTGTAATTCCTAAATTTTAAACACAGTGTTAATTGACTTGATCATAGAGCTTAATATTAGTGTATGTGTGTTTGTGTACTCAATTACCAGCACATCACATTTCATTACCCTAGACATTAAACGTAGCTATCAGTCATATAAATCACAAATAAGTCTGCTTGAGGTCATAGGTGGTAGTAGTAAGGTACTCTGTAAACTCACATAAACTGTTATCCTCAGGGACCTTCACAGCTGACCTCATTAAGTACACTAAGTAACCTAGCAGCCACACTAAATAACATCAAAACCCACCACACATGTCACTAACATTTTATTGCGCTGACGTTGAACAAATTCACTAAAAACTGGAAAATTATGTCTGTTTTTCAATCTTTTATGAATTTAAAAAAAAAAAAATTAGTTCTTTTTAAAGAAATCTGCAAACACCCTTGGTAATGGAAGATGGTAATGCTCCGGATTGCTGGTCAGCAAAGTGATAATTATATCTGAGAAAATTAAATGTGGAAAATATTAGAGTTTCCTATCCTTGAAAATCACGTGCTGGACCTGGAAAAACCTGGGAAAAGCCTGGAAAATGCCTAAAGAAATTTGCTATGAACCCTGTAACACGAACATCATATGAGCACAATGATGTAGCACTAGTAGCTATCTCACTAGTTGCTAATTCTATGAGCTGGTCAAAAAAGCTGTGTCTATAAGCTGTTTCTCTATATAATGATTTCAGTCTTTCTTATGAGACTTTTTGTCCAGTATTTGACAGCAGCGCATCTGTCTCATGAATCTCATCACTGTAGGCTTTCCCTCTCCATGGGCATTACCAAACATGATCTGTTGTACACTTTGTCTGATGCATTAGCAAGAACTCACTCATGTATCAATATCTCTCTTCTGATGCCTGACAGTTATCGAATAAACCCTCAACTCCGAGTTCACGGAGCTTCCTAGACCTGGCAGGCTACACACACAGATGGTAATAGGCTTGGTGGCAAGTGCTTGACCTATCCTCTGTGTTTGAAGAATGTTTGCGGTCTGACTCGTTCACATATTCACCTTCCTTATATATTCTCTGCTCTGCCGTACGAGAAGCAATGACGTCCCAACCATTCTGTCTCCCACTTTTTCAGCAAAACACAGTTATTTTTGGTGTGGTGTGCTTTTACTGTAACTTTCCTTTCATCGTTCTCAATTATTTATCCACCAATTTCCTTCATTAATATCTGGTTTTACTCAGAGGATCCTACGCTAACATTCTGTATAACTTTCTTATCGTTTTGTCCATTATGTATTTAGCCCTCTTTACTAGAAGTGAGTAAGAGTCTTGGTAACTCAAGTTTTTGAGCATTAACACATTAACTACCGAATTAAAAAACACACTGTGGCCGAATTAAATTTTGTTCCCATTTTCATTCTGTAGGTGTATGAAGAATTCTGTAGTTTTCTTAATTTTAAACATATTTTTATGAATTATAAGTCATTTTAATGATAAATGAATGTACTGTTGCCTAAAGCTGATAAAAGGAAGTTAGTTGCTTATCCTTTACAGGACGTGGCAATCAACCCCAGCTTTTATTGGCTGTTTGTGATTTTTCTAGGCAATTTTTTCATTCAGTAGTTTGCCATTGCTTTCTGAATGGTACGGCGCTTATACCATTGTTAAAAATCCACACAAAGCGATTTGCTACCAAACCGCCTGATTGAACATATCAAAACTGCGTCATATCCAATTCAAATTGGTGTTTATTAGTAATGTAAAATGATTGACAGACAAAAGTCAATTCAAATTTGTTTCCAAATTATCAACTTATGTTCAAATTTCTTGTTTCTATGGTAGGTGATACAGACGATCCGGTTAGCATAGCAGGTCTGTGATCAGAGTATCATGGACGTTGCTTTAGGCCGTTGAATGTTGAGTTAATAAAGAATGTTCATAATTTCTGTCCATGACTTGAGTGTTCTGGTTCTCATTCATTAGTAATAATCGTGCTTTAATTATCTGATATGCGAATGCGTGGTAAGTATAACCAACAAGTGAATAACTCAATGATCAATTTGATAAGTCCATCTTATTTGAGTCCACGAGGAAAACAGTTTTATTACGTGAAACAAACATATTTGACGACATCAGTTAATTTAGTTCATGGTAAGCATATATGACAAATTGAATACTTGCAAACATCCTATTATGGGTCCATGTCGTACTTGAAAAACTGTCAAATGATTATCATGGCTATATTATATATACTCGCGCTGCTGGGTTTCAGACAACCGGTAGTGAGCGCATGTGTCTTGACGAGACTGAATCAACTACTTAATCATTTATCTCTTCATCAATTACAATGGACTGACCCGTGTCCATACTTGACTAAAATATATATATGTGCAGTAGCATCATGCACAACCTTGGAAGGGTAACAAAATCTGTCTTCACTGCTTGACGGTCAATACAAAAAGGGTACGGTAACCTAGTCACCAAGCGTGACCATATCGACGCTAACACGTCATGACTTGACCGTGCATTTCGCGTTCATAACTCCGCAAAGTATAAAGATCAATTTATATTAATTCCATTGACCCTAATCATGCGCACTGCCCATTTCTAGCAGACGCCATCAATAAAACTACCGTAACAATTCCCTGCCCGCCGTGGGAAAAAAAATCTATTAGATAGATTTTTTTTACTACCTTACTCAATTATATGAAAAATTTAAGAAAAACCCGACATATGGCCTACGATGTTCTGTCTGGAACAGTGTTGTGGTCATGTCGATAATACATAAGTCATATAACAATATTAGACAAAGGGGTGTCAACTGTCGCTAATAATTAGCTATTGAATTATTAAAGACTGTTGTGAGTGAGTAATGAAGTGTTATGTAAAGAAAATTATTCTAACTAATTAAAATTGAACTAATTTGTGATAGTAAGTATGTATTGTATTAAATAATTAACATCTAATTAAAGAACCTGATAGATAGTGTCATAATAAAAGACATGAGAAGTAAGTACAAATAAAGTAAAGAAAGAGAAAAGAAAAAAATATATATAAATTATTATAGTTATGTGTGTTTACAATGAATTATTAGTGTCGTGTAATTACAACATAATTAACTTAATGATATAATGAGAGAAAATAACATATTAATAAATTTCATGTGAACATCTTAACTAAAGCTATCTAATTTATACATAAAATATTTAGAGTATTTGTTTGTGTGATTTTTTTCTTTTTCATCATTTCTTTCTTTGACATATTTTCTTCTCTTTTTTTTTTCTCATTATTTTTAATCACACTTCAATTTTATTATACTCTTCATTAATTTAATAAATATTAAACTTAACGTTGGATGTGATGATCCATCCATCGATATGTCCCTTGCGAATCTATGGAAAGTTCCTTAGAAATTTAATACTGTTCAACTAAACTTCGTTCCTGATTGAATATAAACTTGATCGTTTTGAGTTAGTCAATTTCTGTAACCAAACGTTATATGTCCAGCTTGGATTCATATCGTATTCAAGGCCATATAGTAGTGAGTTAGAGAACGATTGGACACTAACCAAAGTCCAAACGTTAGAACAGACCATCGAAATTTGTTTCTTGCTATAACGAATTTTCTTTTGGAAACTGAATATCTCGAATGATTGAATTCGAATTATTTGAATTGTTTTTCCATATAGAAGTGGTTCATATCAATTTTGTCGCAGGAATCAGTTAGAGTTTCAGAGTCGCTCTTGTTTAGCCGTTAATCTTTTAACTTGTAGACAAATTATTCGACTTCCGTTGGGTGTCTTGAAAGAGCATCCGCTAGAATGTTTTCTTTTCCGTGTATAGCTTCGATAACAAAGTCATATGGCTGAAGAAGAATAGAAAATCTGGCAAGTTTGGGGCTTTTGTGGTTTGAGCGTCGTAATGAAGCAACCGCCTTCTGGTCGGTTTGAATGGTAAAAGGCGCTCCCAACAAGAATTTTTCCAACCTTGTGATTGCCCAAACAACCGCCAGTAACTCCTTGTCAACAGTGGAGTATTTCGTTTCAGGCGATTTCAGTTTTCTTGAAATATACATAGTCGGATGAAGTATATCATTGTGATATTGCAGTAGGCTAGCTCCGATACCGTAATTACTGGCATCTGTTTGAAGAAAGAACTTTTTGTGAACATCTGGCAACCGTAAAATTGGTGGCCTAGAGAAGATTGTCAAAATGTTATTAAATGTTCTGTCACAATCTGTTGTCCACGTAATTTTATTTGGTTTGTCTTTTTGCAATAATGAAGACAAGATACTAGCTCATGCTGCATTGACTGGACATGAGTAGGACCATCAACGACATTACTGTCTAATGTAGGCATGCGAAAATAACATACAGACAAAAAGACAGTATCATTGTAGAAAAGATAACGAAATGTTATAGAAAAGAAAAGTTCACACTAATCAACCTATGTAAGAATAGATGAATAGAAAAGAAAAGGAATGATGACTGACTATGCTGAGTCATCAAAGACATGAGATAAACAGTGTTATTGCAACATGTTATCTGCGTGACGCAGAATCAGGTACTAATTTCAACCTCAGAGAATGGTGGTGAAAATACACACCATTGTCACGCTCCATAACCAAACGAGCGTCTGTATTGTTACAGAAGGTAACCAACGCCTCACTATTCTGACCATTGAATGATGGCAGAAGACGAAGAAACTTCACGTTTGCTGTATATTGAAAAAAATTACTGAGTGTCTGCCAGGTAGTTTCCTGTGGCAGATTACGCACTAGAATGGTGCGAGAACATGCACCTTTTCCAATATATGTAGTATTCTTATTGTCACGAAACTGTGAACAATGAAGATATGTATCTCTAGTCATATAACTAGAATTAAATTTCTCCTTAACCATAGAAGTTGTATTTTTATTGGATGATGTTTCATCCTGACTGAAGTTAGGATGATACCTATCAGTACCCAAGGTAGTAGGTTTCATGCATGTCGTACATGACTGCTTGTTAGGCAGAAGTAATATCTTGCTGACAGATTTATGTGTCTTAATTTTATTATGTAGGTTCATCTTAACCCTAACATTATTATTTTCATTAGGAAAATCCTTTCCCTTTTTCTCAACTTCAAAAGGTTTCTTAGGATCAGTTTCAATCTGATCCTGCCGCCAAGATTTATTCCCAGAATTGGCAGTATTCTGTTGTCGAGGGAAGGTGTACTTGCCTCGAAATGATTTCTTAATCTTCGCTGGGTGTGTTAATACCTTAGTATAACCCATAATATTGATGGCATGTCATGTAATAGGTTTATCATCCCTTTGTTTGAGAGCAAACAAGTCTCTGTCAATTACTGATTTAGGTTCATTGTCAGTACAATCATCCAATTTGATACTTGGAGTATTCTCTTTTATTAATTCCTGAGCCTGAGCTCGTGTTGTTACAGCATTGGCCGTAGCCAAGTTTACTCTTTCCCATTCTGAGATTTCCTCAAGTGTGCAGTCCTTGCTGCCGGGGATACGTCCGATTGTGAGATCAGCAATAGGACTCTGAAGTAAACATACTTTCACTTGACCTGAAAAAAAGGGGGTGTTAATGTCAATTATTGCTGTGGGATAATATTCAATGGTCCCACCAAAAGTTATGCAACGTACAAACTCATTAGTAGCATAGCGAGGATGTACTAGTGATTGCCGGATGCCGATCGTGGTTGAACCGGAATCTCTTAAAACTGAAATTATGTTTCCATTGAACAGTCCTTTATTAAAAATCAGTGTCCCAGTTCCATCATTTGCAGTGAGACTAATTGCAGGAATAGTCTGTATAATTCTCATAGGCAATTGGCTGGACTTTTGAAAAATAGCACGGCATTGTGGACAAACATTTGCCACATTATTATCAACAACACAACGTGACGAAGATGAATGCGTTGGAATATCACTATTATGAACAATTGGGGTTGCATTGTTAGTCAATGCTGCCCCTGCAGTATGATCAAATTTATTTTGATTTCTGGAGGTAGGACGTTGTCTGTTATGACTACCTGAATGATCATTATTATGATTATTACCTCTGCCATTAAAACTCTTATTTCTTAGTCTGTAATTGTTATTACCATTATTATGCCACTTGTTATTACTATTATTGGCATTACCATTAAATGATTTGTTCCAATTTGATTTGTTTTGATAACTATTGTTATATCTAAACTGAGGTGACTGGTTTCTAAACTGTTGTCTACCCCAGTTAAAATTCCCATTATTGTAAGAATTATTTAGTCCTTGATAATCATTGTAATTATTTCTTCTATTTGAAAAATTTCTGTCAAAGCTCTGAGCTCTTGATCTTTCAAAACCATGATATGCCATATTGGAGGCAACTGGAAGTGGTTCCCTTACTTGTGTATTGGATATGCTACTATTGGGATGAGCAGTGCAGTAATTTAATGCCATTTTTTCTAGTTCCTCTAAAGTCGGAGGTTTACGTTCCTGTAAGAACGAAAAGAATGGTGAACTTACAGAAGATAGGACCTTATCCCTAAGGATTAAATCAACCAACTTGTCCTAAGATTTTTCCACACCAGCAAGTTCGACCCATCTGTTGAATGTATTGCGTATATTCACAACGAATCCTGTAAAGTCTTTACTTGATTCTGGCAGGAGAGTTTTAAATTTAATCCTACATCCCTCCTCGTCCAAATGAAATCGACGTAGTAATAAAGCCTTAATGGCATAATCTCCAGCTATTGTTGGATCAACATTCTGAGCTGCGCTTGCAGGTGCACCATCTAAAAATTCACTAAGTTTTAGTGCCCATGCAGTTTTATCTAATTTATTAACCTCACAAATCTTCTCAAAACGTAAAAGCCAGGCCGATAAATCATCAACATTCAATCTGAATGTCGGTAATTTGAAGTGATAATTGCTTCTAGTTTGGTTAGGTGCAGACATATTTTTGGAATTATCACTATGGCTAACAGTAGCATTTTGTGCCTGTAATTTCGCTGTTTCCAACTTAAGACGTTGTAATTCCATTTCTTGTTGCCGTACAATTTCCTCTCGTTTCAATTTATTATCTTCTTCTTGTCTAAGTTCTTCTTTTTCTCATCTAGCAATTTCTCTTATTCTGTTCTCTTTTTCAATCTCTTCCCTTTCCTGTTTTGCTATCCTTCTTGCTTCTTTTGCCTCAAGTTCTTCTTCTTGACGCTTCAATTCAGCTCTTCTCTCAAGTTCCTCTGCCTTATATTTCGCAAGTTTCGCCACTGCAAATGCTTCTAGAGCTTCTCCTCTTTTTCCAAAATCTTTACCAATTTTAACAAAATGGTCTAACGTAAGCATTTTGTAATTTAATAATCTATTTATTTAATCAACTATCTGTATTAATCAACAATATATTTTACCATCAATTACCTATGTGTGCCCAGTGGCCAACGTAGTATTATGAATAGATTAACGTACCAAGTATTATACACTATGCCTATTATATTCAAGGCAAACTCTCACTTTATAAGTATTTATCCATATATAATGCTATCATGCCCTAGTCATGATGCATAAAATGCATAAGCAATCGTGAATTGGACTAATACTGCAACTTGTTGCAATTAATTCATCAAGTCCATTTTTTTTTGAAAATTAATCAAAATATTTATTTTGTATTATTACCTAATTAATTTACACTATTATTATTACATACTCAATTTATAAGTTAATAGATACAAGACAATTATTCAACTAAAATGTTACAAGACATTAGCACATCACAATTGACAAATGCAAACGAAAAAATGATTATATTGAAACAAGCAAAAATCGGAAGTACATGCTAAGAAGAAAAACTAAATCTAGGTTACAACACATACACGTTAAATGATGACGTCACAGGACTCATAACTGACAAATATTTTACAATTATAAAATAAATGATAGGCAGATTAGAATGAACGGGATAGTTTACGAACAAGTTACGAAATGAATAAAATGAAACTCAATACAGCAAAATTACTACAAATATAACATTACTTTACAACTAAAACATCTAAGGTCGAATAACTTCAGAAGCAAACACAGTATGCTGCTGGCAAATCTCAGTAGATGCTTTGCAAATGCAATTACTCAACTAATCCCTATTAGAACGGTTTTTAGATCTACTGACCATCTGAAAAGAGGTATTAGTCGATCTAAAAACTCCCAAATCCAACCGCCCGCTTATATAAATAACAAATAGACAATCAATGACGAACGAAACATAGAACAATTAATTGCAGATAACATGCCCGAATAAAATGAAGTGGACTACACCTAGTTTTGATAAACCGACAAAGGTTTCAACATTCAATTATCTTTTTGCGCCCAGTGATCTTCTTCAGTTAATGCCTGTATGCATCAACGGCCAACCAGGTACAGTGAGCTGAACTTCATCATTTTGACGGGGTTTCCTCTTGATATTCTCCTTGCATCGATGCTTGTAGCAGGACATTAGATTTGACTTTCGTAAAGCTGCCAACGGTTGTCATTGACTCGGTCGAAAAAGGTGTTGACGTATATTTGACCTCTAGTCATGCGCAGTGTCTTATAAAGTCATGTGAACGTATTGTAAACGTAAACAATCGTGTTGCGAAGAAATTAGTCACTAGATCTAACCTGATGAAGGAGAAGATTTTCGTATCCCAGAACTGGCCTACCAGTTCTCTGATACAGACAATCCGGTTAGCATAGCAGGTCTGTGATCAGAGTATCATGGACGTTGCTTTAGGCCGTTGAATGTTGAGTTAATAAAGAATGTTCATAATCTCTGTCCATGACTTGAGTGTTCTGGTTCTCATTCATTAGTAATAATCGTGCTTTAATTATCTGATATGCGAATGCGTGGTAAGTATAACCAACAAGTGAATAACTCAATGATCAATTTGATAAGTCCATCTTATTTGAGTCCACGAGGAAAAGTTTTATTACGTGAAACAAACATTTGACGACATCAGTTAATGTAGTTCATGGTAAGCATATATGACAAATTGGATACTTGCAAACATCCTATTATGGGTCCATGTCGTACTTGAAAAACTGTCAAACGAACATCATGGCTATATACTCGCGCTGCTGGGTTTCAGAAAACCGGTAGTGAGCGCATGTGTCTTGACGAGACTGAATCAACTACTTAATCATTTATCTCTTCATCAATTACAATGGACTGACCCGTGTCCGTACTTGACTAAAATATATATATGTGCAGTAGCATCATGCACAACCTTGGAAGGGTAACAAAATCCGTCTTCACTGCTTGACGGTCAATACAAAAAGGGTACGGTAACCTAGTCACCAAGCGTGACCATATCGACGCTAACACGTCATGACTTGACCGTGCATTTCGCGTTCATAACTCCGTAAAGTATAAAGATCAATTTATATTAATTCCATTGACCCTAATCATGCGCACTGCCAATTTCTAGCAGACGCCATCAATAAAACTACCGTAACAGTAGGTAATACCTTTCTTAAGGTGATTATTATGTAGTATATCCAATAACAAGAAAAACAAGCCCAAGAACACACACACTGACAAATATTTACACTATTGGTAACTTAAATTATCACACCTATGCCACTTCCCAAAAAATGTCTGAAATTTTTTCCTCATTTTCTACCTGTAAGTGTTTGGAGAACTTAAGCTGCAGATTTATTAAATTTAAACAGATTTTTATTACTGATATGTCAGTTTGATGATAAATGAATGTACTGTTGCCTAAAGCTGATAAAAAGAAAGTTTACTTAGTATGGTAGATATTAATAGTAATGTAAAATGATTGACAGACAAAAATCAATTCAAATTTGTTTCAAAATTATCAACTTATGTTCAAATTTCTTGTTTCTATGGTAGGTAATACCTTTCTTAAGGTGAGTATTATGTAGTATATCCAATTACAAGAAAAACAAGCCCAAGAACACACACACTGACTAATATTTACACTATTGGTAACTTACATTATCACACCTATGCCACTTCCCAAAAAATATGAAATTTTTTCCTCATTTTCTCCCTGTAAGTGTTTGGAGAACTTAAGCTGCAGATTTATTAATTTTAAACAGACTTTTATTACTGATATGTCAATTTCTTCTTCTTCTTCGTTCGCCCTGAAAAGGACGGTGGTTGCGTTGTGTCTGTTTACAACGTAGCTGTGATATCTGCACCTTTCGGTCGACACATCCGACTTTTGCACGGCATTTTTTAGGACCGGGTTTGCCTTCCCATTGCGATCCGTGCTCGCTCAGCCAGCCTGCACCGCTGCAGACTGTTTCCAGGACCACCACGTGGAGGTGGAGCACGGTCTTGACCAGTTCTGGTTCGCTGGTCCTGACGCAGGCAGTCAAGCTATGAGTCGCTGACTGCGGTCTCTATTGCTGCGTCTTGAGGTCCCATATGTCAATTTGATGATAAATGAATGTACTGTTGCCTAAAGCTGATAAAAGAAAAGTTTACTTAGTATGGTAGATATTATTAGTAATGTAAAATGATTGACAGACAAAAATCAATTCAAATTTGTTTCCAAATTATCAACTTATGTTCAAATTTCTTGTTTCTAGTAGGTGTCGCAGATATATTTGTTGATGGTGCACTCCAATTGACGTTGAATGAGAATCCAATTGTCGCATAAAGAGTTTTGTATAGTAAGGAAGATGTGTAGAAAGCACATAGACCTTTAGACACTAGTTTTCACATATGTGAGCTAGTGTTGAGGGAAAGAGTTAACAGAAGGGCACAGGTTGGTGTCAGTGATTCTCTCACCTTTCAGACTACCAACTCTTGTATTTTTCTGGCGACGACTAACTCTTTCCTACTCAAATCTTTTTGAAGATGAACTAGTCTAGTAGTAACAAGTAATACAACAAGGAGGGTTGAGAATGTTTTTTTCTGAACAGAACATACAAACTACTAAGTCAAACTCAGAATGATGGAGAGTTACAGAATGTACATAATTACTTTAATTACAGTAGAAATATAAAATCAATGTTGTCATATACTTTGAAACAAAAGAAATACTAGGAAATGTAGAACTGTCAGTGTCTTTGGTTCAGATAAGAAGTAAGAGGCTATTTTCCTCACTGACGAAAAGTTTATTCCTACGGCTATTTCTTGGAAGAGTGAATTCTGATTTTGGTCTGGGTTTTACGTAGACTTATCTGCTTGGACTTTTCCTGGGCGTCACAGTAGGTAGGGATTACCAACTGGAGAATTTGATTCAGTTGAGCAACAGTCCAAGAGATGACTAGGCTTTCCGTTAACCTGGTTGTGAAGTTGCGTTATGAAGTTCAGGTGCTGACGAGGTGTTAACTGCTTAAAGCTGTAGACTGCACAGGGTTGCTATAGACTGCACAAGGTTGCTGACTTGTGATCACCGCTAGAGGGTTTGAGACGTAAGCACTAGTTCTCTCTGTAGCATAGAGCAACTAGGCGGTTTACTCGCAACAATTGACAGCAATCAAAATCCAGAAACTGGCTAGGATTCTGCAACTGGGCTGTGGAAGATAATGCAGGTAATCAATCTTCTGTTTTATACAGACATATTAACTACAGCCACTCTGGACGTTTCGTCTCAGAATGGTGCCGAATAATATATTTACCTGAACCGGTAACGTCAGTCTTTTCCTTAAAGGCGACTGTCCATTTGTTTACAAATTCCTGTCTAGCTGTAGTCTCACACTCAGGTCAGTCAGGTCAACCTTTGTTATAAGCAGACGCCTGGCCGTGTGCGTTCATGCGTGATGGCATTGGAGGAATGCTATTTCATTCACTCGTTCCTTGAACAACATGGTTCTTCTCTCGTTCACAACAGTTTTCTCAAAATCATTAGAATGTAGTACTTTCAGATATCAGCCAGTACTTACATAATTATAATGCATCAATAACATTCAAAATACATAAATGAAAAATAGCTATCAATCTAATGTAAAGAAATAAAACCACAATATTAAGTATTTCACACTTTACATCCATTAACTAATCCCTTGATATTAGAGTTAGCTAATTAAGCGAATACTGAGAGTTTGCTTACCGCTCAGGACTTTATCCACAGCTTAAGAAATAGAACTTTAGTAGCTTTTACTCTCAATCACAATATACTTGTAGATATGAGGTAGTTTGAGACTTCTATTCTATAAGCGTGCTTTCTCTTTTAGCGGTTATCAGCAAGTGATCTTAAAACTCAGCATATGTTCGCATGAAGTTAAAATATTCCTGTTCCCACGCCAAGAGTTAATTATTTCCCGTATCATGCTCAGGCACGTACCAAGATTTATCGGCGTTCTCCAGTTGACCACTGAACACGGAAATTTAATACTCTGGGAACCACTGGTTTCTACCAAGCTAATAAATCGTATAAGACATCCCTAAAGCCTGCTTTTAAGGGCCTTAGAAGAAGAAGATAAAATTTGGATAGTATGACGGGACTAATAGTGAAGACTTGAAAAATCAGCTAAAGAAACGAACACAGGTGCAAATATTTCCGTAGAGAAAAACAGACAAAATATGTGAAGGAATAGAAAAGTAAGGAATTTTAAAATAATCTAGACGAAATCTTCGAGCACTCTGTGACAGTAGGTAATACCTTTCTTAACCTTTAGCACGCTGCCGTCAACATATGTCGACGAAGGCAACCTATGTTCTCCCAGCTGTTGTCGACATATGTCGACAAGCGGATATTGTCGGATAACTAATTTATAATGTGTGTGCACGTGATCTTAACCCCGGATGTCAAAATTGACTCTTCTGTGAAAGAAGTTTAGCTACCTTTTCTGACTTTCAGTTGTAACGGGTGTGTTAGCGAAATTTTTCTGTGCAATTTTCAAATCGAAATCAATCGGCATGGATCAAGCTGCCATTTTAGCTGAAATTTTCATGGATTCTGATTCCGATGAGGACGACATTGCTGGGCCTAGTACTGCTAATGTGGTTCGTGCTCAGAATAGGGATGATGAAGGGGATGGGGAAAATAGTGATGTGTCAAGTGTTGATGATGATTTTGAAGAATTGAATATTGTTAGGGCACCTGATGGTTACAAACACGACTGGCTCCGCAACTTTGATCAAGTTGTGGGACCTGTGGGCGTTGACGATGACATTTCTGAGGTAGATGTGTTCCGTTTGTTTATCACAGATGATGTTGTGGACACATTAGTTATAGAAACTAATCGTTATGCCAGCCAGGTTAGTGAAAAGAAAGGGGAAGATGCGGGTGCCTCATCCCGTGTGAAGTTGTGGACCGATGTCACAGCTGATGAGATGAGGGCATTTCTTGCTTTGCTTATGTTGATGGGTGTAACGAAAAGATCGTCATTTAATTTGTATTGGTCAAATGACCGTTTCCTTGAGATGCCAGGGTTCAGGAATGTGATGAGTAGGGACAGGTTTCTTGCTGTCTTATCTTTTCTACACCTCGTGGACAATACAACTGCTGCACCACGAGGGCACCCTGACCACAGCAAAGCCTTCAAAATCAAATCATTTGTTGACACTCTTCTCCCTCTATGGCAAAGCCATTACATACCATCCAAAGAGCTAAGTGTTGATGAAAGTATGATAGCTTTCAAAGGTAGGACCAGCCTTATGCAGTACATGCCCAACAAACCGTCTAAGTGGGGTATGAAAGCCTGGGGCCTAGCTGACTCCAAGACAGGCTACCTCTGGAATTGGCAGCTCTACCTTGGGAAGGAAGACAATGTGGACCCTACTATAGGGGTTGCTCACCGCGTTGTCACCTCCCTTGTTGCTCCCCTGTATGGGCATGGCCATGTTGTGTACATGGACAACTTTTTCTCTTCGCCTGCCCTGTACAAGGAGCTTGGGGATAATCAGACAGGAGCTGCGGCACACTGTGGACCAACCGCCGAGGGGTTCCCCCCAGAACTCAAGTTGGCAAAACCCAAAGCTGGTGACCCTCCCATCACTTTTAGAGATGGCAATATCCTCTATATGTCATGGTTTGACAAGAGGCCAGTGAATCTTATGACAACTGCACACGATGCACAGACCTTCAGGAAGGAGGTCAGATCCAAACATCATGCTGGCAATGTGCGGATCGTGGACAAGCCATGCGCTATCCAAGCCTATTCCTGTCACATGGGAGGTATTGATCGTGTGGATAAACAGTTGACATACTACATGGTTCTACACAGGAGCAGCAAATGGTGGAAGAAAATATTCTTCTATCTGTTGGAAGTTTGCTTTGGTCAATTCGCTTGTCCTGTGGAGGGCCAAGCATCCGTCTCGTATCAAGGCTGAAACATTCCGTCTGCGGATTGCTCATGGCCTGCTTGAAGGGTACCAGTCTAGGGTCACACAACGCAGAGGAAGGGTATCTGACACTGCCACTGCACCAGCCAGATTGGTTATGGGAAAACACTACATGATTCCTAACCCTAAACGTCAGGCTAATGGCAGGCCTTCCCAGCCAGACTGCGATGTGTGTTCCAGCAGAGATAGAGTCAGGGGCAAGAAGCGCCACCAGACCCAATTCATGTGCCGTAGGTGTGTGGTACCTCTCTGTCCATATCCCTGCTTTAAGCGTTATCACACCCTGCTAAATTATAAGGCAGATTGCTCTCAAGGGCTGCACAAGGAGTGAGGTAAGTCTCTTTTTTGTTGATTTTTTTTTTTTCACCAGTCTTCTCCTATCAAATCAACAAAATGACGTCATCAGTGACGTCATCCATTTATCTCTAAACAGTCCAAAAATTAGAGAAATTGGCCAAAAAACTAAATAAATATAGAATTTACAAGTCATCCACTATAAAAATGGGGGTTTTGTGAAAAAGAATGCAGCTGCAGGGCAAATTTTCGGGAAAAGAATGAAGCGTGCTAAAGGTTAAGGTGATTATTATGTCCAATAACAAGAAAAACAAGCCCAAGAACACACACACTGACTAATATTTACACTATTGGTAACTTACATTATCACACCTGTGCCACTTCCCAAAAAATGTCTGAAATTTTTTCCTCATTTTCTCCCTGTAACTGTTTGGAGAACTTAAGCTGCAGATTTATTAATTTTAAACAGATTTTTATTAATGATATGTCATTTTGATGACAAATGAATGTACTGTTGCCTAAAGCTGATAAAAGGAAGGTTTACTTAATATAGTAGATATTATTAGTAATGTAAAATGATTGAAAGAAAGAAAAAGCATGCAACATTTTCTTTAAATTACACTGGCTAACAAAAAAAAAATTTTTTTTTCTTTCTCTAACATTTCTATGTTTTTCTAGTCAATTTTAATGCGCTGTTTTTAAATCTGCAAACCGTTTTTCTCTATCAGGTCGGGATCTCTAGAAATACGCAATTGAAGTTTTTTAACAACGCATACAGTATTACATCATCATTCGTACAAGAAGTATAACAGTTATGTAGGCTTGAATTTCTTTGCAGTCGACTTTCGTCGGTGAATGGCATGTGGTACATCGTGATGAAGCATCCAACAATAATCGGCAAGCATGGTCACACTCCATCATCCTTGATAACGTGACTCCATTACGGCGATATCTTGATGGAATCGTTCTCCATGTTCATCGCTGACTTCGCCAAGGTTGTCAGGGAAAAAGTCAAGATGCGAATCGAGCAAATGGATTTTGAGGGACATGTTACAGTCCATAATTCTGTATGCATCTATGCACTGCTTAACAATATGCACATAGTCGACAGATTTGTGATTTCCCAGAAAGTTATCGAAGATCGATTTGAATGCCATCCATGCGCGAAGTTCACTACCATGTAACAAGTTCTCGAATTGTTTGTCTGCAATCACTTTCCTAATATGAGGTCCTACAAAGAAACCTTCCTTTATCTTTGCATCGCTAACTTGCGGAAACTTTTCTCGAAGATAAGTGAAAGCTTTGCTCGTTTTATCTAACGCTTTTACGAAATTCTTCATGAGCCCCAACTTTATATGTAACGGTGAAAAATGATGCTGTCTTTGTTAACTAAAGGCTCGTGTATTACATTTTTATGCCCGAACTGCATACGGTCCCTGATAGGCCACACCGTTCTTGCATAATGTTCCTGTCTTTTGCGGCTGTCCCATTCACATAGGAAGCAACAAAATTTAATATACCCAGTGTGCATGCCCGTGAGAATTGCAATGACCTTTAGGTCTCCACAAATCCGCCATTGGTAGTCATTGTACTTTATTTTTGCCAAAAGTATAGCCATATTGTCATAAGTTTCTTTCATATGAACA
Source organism: Oreohelix idahoensis (assembly GCA_024509875.1). NCBI lineage: Eukaryota > Metazoa > Mollusca > Gastropoda > Stylommatophora > Oreohelicidae > Oreohelix > Oreohelix idahoensis. The sequence goes on from JAMPIV010019840.1 coordinate 487,941, forward strand.
GAGTAGGCGACTGGAATTGATGAAAATAAATTTCCGTTATGCAATAACACGGCTTTTAGACTAGTCTTGGAAGAGTCGATGAAAAGTCGCCATTTGTTGACTATGTGCTCATGACCGAGGTGCACCATTAGACCGTTTACATCTTTGCAATAGCAAATGTCATCATCCATCTCAAAGTATTGAACAAGTTCTCTGTGTCTATGATGAAATTTAGATATCGGAGTATTGGGCGCTAAAAGATTCCATTCTTTGAGTCGCAAACCGAGTAATTCCGCTTGTCCTTTGGTAAGAGCGAGATCTCGTATTAGATCTGAAAGTTCTGAATGGTTAATTAAGTGAACACCATCATTCACCGGTATATAATCCGAGTCAGAATTAAAAAAAAAAAAAAGCAGGTAAACTATCACTTTCTGATGGTTCATTCACGTCCAACGGATATTGTTCTGGTGGAACTGGGATCGGACACGTGATTGGATCATGAGGCACTGGTTTCGAAACCGATTCATATTTGGATAAACCACAGACTTTCTAGTTTTAAAAGTGAAACCATGGATATTTGTCAAGCAGAAGTAGCAATCAGTAGCGTGATTTGTCGGTTCACGCCATATTACTGGCACTCCAAAAGGCATCGACTTATGCTTCGGCGATTTTCATAACCAACCTGCCAATGTATTTGCACAAGTCGAAAAAACTGCATTTGGCTTCCAAGATTTATTTGCATCATCAACTTTCGAATCGAAATAAAGTTCATATGCTTTCTTTAGTAATGGTGTAAAGTTTTTCTGGTGAACACGATCGGTAAAATACCCGCACACGTAACAGAACTGATCAGCCGAATTTCTACAACTTCTAGAAGCCATATTTCGCTCAGAATTATTTCAAAATACAGTAACTTTTTGAAAAATAGCGTAACATATGTCATGCATCTTTAAGCAGTATAAAAAGTAGAATTATTTTGCATTTTATTAATTTTTAATGTTATATAGTAATAATGAAATGGAGCAAATAACGGTTTCCCAAAAATATATTTATTCACAAATATCTTAAGAACCCAATGTGATAGAGACAAACGGATTTCAAATTTGAAATCAGTGCAAGAAACTGACCTAAGAACACTTATTCTTATATAAGAAAGAAAAATGTTGTTTGTCAGTGTTATCAACTTACCTGGAACTTGCTTATTCCTGAGGCAGCTAATTTCTTTTCTTGATGATTTTCATGTAGTATATCCAATAGCAAGAAAAACAAGCCCAAGAACACACACAATAGCTAATAAATACACTATTAATGACTTACATTATCACACCTACACCACTTCCAAAAAATCTCAGAAATTTTGAATAAATAGCTTCTTTGACAAAGCACAACATCTATAACTTATTTACAATATGTCAATGTCTTTAGTAAGTTACAGCTGAAGGATCATGCGTATGGTACAGACTAAAACAGCTCTTTGGATGGAGATGGGGCTTTTCGGGGCAACCGATGCAATAAAAATTTGTTCGGACTCGTTTCGCAGGTGTTGAGCACACTATATAGTTCCTATCTTTGTCGGTGTAATCCACAATGTGCTTTGCACCCTCAAATCTTTTAACTTTGTTTCCTAACAATTTCCTACCTTTCTTGTTGCTACTGGTATCTACTAGATCAGGTGGAGTTATGGAGGCAGCCTTCTCAGTCAACTGATCAATCAGTTTGTCTTTGAAAAATTTCAATGACACTGACTTCTCATCAGCATGACTGAGGGTGTACAATATATGGGCATTTACCTGAGACACCTCTATAATCCAGTAGAAAATTTTCTTCCACCATTTTCTAGTTTTTCTTTGGAAATTGCCATAGTAAGCTACCATTTGATCATGCAAAAATTGTACTGGTGTACTGGTTTGGGTTTTTCGACTAAGTTGTGATGTCGAGTTGTGACTTGCACCATCTCAACTGATGTTTCAGTGGACACAACAATACATGGTTTCTTTGCCTTTTTGTCTCGCCAAGCAACACATATCTGAGATCCATCACCATTTTTGTACCACCTGGCTTCTCGGTGATGGAGGGAGAGGGTCTTCAGTTGAAGTGGAAAATTTTTTTCTGTTGATGTTGCCTGTGCCAGTATAATGAATGCCCCTACTCAACAGATAGGTTATCAGTGTATCCACAGTGTAGTATCTGTCAGCAAATACATGGTGGCCCTTCCCAATTCCTTGCAGCAAGAAATCAAATACCTTCACCGCCTGACTTGTTGTAGAGTCATTAGCAAGAATATATGATGTATTCTTCCCAAAGTATGTCAATACAGAATAGACATATCCAGTGGCAGAATCACACAATCCAAAGGTCTTAATGTGATACTTGCTTGGCTTTGTTGCATTGTACTGCTTGTGTTTCCAGCGTCCATTATACCCAATAACCATTTCATCAATGGCTAAATTCTGAAATGGATAAAATGCATCCTGGAACTTCGCAACGAGCAAATTTAAAAAAGGCTCTATTTTGTCCTTCCCTTCTGAATCAGCATTTCCAACATGCATCATTGTATGGTAAATTATTTCAAACCTAGATCTTGAAAACATATTGCCATACCAGGGTGTATAATTATGAGGTGTATGTGCCCAATAATCTTTTACCGATGGCTTTTTATCTAAACCCATCGCTGTTGTTTCTGTCAGTGACAGGTTTCCAAGCAGCAGACGAAGATCTGTTTAAAGATGGGGGTTTTGAATTCTTTACTTCAGCATAGTCATTTATTACTTTGACCAAAGAATGTAAAACATCTGGTGTCGGCAATGTAAGCCAGTAATCAAGCACAGAGGCAGTTGCATCAATATTTGCTTGCAAACCTGGTTCATGAGTTGGATCAAAATAAAAACTATTTGTTGTTTCACCCTCAGTCACTTGCTCCCATTGTTCTCTTATTTTAGTTAGGCCTAGACCTACAGTATTTCCTGCACTATTGGTAACTCTAACCGAGGTTTTCGCTCTTTTATGACCCACTGATGGCCCAGGACTTCTAATATCTTCATTGCTTGAATTGTCACTACTACTGTTATCAGTGCCAGAAAATTCACTACCTGAATAAATGTCCACATTGTTTTCACTGTCCTCCTCATCGCTAGAGCTATCAATCAATTGCTGAAATAAGTTTCTAGCCTGTTCAGCAGTTAGACGAGGTGTACGTGCGTTTTTTGTGGCGCTATCATTCGTTGCTATAGTAAACAGTTTTGCGATTTGGTAACTAACCTGAAACGTGTGATAAATATGAATATAATATCACTTTTGAGAGGCACAAATTTACCCACGCTTTGGAATGTTGTTTTCCGGTGTTAAATTAAAATCTCGAACCAGATCAGAATGTGTTTCGTCATATATTTCATTCGTTATCTTACTAAACTTAGAAAGCCGATGGGAGCGGTTTGCCGTCCAAATGTGTTTCTTTCGTAAGCTGCTCCCATCGGCTTGCGGTAGTTAATGTGTTAAATCACAAGTAACTTTCATTATACTACACAGCTGATAATAATACTTATATCTGGACAAAGGTAATCCTGTCTAATATCGGAACCTGCAGGTCCGGTCAGTTATAACCATTATCTGCTTTAGAACTTTGCTGGAAAGTTAGTCCATCTACACAAATCCTGCCTCCCTATTTATTTTTATTTTGCCTAGGGGCTCTTGACTGCTGAACTCACTTTGTTTCATATGCTAATGAGGTCGCTTTGTGAAGCCCAATTCTACCAAGATATTGGGCTCAACACACGTCTCGTGACACTATCATTGAACATAATGTGGTCTATCTGATTTCAATCTCATTCATTTGGTGATTCCCATGTTAACATGTGTACTTCTTTGTGTGGAAAAAATATTCCTCCAATCTTCTTCTTTGATTTTTAGCCACAGACTATCAAAGCAGTCAGTGGCCATCACGCCTAGTGGCGCCTTGTAGGGCAACAACAAATTAATTCCACTTTGCTCGGTTGGTGGCCATCCTTCATACAGTACACCAACTCTGGTTCATTCTTTGCATCTTAGCCTCCACAGTCCTCTGCCAAATGTTTTTGGTCGGCCTCTCTTTCATTTTCCTTCAGGGTCCATAGCATAGCTGTTCTTGTGATGGAATTGGGGTCTCTTCTGAGGACATGGCCAAACCAGCTCCAGAATCTGCCAGCTATGATGGTGTGCATGTCCTCTTGCTTGCTCCGAGTAAGCAGATTTTGGTTGGTGATGGTATTCAGCCAAAAGATTTGGTGAATTTTTCTTAGTCATGTTGTGTGAAAAGAGGACAATTTTGTCATTTCCTTCTCTGTAACTTTCCAGCTTTCCGCACCATAGAGAAGCACAGAAAGCACACAGCTTTGATATAATCTTAATTTTGTGCTTGTGCTGTATTGAGAGAACTTCCAGATGTTATTTAGGCTAAAAAAGGCTGTTCTTGCTTTGTTCATTCTGTTGTTGATGTCTTTGCTTGCCCCACCGTCTGATGTTACTATGCATCCTAGGTATGCGAAGGTGTCTGTCTGTACCAGTTGCTGATTCCTTACTGATATGGGCTCAGGGTTGCTCACATTGAGCGTCATGACCTCTGACTTCTTTAAATTGCTGTTCAAGCCCACCTGCTGGCTATACTTATTAAGTCTATCCATTTTTTCCTGGATGTACTTACTTACTTACTTACTTAGTCGTTCCCCTTCTACCGTGAGGTGTAGAGGTTTGGAAGAGAGAGCGCCAGACCATTCTATCAGCTGTCTTCTTCCTGGCCTGGTTCCATTCTAGTCCTCGGTCCTTCAAAGATTGTCTAATGTTGTCCTCCCAGCGGACTCTGGGTCGTCCTGGAGGTCTGGATCCCTGGCTCTTTGTTTCCCATGCTTGTCGTGGTAGCCGATCTTCTCCCATTCTGCAGACATGGCCAAACCATCTTAGTTGGGACTGTTCTATTTGGGTCTGCAGCGGATGGGATTTTAGGCCTTGATGGATCGTCTGGTTGCGGACCATGTCTCTTCTTGTTACTTCAACCACTTTCCTCAGATACCTCATTTCTGAGGTTTGGATCTGGCTTTTGTGGGTTGTAGTCATTGCCCACGACTCGCATCCATATGTCAAGACTGGGACATAGGTGGAGCGGTATACAGCCATCTTCGTTAACACAACAGGCCAATCACCTGTTTGTCTTAAACTATGATTACGAGCAATTCCTGGATGTGTTTATGTAAATGTGTTAGCTGTGCAATGTCATCTGCATATTCCAGATCTTCCAATGTAGAAAATGTAGTCCATCTTATTCCTCTTGGACTGACCTCTGTTGTCTGGCGCATCACTCCTGTCTTCACCTCAAAGGTTAGGTTGCTCTTCCCAACACTATACGTAAAGTTGGCATAGAGGCTTTTTTATAATTGACACTATGCAGCTTGGAATTCCATAAGCCCTTAGTATTCTCCATAAACTGTTCCTATGAATACTGTCAAAAGCCTTTTCAAAATCAACGAAATTAATGTACAGCAGTCTTTGCCATTCTGAGCACTGCCCTATAATGTTCCTGAGAGTAAATATATGATCTACACACCTTCTGTTCTTTCTAAATCCTGCTTGTTCTTTCCTCAGTTTGTGGTCTACTGCTTTTGAAATTCATTGTATAATTATCCTGCCTAGTATTTTGCTGGGAACTGAGAGAAGAGTTATTCCTCTCCAATTATTGCAGTCTGCAAGATCTCCCTTCTTGGGCAATTTGACAATTATTCCTTTGCTCCACTCTGTTGGTGTTGTCCTTGTTTTCCAGACTTGTGCAAATAGTGGTTCTAATAGTTCTGCTGCTAGCTCAGGGTCTGTCTTAAATAGCTGTGCATTTAAGTTATCATGGCCAGGAGCTTTTCCTTTCTTTAACCCTTTGATTGCTGTGATGATTTCTTCTTTTTGTGGAATGTCTGTATTAACATCTAGATCATTTTCAGCCTCAGGAACATTCAGTTGTGTCTCTGGTGGTTCCTTGTTCAGAGTTTCTCTGAAATGCTCTGCCCATCTTGTTTCCTGTCCCTCTGCTGTCGTGATGAGATTTCCTTGCTTATCTCTTACAAATGTAATATTGTTTGCACCTCGTTTTCCGCTGATGAATTTAGTTATTTTGTATACTGTGCTTTGTTCATTTCTCAGTGCTGCCTCTTCTGCCTGTCTTGCAAGATCGTCTAGGAAATTCCTTTTGTTGGCTCGGGATTGGCGTTTAACTTCCTTGTCCAGCTGACTGTACTGTTTGCTATATAGTTGCTTTAACCTGGGGGACTTTGCTTCTGTTTTTTTTCTTTTTATTTCTGTTCTCATCATTATGGTGTTTAATGTTTCTGGTGTTATCCAGTCTTGCTTCTTCTTTTCCTGGAATCCCAGGCATGATTATTCCTCCAATGATCAGGTTGTTAATGCTGCAGAAGCTTATTAGTTTGTCCCCATTCTCATTTACTGTTCCACTGCTGCATTTCCCCATTACTTTTTCATTATAAATAGGTACCACAAAGTGATTTTTCATTTTGTTTTTACAGTGTATTTGTTTATAGATCTTAATGGATCTCTTTAAGCCATGAAATTTCCTTTTTAAATTGTAAAAATCGGACATCAAACAACCGAGTTACAGCATTTCAAAATTGTGGGGAATTACAACATTTTTCATCTTCACACCGAACAAATTGCCTGAATTTGTACAATCATAAGTACAGTCACCAAACACTTATCAAGTCAATAATGCTTTTTGTACAAAGTCATACAAGTCCTTATTGCAGAAAAGAAACATAGGAAGTACAACAAATCAATTAAATGAATTATGGTCCATTAAAATTGACAAAAAATTCAATTTCAAGTCTCATTGTTGTGCTCGCAAAGTGCAAATATGCATTTTCATGCACTCATAAATCACAGTTATAGCCAGGATTTCTAGTTTTGCTTTCCTCATCTCTTCCACCAGCTCCTCTTCCTTCCCATATATACTTCTTGTGTTCCATGTTCCATAAGTCATAGTCCGTTACAGTTCGTCGCCTTTAGAATCCGTCCGGTTTTCTCTCTTATATTTCGCTTAATCATGATTTAAAGCAAACAGGTGATTGGCCTGTTGTGCCTTTGCATGGTGGAGGGGCTGCCTCCTTACAGCCTCCATGCTGGCCGCCCTCCTCCTTTTTCAGCCGGGCTTGGGACCGGCATAGGCGGAGTTTATGTTGAATCTACCAGGAGTAAAACTCCCACTGGTGTAGCTCTGGGAGTTATCTGGGTGCGCAAGCTGCCATATCGCTACACAGATTAGGTACCATTGATGGCAGAACAATCACATCATTATCAGGAAATTGTGCTCATTAGTTTGTAACTACACTTTGCTAACAAATTTTTAACTAAACATATAGGACACATTTTTTCATGATTTATCTTTGCTCATTATTTTTATTGTTACAGGTGTTTATTCTTGTCACCTGTGCAACACTCATTTCTTCAAACTTGATGTCCTCGGTAAGCATATGAAAGCAGTACACAGCGATGGAGGCTGGGAGTTTGATAATAAATGCAGTGATCTTCAGAATGTCTTACCACAGGACAGTGGAAATAACATGAATGAAGCAGCGAGTAAGATTGGAGATGCCACTTTTAATGAGGTTGCAAGAGAAGAAAGCATCAACCTGAGACTCACTGATAATGAAGCATCAGTGAACCTCATCAACAGTCAGGAAAGGACTTCTACAGAGTTTGACAACCTACACAGTGGTGAATCAGGTTTACAAAATCAAGTCTGTAACATAAATTGCAGTATTCCATTTTCTGCCAGTGAGTTAAATGTTCAGCTTTGTGTGAGTGACAGAGCTGTTGCTACTTGCAGTGATGTAATCATTCAGTCTCACATGAAACTAAAGGAAAGTATGTCCTACAAGTGTGATATGTGTGGTGTATTTTTTACTGTGAAAGATTGCATACAACATAACAGAATATATATACAAGAGAAGCCTTACACGTGTGAAGTTTGTGATTCAGAATTTAATGAAAGTTGTAGGCTAAAATTACATGAAAGAATACATACAGGATATAAACCTTACACATGTGATGTTTGTGGAGCAGCATTTACTCAGACAACCAAGTTACAAGTTCATAAAAGACTGCATACAGTAAATAAACCTTACAATTGGGATGTTTGTGGTGCAGAATTTTCTCGGACACATCACCTACACAGTCATAAAGGAATACATACAGGAAATAAATATTATAGGTGTGATGTCTGTGGAGCAGCATTTACTGAGAGTAGTCTACAAAGTCATAAAAGAATACATACAGGAGAGAAGCCTTACAAGTATGATATTTGTGGTGCAGCATTTACTGTGAGCAGTAATCTACAAAGTCATAAAAGAAAACATACAGGAAATAAAACTTACAAGTGTGATGTTTGTGGTGCCGCATTTACTCAGAAAAGTCACCTACAAAGTCACGTAAGAAAACATGCAGGAAATAAACCTTACAAGTGTGATGTTTGTAGTTCAGCATTTACTGAGAGTGGTGGTCTACAAAGGCATAAAAGAATACATTTGGGAAATAAGCCTTACAAATGTGATGATTGTGGTGAAGCATTTACTCAGAAAAGTCCGCTACAAAGGCATATAAGAATACATACAGGAGAGAAGCCTTACAAGTGTGATATTATTAATGCAGCATTTACTGAGAGCAGTAATCTACAAAGTCATAAAAGAATACATACAGGAAATAAACCTTACAAGTGTGATGTTTGTGGTGCAGCATTTACTATGAAAAGGTACCTACAAAGTCACGTAAGAAAACATACAGGAAATAAATCTTACAAGTGTGATGTTTGTGGTGCAGCATTTACTCAGAAAAGTCAAATACAAAGTCACGTAATAAAACATACAGGAAATAAACCTTACAAGTGTGATGTTTGTGGTGCAGCATTTACTCAGAAAAGTCAAATACAAAGTCACGTAATAAAACATACAGGAAATAAACCTTACAAGTGTGATGTTTGTGGTGCAGCATTTACTCAGAAAAGTCAAATACAAAGTCACGTAATAAAACATACAGGAAATAAACCTTACAAGTGTGATGTTTGTGGTGCAGCATTTATTCAGAAAAGTCACCTACAAAGTCACATAAGAAAACATACAGGAAATAAACCTTACATGTGTGATGTCTGTGAAGCAGAATTTACTGAGAGTGGTAATCTAAAACGGCATAAAAGAATACATACAGGAGATAAACCTTACAAGTGTGATGATTGTGGTTCAGCATTTACTCGGAAAGATCAACTACAAAGTCATAAAAGTGTACATACAGGAGAGAAGCCTTACAAGTGTGATGCTTGTGGTGCAGCATTTAATGTGAGCAGTAATCTTCAAAGTCATAAAAGAATACATACAGGAGAGAAGCCTTACATGTGTGATATTTGTGGTGCAGCATTTACTGTGAGCAGTAGTCTACAAGGACATAAAAGAATACATACAGGAGAGAAGCCTTACAAGTGTGATGTTTGTGGTGCAGCATTTAATACTAGCAGTTATCTACAAAGTCATAAAAGAATACATACAGGTGATAAGCCTTACAAGTGTGATATTTGTGGTGCAGCATTTAATATGAGCTGTAGTCTACAAAAGCATAAAAGAATACATACAGGAGAGAAGCCTTACAAGTGTGATGTTTGTGGTGCAGCATTTAATGTGAGCAGTCATCTACAAAGTCATAAAAGAATACATACAGGAAATAAACCTTACAAGTGTGATGATTGTGGTTCAGCATTTATTCGGAAAAATGATCTACAAAAGCATAAAAGAATACATACAGGAGAGAAGCCTTACAAGTGTGATGTTTGTGGTGCAGCATTTAATTTTAGCAATAATCTACAAATTCATAAAAGAATACATACAGGAGAGAAGCCTTACAAGTGTGATGATTGTGGTGCAGCATTTACTGAGAGTGGTGGTCTACAAAAGCATAAAAGAATACATACAGGAGAGAAGCCTTACAAGTGTGATGTCTGTGGTGCTGCATTTACTCGGAAAGATCTCCTACAAATACATAAAAGAGTACATACAAGAAATAAACCTTACATGTGTGATGTCTGTGGAGCAGAATTTTCTCTCAGTGGTAATCTACAAACGCATAAAAGAATACATGCAGGAAATAAACCTTACAAGTGTGATGTTTGTTGTGCAGCATTTACTCAGAAAATTCACCTACAATATCACATAAGAAAACACAGGAAATAAACCTTACAAGTGTGATATTTATGGTGCAGCATTTACTTAGAGTACTGGAACAGACAGACACCTTCACATACCTAGGATGCATAGTAACACCAGATGGCAGAGACAACAACAGAATGAACAAAGCAAGAACAGCCTTTTTTAGTCTAAACATCTGGAAGTCCTCTCAGTACAGCACAAGCACAAAATTAAGATTATATCAGAGCTGTGTGCTTTCTGTGCTTCTCTATAGTGCGGAATAATACAGTGTTCAGTTTGGGACTGTGTACAGTTTATCCATACTGTTAATGTCATTGCGTAACAAAGATGACATATTACATTTTTTTTTTTTTTTTTTTGCAGTTTTTCAGACTCATATATCTTCTGTTGTAATTATAGTACAATGTTCATTTTTACACAGAAACTTGGAGCAACATTCCGACTATGACTAAAAGCCACTTTAAAACTGGAGTTTCAAACAATAACAAAATTGACTAAGGTTTTTCCCTCTTTTAACTTTAGCATTATAATGTGCTCCAAGACAAAGCTCCATCCCTTGATGTTATTATTTTCAGTTTCTAGCCACAATACAGCTTACACCCCAGTTAGCTCTTTCGGTTTTCTGGACTCCACTGTAGAGCAGCGTGTCACCATAATATTCCATGTACCATAAGTCTTAATCCGTAGTCTGTACCAGTTCGTCGCCTTTAAGATTAATCTGGATTTTTCTCTTGTATTATGGGTACAGTACTTGTAATCTGGTTTCTTAACAAATGGATGCTAATCATGGGCATTGACTACAACTCATAAAAGCCAGCTCAAACCCTCAGAAATAAGATATGTGAAGAAGGTGGTTCGCAACGAGACATACGGCAAGGTCTCAAAACCCAGCCACTGCAGATCCAAGTAGAACAGTCTCAATTACGATGGTTTAGCCACGTCTGCGTAACAGGAGAAGATCAGCTACCATGGTAAGAATAGGGAACAAATAGCCAGGGATCTTGACCTTCAGGATGACCTTGACTTTGCTAGGACAATATTATACATTCTCTGACGGACCAAGGACTAAACTGGAACCAGGCCAGTAAGATAGTATGGCGCTGTCTTTTCCAAAGCTCTACAACTCTCGACAGAAGAGAAAGGACTAAGTAAGCTTTCAACAGTAAATTTGCAGCGACGATTTAATTACCCCATATCAAATGTCGCAAAGTCAGGTACCCAATTACAGCTGGGTATTAGAGCGTCTCGATACTGTGAATCAAATCGGCATTGCTGTGAGAGCCAGCGCTGTAACCTCCTGTCAATATGACATCATCCTACATTAAGTTACTAAATAAAACTGCTCTTGTTTACTAATTCATCACCGTTAAATTCTCTAAGGGACTGTCATATTATGATGATGATGTCAGTATAATACAGATATCGAGCAAATGTTGTAATTGTGATGATGATATCAGTGTAATACAAATATCATTTTATATTGTGTTGATGAAGATGATTATGGTCAATGTGTGTGTGTGTGTGGGCAAATGATAAAGTAAGAGGGGTTGTGTTAAAGTTTGTTTACTTTAATACCATCAGCCGGCCACACATGCCGTCACTTCTGCTACTGTGTAAATGTCTGTGGTGGTGTGTGTATGTGTCAGATCACTGGATGACAAAGTTAGTACAGTCACTGATAAATACGATCGGCCTTGGTTGGGTTTACAGGTGGTCGACAGGTGTGTAAATATGTATATATCTATATATGCGAATGTCATGAGTTCTTTGAATATGTATAGGTACCACAAACTGATTTTTCATTTTGTTTTTACAGTGTCTTTGTTTATAGATCTTAATGGATCTCTTTAAGCGATGAAATTTCCTTTTTAAATTTTAAAAAATCGGACATCAAACAACCGAGTTACAGCATTTCAAAATTGTGGGGAATTACACAATTTTTCGAACATCTTCGCCCTGAACAAATTGCCTGACTTTGCACAATCATAACTACAGTCAACAAACACTTACCAAGTCAATAATGCTTTTTTTAAATTCAAATTGATGGTTATACAAGTCATACAAGTCCTTATTGCAGAAAAGAAACACGGGAAGTACAACAAATCAGCTAAATGAATTATGGTCCATTAAAATTGACAAAAGATACAATTTCAAGTCTCATTGTTGTGCTCGCAAAGTGCAAATATGCATTTTCATGCACTCATAAATCGAAAACCACACACAGGAAAGCTATAAGATTTATTGAGCTTAAAGAGAGCATTATATACTTGATGCTTAATTTTTTTGAGCCACATTAAATACTGAATACTATAAAACTGCATTATGTGAAAATGGATCAAAGGCTAAATTTGCAGTTCGGAAGAAAAATCTCACAAAATTCCAAATGTTGTCATAAAATCATGAATATTGCAGCTATAGAGCTGAAAACTTCCATATTTATGTAATTTGAGTTGTACAATTCAAATTGATGGTTATTTTTTTAATTGAAACAACCTTTACTGCTTAAAATTTGATTTTTAGAAACAAAGAAACATTACATATTAGTCCATGTCCAACTCACTGTCACTTGAGGTCAGCTGCATCAAAAGATAATTGTGTGTTCAGAAAGTCCTCAAGTGAATCTCCTCTCAGGGCACTGGCTTGTTGTACTGACATCTGGCACCTGTACTGTAGCTGTACTTTACTCACATTCTGTTCGGGTAGCACAGAGAAACCAAGAGGTCACCTGAGAGAAATTAGTTGGGAGGGACGGGAAGAGGACAAATTGCATGATTGTGTTATTTTATTATTAATACAAAATATGTCGGCCAAATTATTTTTTCTTTCCCTTTGTTAATCATTAAGCATTTATTGCGGCATTAATTTTTTACTTCTTTTACCATTTAAATCATTATATTAATTATACAGTAGATTGTAAGTCTTTCTTTTATATGGATTGTAATTAGATGTTTGTAATTGTAAAATAAACTCAAAACCAGTAGAGGCTTCTAGGAAAGCTTCAACTACATAGTAGCCTAATAATTTTTAACATCAGAGAATGAGAGGAAATAATATGATATAGAGGCTATAAACTTTACACAACAATACGTACTAGCTCCCATGTTGCATTTTCCTAGTCCTTCAGAAGACAGAACTGTGCCAATAGTCTGTTTGTCACAGTAGAAATCGGTGGCAGAGCCAGACGTCTGCCTCTTCCCATCATTGAAAAGCATGCTCGCAGTGTGCATCATAATATGAATCATAACGATCGTCACCTGAAATAATTGAGGAAAAAAAGGTTAATTAAGCGAGAGAGGCAATTTAAAAAAAAAAAATTAACGTTTACAAATGTGTAGCAAGCTAAATTCTAAACATGACCTTTGACATCCATAACTTTATCGAAAGGAGGTTGTCGTAGATTTTCGATAGGAGAATTAAGACTAGGTTTGGTCTCTTCTGAATAGGTTTGAATAGGTGATAGACTCAGTGAGAGTTAGTGAAAGGTAATAGAATTTCCACACACGTGAGATGATAGATTTAGATATAGTGGCTGTCTCTGAAAGCGAAAAGAATTCTTCTCTCTCTCACCTATCTTCTACAACAGTTGTTACAGCGTCAGACAGACTACACCAATATACATATTACGTATATTTCTATCACTCACAGGCACGCACATACACGTGACGACAGGTAAACACACAGACGTGGGAAAACTATAACAATGATATATATATTATCTAGAATGAGCTGACCAAACACGATTATTAAGTTCAAGAGCGATTTTAATATCAGGAAAAATCGGCTCACAACATCAAAGAAAGTACATCAAGGAAAATACATATACACATAGTCATAAAAATTCAAGGAAATGTTGCAAGGATGATAGCCCCGTTATAGTGTTAACTCTAGGCTTAGCCCAGCCCCGTTAAGAGAACAGATGATGGCGCCAGAGTCACAGATACATAGGGTTTGATTCTAAGAGTTTTCGTTGTTTATCTCGTAATTATATGCACAGAGTTTGAAAACAAAAATCTGATTTAACCTAAGACAAAAACACAAGAACTCTAGCCTTAGCAACAAATTATGCAGATTGAAAAAAAAAATTAGGACAGCAACAGGGTGTCAAAGATATAATAGTGAAAATATCCCTCAAACCAGCGTACACTCATTCATTCCGCCATGGCCTCTCATACATGTACTCACGACTTTGCTCGCTGCCTCTTGGAACACACTGATTTTAGATCTTTACACAGACTCAAAAAAATGCAGTCTTCTGCCAAGAAGTCCCCAGTTCCAAAAGACGTATTTAACTTGGAGTCTCCGGGAACGACTACTTGGGTGTGCAAATTTGTTCAAATGTCTGATTAAGTCACCTAAAAATTATTCCAGGCGCGGGAGTTAGCAGAGCACAGTGTCAATAGCGTAGGTTTCTAGAAATGATGAATGTCAGGTCGGTGCCTTCCCTCAGTATAGGATTCACTTTAGTCACACCACAGATTTGTCCACAAAAAATATATATATATAGTCGGGAAATGTTAGTTAATACTTGAAGTATTTCGCGCCACCAGGCAGAAAAAATTACGTAGAGTTTTTTCTAGAAGAAATTAAGATCTGGCTCCAAGGTCCAGTATTTATCATTACAGTCTTTGAAAACCCGTTATTGGGATATAGTATTTCTGGCTAACTCGGGTTGCATATGCACTGTTTAGACCAGTGGTACTTAAGAAACCCACGTGGTTCAAAATAAGGACTGTCTATTTCTTCACAAGTATGGAAACTACTACTAGGTGCTGGTAAAGTTAGGGTCACCCCAAAACTTTCACTGTGTGGAGGAAAAATAACACATATAATATAATAAACAGAATCTGTACTGGTTATAACTTACATTTAAACTTGCAAGCAGAGAGCTTTGCTTATCATTTAAACTTCCCGTGACGTAAGTTATATTTAAAAATCAGCAATCCTCATGAATTAGGAACACGTGCGTATTCCGTCACCATTCATGAGGCTCGATTCTAGAGTTTATACGTTAGTTTAGAAAAATACACTCGACTGAGTATTAGCGGTTAAATTAAATTCATAAATAGCTACAATTGCCGTTATAAGCTAGAGATTTTAATTTTATTCTGCTTTCCACTGAATGCTTCCCTAGAAAATATAATAGCCTACCACTTTATTTCTCTTCTGCGCTAAAGAAATAGATTAAAATGAATTAAGCGATTAAACACTTTAACACTCACAAAAATCTATATATCTATCATATTAATTACCTCAACCACAGAATTACAGGTAGTCGCACAACTTAAGAATAAAAATGCTGAAAATATTTCTGGAAGTCTAGAAGTTCGACAAATTGCCGAAACAAACTGAGATCTTCGCTAACAGCTATTCTGTTTACGAGCAACCTATCTACTGTGAGTCTATGAGCGAGAATGAAATTAAAGTTTCAAACTTGGCCAATATCTTTAAAATCGGACACAGGATCCTAATCTTATTTCGCCAAGCGAAATAGTCTCCCCTGTCCGTATAACACCTTCGTCCGCTTATCGCGTGACGTAACAGCCATCAGTGGCCGAGGGCTTGCATGAGTTGCAAATCTCAGACCACCGTCTGCAGTGCGGAGTGGATTTTCACGCTAAGCCGGGTTTTTTTCTGACGAAAAACCTCATGCGTTTACTGAAATGCAGACTCTCTGTCTACTTTCCATGTCCCTCGGGTGAATTTTCACGCCCCAGGCCAGAGACCCTCAGACGAATGTCTAGCGAATGCTGTGAAAATTCACGCCTATCATCCGACCAGCGCGACTGACATGTACGCAATACCACCCAGGTGCGATTCTCAGTTTTAGAGAAAGGAAAACAGGTAAAGTTTGCGAATTATATGAAAATAATATTCGCAAAACGAATGGATGAAAAATATACAGGAAAAATGAAATACAGAGATAATAAAAGAGAGAAATTGGGTGAAAGAATAGGAAGAAGATGTAGGAAATTAAATGAATATAAACCCTACGTGACAGAGCCTCCCCCCTTTAAGATATGGAAGCACTCCATGTCTACGTTATGGAGTTTAATTTCCTATAACCGTAGCTTCGGGGTGTCTGTCTTCTTCCCTCTCCTCTTCCCCCTCCATCTCTGTCCAATTCCTACTCAAGTCCACTCCTCAAAGTTTCCTTCCCCTGGAATGTCTCATATGCGCGCTTGAAAGAGCGTCGCCGCTTCTGACATTTTTGAAAGATTTCCTGTGATAGCGGTGGAATATCCCTGCCACTATCGTCATCTTCGTCAGTTTTGGCGATCGTCAGGAGATGGTCGGAGGTTGGCACTGGTTTTTCCAAGTATCTCTTTAAGAGATTTAAATGGAAAACCTTCTCCTTTCCTTCAATAGAGATCTGGTAGTTAGCCTTAGAAATCTTTTTCAGGACGGTAAACGGCCCTTGCCATCCGATCTTCAGTTGGTTGTTCTCGGTAGGGAGCAACACCAAAACTTTCTCTCCTGCTTCCAGTTCTCTCTCTTCCGCGACTTTCCTGTATCGGTTAGCGTGCTTGGTGCGTGCTCGCTTAAAGTTAGTCGTTGCTAGGTCCCACCCTAGTTTCAACCGTTCCTTTAAAACCGACACATATTTACTGGCTGAGACAACTGTCTCATCAGCCTTCTCGTCTGTCAGAGACTGAAGTAAGGCTTCAAGCGGGCCCTTAATGGGTCTGCCGAATAAGAGTGTAGCTGGCGGAAATCCTGTGGAAGTATGAGGAGATTCTCTGTAGCCAAATAATGCTGCAGGAATACAGAGATCCCAATCTTCAGGTTTCACTTGTGCCAGCTTACTTAGCATCATGGTGAGGTTTCCATTAGCACGTTCCACGAGCCCATTTCCGGCCGGAGTATATGGTTTAGTGTGGATGTGCTGGGTCCTCAAGATCTTAACGATCTCATCCATCAACAGGTTTCGGTATGGAGATCCATTATCCGTCAACACTTGCTGAGGGAATCCCAACCGAGTGAAAATCTGCACGAGGGCTTCTGCGACATGCTTGGCATCTGCGCATGTTAGCGGGATAGCTTCTGCCCATAAAGTGCATGTATCGACTAAGGTCAGGATGAACCTGTTCCTTCTTTTAGTCCTTTCGAAAGGCCCTAAAATGTCGATCACAACCCGTTCGAATGGTGTTCCCATTATTGGCATTTCACCCATGTGGACTGGGGGTGTCCGTTGCTTGGGTGGTACCCGTTGGCACTGGGCACAGGATTTGACGTACCTGATAATATCAGTGTTTACTCCTGGCCACCAATAACACTGACAAACAACATTTTTCTTTCTTATATAAGAATAAGTGTTCTTAGGTCAGTTTCTTGCGCTGATTTCAAATTTGAAATCCATTTATCTCTATCACGTCGGGTTCTTAAGATATTTGTGAATAAATATATTTTTGGGAAACCGGTATTTGCTCCGTTTCATTTTTACTATATAACTTTTTAAAAATTAATAAAATGCAAAATAATTCTACATTTTATACTGCTAAAAGATGCATGACATATGTTACGTTATATTTCAAATAGTTACTGTATTTTGAAATAATTCTGAGTGAAATATGGCTTCTAGAAGTTGTAGAAATTCGGCTGATCTGTTCTGTTACGTGTGCGGATATTTTACCGATCGTGTTCACCAGAAAAACTTTACACCATTGCTAAAGAAAGCATATGAACTTTATTTTGATTCGAAAGTTGATGATGCAAATAAATCTTGGAAGCCAAATGCAGTTTGTTCGACTTGTGCAAATACATTGGCAGGTTGGTTACGAAAATCGCCGAAGCATAAGTCGATGCCTTTTAGAGTGCCAGTAATATGGCGTGAACCGACAAATCACGCTACTGATTGTTACTTCTGCTTGACAAATATCCATGGTTTCACTTTTAAAACTAGAAAGTCTGTGGTTTATCCAAATATTGAATCGGTTTCGAAACCAGTGCCTCATGATCCAATCACGTGTCCGATCCCAGTTCCACCAGAACAATATCCGTTGGACGTGAATGAACCATCAGAAAGTGATAGTTTACCTGCTTTAGAAACTAATTCTGACTCGGATTATATACCGGTGAATGATGGTGTTCACTTAATTAACCATTTAGAACTTTCAGATCTAATACGTGATCTCGTTCTCACCAAAGGACAAGCGGAATTACTCGGTTCGCGACTCAAAGAATGGCATCTTTTAGCGCCCAAAACTCCGATATCTAAATTTCGTCATAGACACAGAACTTGTTCAATACTTTGAGATGGATGATGACATTTGCTATTGCAAAGATGTAAAATGTCTAATGGTGCACCTCGGTCATGAGCAGATAGTCAACGAATGGCGACTTTTCATCGACTCTTCCAAGACTAGTCTAAAAGCCGTGTTATTGCATAATGGAAATTTATTTTCATCAATTTCAGTCGCCTACTCTGTTCATATGAAAGAAACTTATGACAATATGGCTATACTTTTGGCAAAAATAAAGTACAATGACTACCAATGGCGGATTTGTGGAGACCTAAAGGTCATTGCAATTCTCACGGGCATGCAGACTGGGTATACTAAATTTTGTTGCTTCCTATGTGAATGGGACAGCCGCAACAGACAGGAACATTATGCAAGAAAGGTGTGGCCTATCAGGGATCGTATGCAGCTCGGGCATAATAATGTAATACACGAGCCATTAGTTAACAAAGACAGCATCATTTTACCACCGTTACATATAAAGTTGGGGCTCATGAATAATTTCGTAAAAGCGTTAGATAAAACGAGCAAAGCTTTCACTTATCTTCGAGAAAAGTTTCCGCAAATTAGCGATGCAAAGATAAAGGAAGGTATCTTTGTAGGACCTCAGATTAGGAAAGTTATTGCAGACAAACAATTCGAGAACTTGTTACATGGTAGTGAACTTCGCGCATGGATGGCATTCAAATCGATCGTCGATAACTTTCTGGGAAATCACAAATCTGTCGACTATGTGCATATTGTTAAGCAGTGCATAGATGCATACAGAATTATGGGCTGTAACATGTCCCTCAAAATCCATTTGCTCGATTCGCATCTTGACTTTTTCCCTGACAACCTTGGCGAAGTCAGCGATGAACATGGAGAACAATTCCATCAAGATATCGCCGTAATGGAGTCACGTTATCAAGGACGGTGGAGTGTGACCATGCTTGCCGATTATTGTTGGATGCTTCATCGCGATGTACCACATGCCATTCACCGACGAAAGTCGACTGCAAAGAAATTCAAGCCTACATAACTGTTATACTTCTTGTACAAATGATGTTGTAATACTGTATGCGTTGTTAAAAAACTTCAATTGCGTATTTCTAGAGATCCCGACCTGATAGAAAAAAACGGTTTGCAGATTTAAAAATAGCGCATTAAAATTGACCAGAAAAACATAGAAATGTTAGAGAAAGAAAAAAAATTTTTTTTTTTGTTAGCCAGTGTAATGAGTGGTTATACGTTGGTTTGTGGCGTTCTGTCCCCTGTGTCCGCTGAAGGGAAGAGAGTGCCCCATTTCTAGGATTTGGCTTCTGTACTGTTTCGGTACTAGGAGCTGGTTGTAACCTTGGTCAGGCTTGCCCGTTCTCCGATAAAGTACGCCATCCTCAGAAAAAATGTCCCCGTGCTGTTTGGGTTCCTTCGCCATGGGCAGTTTCCTAAAGCAGGGTGCCAAAGTAGGGCTTTTGTTGTTGCGCTTCTTTAAGTTCCATAGGTAACAAATTAGGCGCAGGCTCCCGTTCCTTCTTGGTTTGCCCTCTTGTAGTTACTGCTGCCACAATCGGCTCTTCCGGTTTCCCAATACACACGTATCTCCCGCCAAGTATGACTGGGTAGATGGGATCATCCATAACAGCTGCTTTGATCACACCTCTGACAAAGTCAGAGTGTATCTCCACCAATGCGATGGGAAGCACTGTAGGTGCATCACTCTTACGAACTCCACAAAGTTTGACGGTCTCTCCTGTCTCTTGACCGGGTTTAACCAGCTTTCTGGCAACAATGCAATCATAAGAAAGCCCCGTGTCAAATAAGCAAGAAGTTTGAGAACCGTTCAAAGTAACAGTACCTCGCGTTGAGGGTCTATCCCCAACAGGTTGGGAATCACTGTCAATAATTCCGCCTTGCGAGACTGTCAATAAGCATCCGATGCGTTTCGGCTCGGTGTGCTCGGTCTGATCATATGTCCCGTGCTCAGGGGGTTCTCCCTTTGCCACCTTGTCCTTTCTGGCTACGCTGCCATGTAGGGCGGTCGGGTTGATCAGACTGTTTGGGGTGGTTGGGGTACTTGTTCTTGTAGAACTTGGATTTTTCAGGAGGGGGGTTTTGAGGTCCAGTTTCTCTGTGGTTATTTTGGTTAGAAGCCTGAGAAGATTGCTCTAGGTTATGTTTTCGAAAATGCTCCTCTGTCGGTTTCCGCTTTGTGGCCGGTAGTTCAGCCAGCGCATTGTGATAACGCTCAGACTTTTCCAAAATGTCTTCAAGTTTTTCTGCCCCCTGCTCAGCGAGAAATCTCCGGGTATCAGCAGACAAAGTGTTCTTTATTTGTTCAGTTAGAACAAGTTCCTCAAGACCTTCATAGGTAGAGGGGAGCTGCGAAAGCTCAAGGCACTTTGTTAGATATCCCTTAAGACGAGATGAGAACTGGTGAAAAGTTTCAGAATTCTCTTTCCGGCTGTTGCGAAACAGTTGCAAAAACTTGCGAGCGTTCATTTCAAAGCGCTCCAGTAACGCTTTCTTCAACACATCGTAGTCGTCTTGTTGGCTACTTTCCAGCTTAGAATAAACATCATAAGCAGAACCTTTTAGGGCCTGGGAAAGTTTCATATTCCAACGCGACCTCTCTAACCCGTACAGAGTTGCAATTTTCTCAAATTTTTCTAACCATGTGTCAATCTTCTCATTTGGACAAGGAAAAGATTCAAGAGTGAAAGACATAGCATTTAGTTGAAGAGATTGAGTGTTAGCAGGGTCAGTTAAGGAAGAATGAGGAGAAGACTCTCCATTGCTGGAGGTAGAGGCAGCCCCACGCCTTTGGAATTCCAGAGTTTTAAGAGCTAACTCATGCTGTCTCTCTTCTCTCTCCTTCTCATGCTGTCTCTCCTCCCTCTCCTTCTCATGCTGTCTCTCCTCCCTCTCCTTCTCATGCTGTCTCTCCTTCTCTTTTTCTCTCTCCCTGCGGATTTCCATTTCCTCGTCCACCTTCTTCTGCTCTTTAGCTTCAGCTGCTTTCCTCTCCGCATCGTATCTCTCAAGTTCGTCTCTGACAAAAGCTTTCGCTTCTTCTCCTTCCAGTCCCTCCTCTCTCGCTTCGTCCCTGAGAAGTTGTCTAAGCTTTGCCCTCTCGGCCATATTAGGTCAGTGACTGAGACTAGTGGAGAAAGAAAATAGGAAAAAGGATACACTGGTTCCTACCACTTACGAGAAAAAAATTACCAAAAATCAAAAGATGATATATTTAACCCTGGGATACCTCCTCCAAATAAAAATCTAACTATCGCTGCTATTATCGGCAATAAAGCACTTAATGCAAAACACGACTACGCCAACTAAATGGTAGTTAAGATTACAACTGAAAAATAAGTTGCTACAGTGGAAAAGCAAAAGAATATTGCAAAAATTAAAGAGAAAAATAATCCCTTAATTTTTAAAAATCCACTATAAGTTCGCCCCTGAAGTCAGATCGGGTAAGGGAGGGAATTAATCTGGACAAAAAGTCCGAAACACACTCCTTAACTTAGTTCAAACACCGTTCTGCCTCAGTACCCAGTGAATGTTATACACTCACCACTTTACCAGCATTTAGTATTACAATCAGCAGTTAACATATATCCCGACAAAATCAACCTGTAACCAAAATGTATATTATTCAAAGATGCTGTGGAAAAAAAAAAACTTATTAGTTTGTGTGGTCAGCACGCCCGTAAACAGATCGCTAGTCTAGGGGGTAATATTTTTAAAAGATACACAGTCACAAGACATCACACTCTTACTCTATATCAGAATACAGAATCTTAAGTTCAAAATCCAGATAGACGAGTCCACATTTGTCGTACTCGTCTTCCTATTCTAAGTTCAAAAATCCTACGGACGAGAACCCATTTGTCGTAGATTTTCGATAGGAGAATTAAGACTAGGTTTGGTCCCTTCTGAATAGGTTTGAATAGGTGATAGACTCAGTGAGAGTTAGTGAAAGGTAATAGAATTTCCACACACGTGAGATGATAGATTTTGATATAGTGGCTGTCTCTGAAAGCGAAAAGAATTCTTCTCTCTCTCACCTATCTTCTACAACAGTTGTTACAGCGTCAGACAGACTACACCAATATACATATTACGTATATTTCTATCACTCACAGGCACGCACATACACGTGACGACAGGTAAACACACAGACGTGGGAAAACTATAACAATGATATATATATTATCTAGAACGAGCTGACCAAACACGATTATTAAGTTCAAGAGCGATTTTAATATCAGGAAAAATCGGCTCACAACATCAAAGAAAGTACATCAAGGAAAATACATATACACATAGTCATAAAAATTCAAGGAAATGTTGCAAGGATGATAGCCCCGTTATAGTGTTAACTCTAGGTTTAGCCCAGCCCCGTTAAGAGAACAGATGATGGCGCCAGAGTCACAGATACATAGGGTTTGATTCTAAGAGTTTTCGTTGTTTTATCTCGTAATTATATGCACAGAGTTTGAAAACAAAAAAATCTGATTTAACCTAAGACAAAAACACAAGAACTCTAGCCTTAGCAACAAATTATGCAGATTGAAAAAAAAAATTAGGACAGCAACAGGGTGTCAAAGATATAATAGTGAAAATATCCCTCAAACCAGCGTACACTCATTCATTCCGCCATGGCCTCTCATACATGTACTCACGACTTTGCTCGCTGCCTCTTGGAACACACTGATTTTAGATCTTCACACAGACTCAAAAAAATGCAGTCTTCTGCCAAGAAGTCCCCAGTTCCAAAAGACGTATTTAACTTGGAGTCTCCGGGAACGACTACTTGGGTGTGCAAATTTGTTCAAATGTCTGATTAAGTCACCTAAAATTATTCCAGGCGCGGGAGTTAGCAGAGCACAGTGTCAATAGCGTAGGTTTCTAGAAATGATGAATGTCAGGTCGGTGCCTTCCCTCAGTATAGGATTCACTTTAGTCACACCACAGATTTGTCCACAAAAAATATATATATATATATAGTCGGGAAATGTTAGTTAATACTTGAAGTATTTCGCGCCACCAGGCAGAAAAATTACGTAGAGTTTTTTTCTAGAAGAAATTAAGATCTGGCTCCAAGGTCCAGTATTTATCATTACAGTCTTTGAAAACCCGTTATGGGGATATAGTATTTCTGGCTAACTCGGGTTGCATATGCACTGTTTAGACCAGTAGTACTTAAGAAACCCACGTGGTTCAAAATAAGGACTGTCTATTTCTTCACAAGTATGGAAACTACTACTAGGTGCTGGTAAAGTTAGGGTCACCCCAAAACTTTCACTGTGTGGAGGAAAAATAACACATATAATATAATAAACAGAATCTGTACTGGTTATAACTTACATTTAAACTTGCAAGCAGAGAGCTTTGCTTATCATTTAAACTTCCCGTGACGTAAGTTATATTTAAAAATCAGCAATCCTCATGAATTAGGAACACGTGCGTATTCCGTCACCATTCATGAGGCTCGATTCTAGAGTTTATACGTTAGTTTAGAAAAATACACTCGACTGAGTATTAGCGGTTAAATTAAATTCATAAATAGCTACAATTGCCGTTATAAGCTAGAGATTTTAATGTTATTCTGCTTTCCACTGAATGCTTCCCTAGAAAATATAATAGCCTACCACTTTATTTCTCTTCTGCGCTAAAGAAATAGATTAAAATGAATTAAGCGATTTAACACTTTAACACTCACAAAATCTATATATCTATCATATTAATTACCTCAACCACAGAATTACAGGTAGTCGCACAACTTAAGAATAAAAATGCTGAAAATATTTCTGGAAGTCTAGAAGTTCGACAAATTGCCGAAACAAACTGAGATCTTCGCTAACAGCTATTCTGTTTACGAGCAACCTATCTACTGTGAGTCTATGAGCGAGAATGAAATTAAAGTTTCAAACTTGGCCAATATCTTTAAAATCGGACACAGGATCCTAATCTTATTTCGCCAAGCGAAATAGTCTCCCCTGTCCGTATAACACCTTCGTCCGCTTATCGCGTGACGTAACAGCCATCAGTGGCCGAGGGCTTGCATGAGTTGAAAATCTCAGACCACCGTCTGCAGTGCGGAGTGGATTTTCACGCTAAGCCGGGTTTTTTTCTGACGAAAAACCTCATGCGTTTACTGAAATGCAGACTCTCTGTCTACTTTCCATGTCCCTCGGGTGAATTTTCACGCCCCAGGCCAGAGACCCTCAGACGAATGTCTAGCGAATGCTGTAAATTCACGCCTATCATCCGACCAGCGCGACTGACATGTACGCAATACCACCCAGGTGCGATTCTCAGTTTTAGAGAAAGGAAAACAGGTAAAGTTTGCGAATATATGAAAATAATATTCGCAAAACGAATGGATGAAAAATATACAGGAAAAATGAAATACAGAGATAATAAAAGAGAGAAATCGGGTGAAAGAATAGGAAGAAGATGTAGGAAATTAAATGAATATAAACCCTACGTGACAGAGGTCAGCGGCTTTACAAACTGTTAGACCTTAATTCTGATACCGAATGTTTAGAAAATGGTGATGGTTCGATAAAACAACCAAATAGCTTCATAAACAACAATACCCCACCCCCAAAATTGCTTAAAAAACGAAAAACTTTCTGTCTAAATGTGTGAATCGAGCAGTCACATTTGGCTGTTCTTCTACTAATACATACCCCCTCCGTCACTTGCTATTGCTATATTGTAATTAAACAAAATAGGTCTAAAACGAATAGAAATAAAACAAAGTTCAAAACTTACTCAGAACACATATTGGGTCGACTTCCATTGGTGAAACTTTCAATTCAGCGCCTGAGTCATTTCATGTTGTGTCCCGTACAGCTGGCCGATCGTTAACTGCATTGTCAATTGGAACAGCCGCCATTGCGTTTCCACGCCGAAAAAGTTCGGAGGTGTTGTCTTTTAACGTTCGTTCGCTCTTTCCTCAAATAACTATAATGTTTAAAACTTTGATAAGATGTTAGCAGAATGGTTCCTCATTCGTTTGGTGTAACACAAGTGTAGGTAGGCCTCCCAGATGTGTATTAAAATCCAAACTTTTTCATTCACTTCGAATTTACTATATCTTCCTATAACAAATCTGTGACTTGTGTTACATGTGTGTAAACCTCGGTTTCCGCTCTTCTCATTGGTGAAAACCGTATGAATGTAGCCTTTTTGAGGACATAGCGCCAACGCTTTGGATGAGGTGGGGGTCCTTTCAGGGAACTTCGCTCTCTTGATCACCGGTCAGCCAGCGCACGGCAAGCGCTGTTTTAATGGTGTTTTTTGTTTGTCTCACTCAATTTCAATTACACGCAGAAAGTTAGAATTGACATATTATGAAAGAAGAAAGATCAAGGAACAAGAAGATATAATTTTTATTTAGAAAAGGCAAATTAATTACTAGGCAGAATCAGGGGAAAGGTTTACATAAATATCCTTATAAATGATGATGATGGTGGCCGGTATAATCCACGGCCTCTAGAATATCAGTCGTATCAAAACTCCCACTGGTTGCTTACACAGCAACTCACTATATATTCTAATGACAGGAAAATCCATCATAGGAAATGTGAATAATAATAATGGCCGGTACAATCCATGGCCTCAACAGATCTCTTCAATATCTCAAAAAATAATCCATAAATTGGGAAAGAAACTCTTCCCTACAATAACTTATTCTGAACACACTAACAACATGGAACAACCATCTCGAAGCTCTGTCAGATACACACTCCCCGAGATTACAGTTTCTCAGTACAGCTCAGTGGAGTCGCTCGTGTGCGAACTCACTGCCTAACATCTGAGAGCAGCTCATCCGTATCGTCCCCCTACTACTAAGAACATTAGCACAGTTTCTTTATTTTTTTTTTAAAAAAGACTATCACCTACTCAGTCGAGCAATGTACAAGACAAATATGTCGTTCAAAACGTACCCACATCAAAATCAACTCATTACTTTAAACGTGCTTACTAGAAAAACAGCCCCGTCATAACAAACACTTAACTCCTACTAACAAATTATGACTTGACAGATTACACCGACCCCCTGGGGGGAAAAAGGATATCATCATTTTTGTTGTTGAAAATTACATCGAAGAAAATGTGAGGTCGATGAAATTCTAATATCTACAACAAAGAATTACATTATGTTAAGTCATATAATTAAACTAACAATAGAGGGATGGAAGTATGAGTAGAGTATGAAGATGAAGTATGCAAATAGAATCAAATTCAAACGAAGATGAAGTATGCAAGCATAGACAAAATATGAACCAAAAAGTGGAAAGTGCAAAGAAGAGATGAAATGAAATGAAGAACGACCAGCAAAGAAAGAAAGCAAAGAAATGTGTGCAGAGAAAGAAGGCAACGACACACCATGGCAACAATAGAAATTAATCAATGGATTGCATGTAAAATAAATACAATTATGGCAAAACAGCATGGCACAAAAAGCAATACATATATAAAACAAACAAACAGACAACTACAATCTAAATAGTACATAATAGACCAGAGAAACAAGTTAATAAACCTATCAATCACTAATAATGAACTTATTATAGATCTCAAAAATAATAATACCACTATAAATAGTTACCACTGGCGCACAAATAAGCGCTGGGTAAAGAAAATACATCACAATGTCAGAAAAAACACCTTTTTTAAATGTACAATACCGAAATGTATCGTAATGATACGTTAAGTTTAAATAGTATTATCACAACACTTGTCATACGTTCAAGGTTTATCAAAACACAGTCGTATATGAATAACATGGTAATGACACGGTGCATGAAAACGAAACAACGCAATGTCTCAAACAAGTTATATAACAACAAAAGCTCCAGCGGCCCTGGAAAATCCTGTGAGCATGAAGAGCCAAAATCATCCACTTTGGAGCCAAAACTCCAAGTGACCCGAGTGGTACAATCACACTGGCTAAAGGCAACACATAGCACAGGTTGTAGAGTAAATGCTCAAACATGAAACAAAACAGCTCCGATTCCCATCAAAAAGCCGTTCCTGTGAATAATGAAATGAAAATTTCTGTTTGGTAACGGTAGGATTTAATGAGCGAAAAAAAAAGTTAACTTTAAATTTAACCTACCAAATGTGGCTGTGCACACTTCCGACCACTGTAAGATGTTAATCAAACCCTCCTCCGCTACATGAGAAAGAATAGCAGAGAAAGTACTTACTTACTTACTTAGTCGTTCCCCTTCTACCGTGAGGTGTAGAGATTTGGAAGAGAGAGCGCCAGACTATCCGATCAGCTGTCTTCCTCCTGGCCTGGTTCCATTCTAGTCCTCGGTCCTTCAAAGATTGTCTAATGTTGTCCTCCCAGCAAACTCTGGGTCGTCCTGGGGGTCCGGATCCCTGGCTCTTTGTTTCCCATGCTTGTCGTGGTAGCTGATCTTCTCACATTCTGCAGACATGGCCAAACCATCTTAGTTTGGACTGTTCTACTTGGGTCTGAATGGGATGGCATTTTAGGCCTTGACGTATTGTCTGGTTGCGGACCATGTCTCTTCTTGTTACTTCAACCACCTTCCTCAGATACCTCATTTCTGACATTTAAATTTGGCTTTTGTGGGTTGTAGTCATTGCCCATGACTCGCATCCATATGTCAAGACTGGGACATAGGTGGAGCGGTATACAGCCATCTTTGTTTTCTTACCAACCTCTCTCTTGCTGAGGAATCCTCGATTTATGGCCTGAAAAAGTCTCCCAGCTGCTGCTTTTTGAGTGGCCAACTCTTCTTTGATGCCTCCCTTTCGGTCTATAATAGCTCCGAGATATTTAAAGTGGTTGACCTGCTCCAGGACCTGTTCTCCCAGCTTAATCTGATGTCTTCTTTCTTCTCGTGATATCACCATGGATTTTGTTTTAGAGCTACTTATGACCATCCCTCTCTTCTCAAGCTCTTCCTTCCAGACTTGCAGGTTGGATTGGAGATGTGCCTCTGATTTAGCAATCAGGGCAACATCATCAGCAAATGCCAGCTCGGAAATACATACCTGTCTCATCTTCCAGTACCCCACTGAATACTTTCTTGTTCTCTCCTTACATGACTTGATAACATCGTCCATGAGGAGTATGAAAAGGTAAGGTGACAGGATATCACCTTGTCTTACACCAGTAGTGGTCCTGAACTCTTCTGACTTATGGTTTGCTGTTCTCACATAATTCCTGCAAGACTTGCAGAAGCTTTGTATAGCATGAATCAGAGGTGCTGGAATGGTCTTCCTTGCCAAACAGTCCCAAAGTTTACTCCAGGGGACCCTGTCAAACGCCTTTCCCAGATATATGAAATAAAGATGGATCTCACTGTTGTACTCAAGGGCCTTTTCACTCAGCTGTCTAAGTGTGAAGATCAGGTCTTGAGTACTTCGGTTTGCTCGGAATCTGCACTGGACCTCATCCAATTGTGGCTCAGCTAGGCGTCGGAGTCTCTGCTCTAGGATTCTAGAGTAGATTTTACCAGGGACACTGAGAAGGGATATGCCTCTATGGTTTCCACATTGTCGAGTGTCACCCTTTTTGAAAATTGGTGTTATGATGGCAATCTCCCAATCCTTTGGTATGGTCTTGTTGCACCATGCTGCCTGTAGGACCCTTAAGAGTAATAGGTCACCTGATGCTCCCATGTACTTAACCATTTCTGGTGTTATACCATCATGCCCTGCAGCTTTGCCCATCTTGATTTTCTCCAGTGCTACCTTCAGTTCTTCCATCTTTTATGTCATCTTCATCACCATTTGTTTCATCTTCTGCTGCTAGCACCTGGTTCTTTGCTTCTGTATTGAGTATCACATAGCGTTGTTCTTTTGATTGTAAGCAGGTAGTGATCACTTCCAATCTCTGGCCCCCTCCAGACTCTAGCATCTCGGACATATTTGAATGAGCTCCTCATAACAATGGCATAGTCGATCACTGACTTCTCATTCTTTGTTGGTTCACATCTAGTGTATGCATGTATGCGCTTATGGGGGAACTTTGTGTTGGTAATGATCAGATTCTGCTCACTGCAGAATCAGAGGAGTCACTTTCCATTGTCATTGAGAGTATCTTCTCCATATCTTCCGATAACTCCACCCCATCTAGCATGGTCATTTCCAACTCTGGCATTGAAATCTCTGAGCATGATAATTTCATCTAGGCAGTCATCCACTGTCCTTTGAAGTAGCTCGAAGAATTCCTCCTTGACCTCTGCTCTCTCATCCTCATTTGGCCCATACACTATGACCAAGTTGACTATGGTTTCTCCTTCTTTTAGTTTTACAACCATAATGCGCTCCGAGACAAAGCTCCATCCCTTGATACTATCTTTCTGGTTTTTGGCCACAATGCAACCCACGCCCCCTTTAGCTCTTTCAGATGTGGGTACACCACTGTATAGCAGCGTGTTGCCATCGAGATCCATGACTCCTTGTCCCTTTTTCTATGTTTCGGTAATAGCCAGGATTTCTAGTTTTGCTTTCATCATCTCTTCCACCAGCTCTTCTTCTTTCCCATTTATACTTCTTGTGTTCCAAGTTCCATAAGTCGTAGTCCGTTCATGTTCGTTGCCTTTAGAATCAGTCCCGTTTTCTCTCTTATATTACTCGTAATCATAGTTGAAAGCAGACAGGTGCCTCCTTACGGCTCCATGCAGGCCGCCCTCCTCCTTTTTCAACCGGGCTTGGGACCGGCATAGGCGGAGTTGCAGAAAAAGTAGCACAGTCTAACTTGGAATCATTAATTACATAGGGTAAGAGACCCTCTTCTGTCATTTTTAGACAAGGCAGGAAGAATAGGTAGAGGATGACCACAACTCAAGGTAGTCACCGCTGTAGGCTGGAACAAAGTTGTGCACTCAGGGCACTGAGTTCTCTCTCGAAAGCAGAGCAAGCAGTAGCATTGGAGACACTATTATTATTGTTACCTTGATTATCAAAAACTTGGGGCTCCTGTTGAGCAGAGTTAGCACTGCGATGCGATCTATCATTTGGAGATCTACCACCATATCGAGATCGATCATAACCATTATCTCTATTGGGACCATTGCTATTTTTTCTATTGAGACCATTGTTCTGATTTGAACCCCAGTTAGCATTGTTGCGATTACTATTTTCCTTTGATCAAAATATCTATTAGATTGATTTTGTTGTCTTCGAGAAAAATTACTATACGGTTGATAATCCCTAGTGTAGTTATCCCTACCATAATTTCCAGAATTGTTGTAACCAAAATGTTGAGGTCCGTTAAATTGTCTTTAGTTTCTTGGAGAAGGAGAGTTACTACGTGATGTACCCCCTTGGTACTGTATAAAATCACGATAATCTCTCCTACCAAAATTGCTTGTATTTTTGCAAGTGGGAATGTGCTTAACAGGTGCATCATACTGACTGTGCTGAGTATGATGAGTAACAGGAATGATAGAATCCTTATTGTTACAAACATAATGGGTATTATTTTGGGAACGAGTACTAATAGTTTTGTCCCCTGTTACGAATTTATCAGAAATTTGAAAAGTCGATGCACAGTTTGTCTGTGGAGCCTTGACATGACCTTTATCAAAGTTTTTACCGTGATCAAAAGGACTGACTGTTACAATATGATTACTTTTGTTAGCCTGACGCCAAGAATCACTACTATTAGAGACAGTATCGTTATTACGTGGGAAATTGTTTTTGCCACGAAAAGATTTGTTTACACCATGTTAAATGTCATAGGTAGCATTGAGTGCATATGGCTGACTCTTTACATTTGTGAAATGTTGGTCATCAACTTTATGTCTAATACTGTCAACCTTGACAGTAGACAACACCTTGTTGTTTAAGAGAATATCTAATAGGCCATCAACTCTTGTTACGAAGTTTTGTAATTTCTACTTCTGTACTAGCTTTTTCTTTAACCAGAGCTTTATGTATTTTCTCGTTGGCTTTAACTTGAAGCCTGTTGTAATCTAACCTTAAGTCATTGTTACGGTATATGATATTAACGCCGTCTGCTAAAGGTTATCAGACGTGCAATTGTAAAGGTTAAGACATTTAATATATTGCAATAGATGTTTCAATTATTGAACGCTCCATACACGATCGATTATGACGTGTCTAGCGTTGTTTAGGACACAGTCGGTAACTAGGAGACGCTACCCTTTGTTACTTGACCGCCAAGCTGAATAGCTGCGTTTTTCTAACCTTCCAATTCAATGGCATGCTATAGCCATTTATATGTGCATTTTTGATGGACCAGGGTCAGTCCTAGAACTCTATATGAGAGGAAAATTTATGGAGGTTAGTATTTAACTAGAATTCTCAGAAGGAGGAGAATAATCGTCAAATTCGTATGAAATATTCAGACTCGCAGTCTCACTGTCGGCAGGTAGCCATGTCTAGCTGCGCGTGCATATAGCTGTGATGTTCTGACGACAATACTGCATTGTATCCTTAAACGGACATTGACACGTAAACCAGCAGTCTACGTTATTGATTAATTTATGCATGACTTATAAGGACTTATGTTCTGTTCCTATTTGAAATGATCATCCTGTGTGTACATGTGATTAAATATTACGGACTCAATCTGAAGGCATTAATTACTTCATTAATGTTGCTGAGTTCAAGTTACATGAACTACTTCTTCTTACCATGCTACTGAGTTGTATGAACACCTTCACCCTAATTCGCGTAATACTAAACAAAGCACGATTAACAAGAGATCACTAAAGTAACCATACTCAGTGCATGATCTTCAACCGGCAAATAACTCAGCAACAGTCATGTAACTGATAAGTTAGAGTCGTTTCTTTAGCAATTCTATCCCTAAGATCTACTTTTAATTTTTCATTCTGAGATGTAGTCTCCAATTTAAGGCTGTTAATTTCTTGTTGGAGAGTTTGGATAGTTTCTAAAGCCTTAGCCCTCTCCTGTACAAGTTCAAGTTTGAGTGCTTCCATAGCACAATAATGGCTATTCTTAAGCTCATGAACCTTCTCGGGAAATACAGTATTCTTCTCTTTAAGTTGGCGACTGAGATCTGTATTATCATTCAATAGAGTAAAAATCTCTTCTGTATTTGACTCCTCACATTTCTTGGCCTCAACTTTTAATTCCTCATAGTCCATTTTGACTTGTTCTAACTCACCGGTGAAAGCGTTTTCCTTACAACGTTGTTTGTATTGTAATAAACCTATCTCATCTTCTAGCTCATTTTCATTCGCTACCTTCATTCTCTCCAGCTCCATAGATAACAACTTTTGCTCATGCAGTCTATGGTTTTCTTCAGCTTGCATCTGAAGTTTTCTCTCCTCCATTTCCATTTGCTTTTGAAGCGTCACCCTCTCTAATTTTTTTCCCTCCATTTCCATTTGCTTTTGAAGTTTTTTCTCTTCCATTTCCATCTGTTTTTTGCAATTTCCTATCTTCAGCCTCCATTTGAAGTTTCTTCTCTTCTAGCTTCTGAGCGTTGTCATATTCGACAAGTGTGAATTCTTTTACTTCCTCGGTAGAAATATCAAGGGCTTTCCCTTGTATAATGAAATAGTCTAAACTAGACATTATGTCCAATTTTATAAGATATGTAACTTATGTAAAATATTCTGGAGAAACTAACTTTATCCCAACTTAGTGGGTGGCAAGTCCTTGCTTAAGAACTCGCACAATTACCTTTCCAACTATTAATAATGTTATTAATTACCTATAAAATGTGCATTATAATATTAATAGAGCATAACAAAATAGACAGTGCAAACAAGAGTGACAAAGACAAGATATAAAGAACAAATGACCACGTTCACAGAATCAAATGAACATGAAAGCAAAACTAAAGAACATATTGAAGAATGCAATGCCTAGAGGAAGACACACACAAACAAATTAATCAATAAACTAAGGCACAGAGAAAATACAACAATGAAACGGTTCGTCACACCTAAACAATGGTGTCACAGATTGCCAAACACAGTGGACTGAAATGCTTTAGCAAAAAATTCGCTGGAAATTTCCACTGCGGGAAATCCGCAAAATGTGTCCCTAAAGAACATTTATGTAGGCCCTGGATGAACTGGGATATTTCCTACTGTAAGTCACCTCCCAATCAAACGTGCATAAACATGGAATATATAGCATAGAACACGAAATAGAATAAATAGTCCAAGCTCTGAGGAAGGCTTGATAACACAGAACAGTGGTACAGTTTACAAACAACAAACCACTTATCTTCAAAATAAAGAACTCCCAGCCTCCGCAACGATGACAATGATGGGCATCGGGTATCACAATACAGTCCAACGTTGATGGGTACAGGGTATCCTAGCTTCTCAGGTCCTTGACACTGGATGACGTCTACTTGAACAACTTGCACACAAAAACTAGCACTGTCAACACTGTAAATCCTGTTGAATTTAACATCACAACAAACTTCTGTATTTGGTAACACTCCATAATACTGCTATGTTAGTGGTTTATAGGGCAATACAGTGCAACTACTTCTATACTGTTCATACCCCTAATCACTGGAAGCCACCACTTATGTTAAAGTATATCTATAACAGGTGTACACCAATACCTCACTCTTTCGACAGGTTAGGGACCAGAGCTATGACGAAAGTCGAAAATCGACGAAAGTCGAAGCATAGCCTTTATTTAGCTTACAAATGCATTAGGGCCGCCAAAAAACGTAAATAACTAACTATATAACACTGCGAATGCGTGCAACACCTAGATAAACAGAAATAAACATAAGATAAAGAATATACAGTAAAAAATTAAAAAATCCGTAAATAGCATCTTACCTTAAAATCATTCTTGAGCAAGTATACGATGAATATATACAGTATGTACAGTTTTGAATGTTGGTAATTTAGGGGGATTCTAGACTTAGAAAACCAGATGGAGAAAATTGAGGAGGCTCATCTTCAGAACTGGAGGATTTCAATCTAATTCTTTTAGGAGAAGGGCACTTTGAAGGAGATCTAACTGGGGCTGATGTTGATGGCTCAGAATCTGAAGGGTTAGAGGGAGGGGTGACTGAAGTTGGTTGTGGCGGTTTCGTCTTGAAAAAGGAGAGCAAGGACGTTTACCTCATTGATGTCTTCTTCCTTTCCCTTAGAAGTTCTCTGTAACAGGCTATTTGGTGTTCTAGCCCACTATTTACTTTTGAACATCTGTCGAAATTTATTCTACGTTGAAGATCTGCTGCTTTGTGTAGCCAACTTCTTCTATAATTTTTTCAAGCTTCACTTGAAAAGCTCCTGCAGCTGCGGTATCTGCGCTAGCTGATTCTCCCTTCACTGCTATATTATGCAAATTTGACCTTTTCTAACATTTCTCAAACAAGCCCCTGCTAGCTTCAAATGTCTCTTCAGCTGATGTCTCTCCTTGTTCAGCCTTCATTGCATTAAATAAAGTTTGTGCTTTAGCTGGATAAGATCTTGGCTTAGAGGAATGTTGTGGCTGACTTGGTCTTCAATCCACACATTTAACACTTTCTCCATCTCAACAATTAAATTGTGCCTCTTTCTAATAAGTTTGGTATGCACTGGCGTAGCGTTTTTAATTTCCTCTAACACTTTAGCTCTGTTCTTTACAATTGTGCTAACTGTAGTGCTTGGTACACCTAGCCTGCGGCCTATTTCAGCATTTAAGATGCCTTGTTCATTAAGCTTGATTAGCTTAAGCTTTTCTTGCAAAT
This sequence comes from Oreohelix idahoensis, assembly GCA_024509875.1. Taxonomy (NCBI): domain Eukaryota; kingdom Metazoa; phylum Mollusca; class Gastropoda; order Stylommatophora; family Oreohelicidae; genus Oreohelix; species Oreohelix idahoensis. The sequence continues at coordinate 523,058 of JAMPIV010019840.1, forward strand.
TGAGAACCTTATGGGTTCTTTTAACTTTGTCACTACACTTAGGACCCATTATGAATATATTAAAGCACAAAAATAAGTAGTACTGTATAAGGCCTAATCACACAAAAAAGTACAGTATGAAAACTGTACACGTGTCTTATAATCACGATATGAACACTGTCATTAGACTGTTATCACTAAAATAATTATGAACTGTTTACAGTATAATGAGAAAAAAAATATAGTATAAATAGTTTTGTTATTTTAATCACAAAAATAAGTAGTATTAATATGTGATAGGGTGGGCGAGATGATGATGATGATTATGTTGTGATTGTGATATCACTCTCTTGTCACACTCGCACCGACCCGAACAACAATAAAACTCTTGATTCTAGAGGCAGGGGCTATATTTATTTTTACAGCCCATTCAGTGACAAAGCAAACATTAAACAAATAAACTAGCGAACATCACAAAACCCAACAAAACAAAACAAAACAAAACAAAACAAAACAAAACACCCAACAGTGCCCGATGCTAATATGTCATGTCTTTGTTCCCCTTCTACCGACACAGGGCTAGCCTAACTTCGTATCTCTCTCGTCTTGTTTGTTATCTCTTCTGGACTGATACTTCTGAAAAGTCGCTGCTGGCCTTCGTAAGCTTTATATAGACTGTTAAGCCTAAACACTCAACTTAGTCCGCGCGCGCCGTAATCGCGCTACTTAAATAACACTCGCGATATATTGCTTTAGGAATAGCGAAAACACAAATAAAACCTACAGCTATTTAATATAACACAATTCTACACCACAACTTAAATTTAAAGGCATTATTGTGGCCTTTTCATCAATCTTCCTTATCTCGTCAGAATTTTTACATACTAGGCGCACTTCTAAAATATGGGCGATAAATCTGCCTAGAAACAGGTAGGGGGCGGGCGTCTCCTTTTTGGCCCCATCACACATCTCCCTCCTGATTTTGTTGTCGTCCCGACAACATCACTACCTCCGACACTTCTGTCGAAATCTCTTAGATCGTTGGTGCCGCGTTTGATTATTTCTCAGCGGCAATGTTTTGGGCTCAGATTCTGTATTCGGTACAACTTGGCTGGAGACACTCTTGGTCGTCATGTCTCCAGTTGTACGTTGCCGGGCTGTCAGTTGCTGTGGTCTTGAAGACTCGCTCACCGGTGCCGCGTCACTGCCTGCCCGTGACATCTGCCTGTCAGTGCTTGTAGCTGTCGAATCTGTAGGGGGATTGCTCCTGACGTGCTTGACACTCGTTTTGTGTGGACGGTGGCTAACATTCCCCACTATCTGCTTTTGATGTGTCTCCTCCTCTGAACCTTGACTTGCACTCCCTCCTCTCTGCTTAAGACGAGTTTCCTCCCCTAACCGACTACCAATCTTCTCGGCTCCCTTAGGGTGACAGTTGTCACGGTCATCTCTTGGCTTGCACCCGGAAGGAAACCTGGTTGTGGTAGCACGTCTCGGGAAAGAGCTCTTTGAGGGACAGGCGGCTATCAAATGTTCAGTTGACTTGCAATGAAAACATCTCTTCGGAAGCGGGCCTTGAGGGCACTTGGCTGCCATGTGGTCTGACAAGTCTCCACAATTGTAGCATCTTATCTTTCTGGGCTTCCTCTGTGCCATGGGTCGCTTTCTGCTGCCCTTACACTCTTGACCACCAATGCCGCATACATAAATTGCTTCCATGCCCTGGGCCGATGGTTTGCTGTCAAACTCTACTCTCTCATTTCTCGCCAGACTCCGGAATCCCTTTCTGAAGATCTTGGTCTGATGTACAAATACATCAATACCTCCATCATCTGGCGTGATGAATCCCCATCCCCTGCGGACACTGTACCACTTGCAAACTCCTTTTCGCCTTGTCAGTGCAGCTGCACTGGTCGGTACTGTCAGCTCACTGCTTTCGTTAACAACAGCTTGACTCTCACATA